>JBAMJR010000020.1:600000-975000 GCA_038501785.1 Myoxocephalus aenaeus | reverse complement strand
TTTATTTTTGTCGCTACAGATATCGACAGGAAATGAGGGAAGAGAGATATGCAACGAAAGTTCCTGACTGAAATCTGTCATAAGCATATTAACCATTAAGTCACCAGGACACCAAAGCTGAATATCAAAAACTGCTTGAGACAGACATCACGTCTGGTCATTTGTATAATCTTGTTTATGTATTCTTTTTCGGGCCAAGATTTATATCAAAATTTTCCAACGTTTTTGTTGTTTGCCGAATTTCTTTATGTTTTATTTTGCTTTTAATATTTGAGAACTTACCAGCTTTTTTTTAGTAAAAGCTTTTCTTTTCTGTAGAAAAAAGTGCAGCATTGGAAATTACTTAATTAACAAAAATACATTTATTTTGGTCCCTGTAGTTTTTTTACTCTTCTGTGGGTATTTCTTTTTGGATAATACTAATTAAAAGACATGTACAGTTGTATTTGTAGTTCTGGTCCTCATATACACTCAACATGGTAATCAATCAGGTATGATAACATCTAACTAAAGTAATGACGGTGGTCTGCGACTCCATTACTACAATGAAGTCCGACAGTTTAAGAAACACGAGCCGTCAGACAGGATGTAAACGGGCCAACAGCTAAACCAAATGTCGGTAATAATCCTTCATTGTATAGGAAGACCAGAGTCGAATCAAGAAGTCCGTCTGTAAACTGTGATGGATGTTAACAATGGAGAGTCAGAAAAATTAACCTGAGTTTTCTTTTCCAAATAAGTGAAGATAACCTGGGAGTTAGTTTGTCTGACTGTGTTTCTTGCTCTGTTGGATTTGTTAGTGATTTCTCCTGGGGTTGCCAATAAGAATGATGCTAAAACTAGTAAAACTGAGACTATGACACCAGGAGTATCACAACTCCATGCTTAAATACAATCAAAGTACCTGAAACTTAAAGCCACCGAAAGGCTTCTTAATTGGTAAGGTAACAAAAAAGAAGCATGAAGTAAAAAATACAATAACTGGCTGCTAGAGACAGAAATGGTGACAGAGTGAACGATGGATAACAGCAGAGAGCAGGTGAAAGAAAAGTGAACACAGCTGACAGTCGGTGTTTTTGTACAGGAGCTGTGAAAGTTTCAGATGTGTTTTACTACCAGGGAGGGGTCAGGAGAGAAGAGGTCTGTGGGCAATATATTGGAGCATGTGAAGGAAGAGGGGGGGTACGGCCTGAGGGCTAAAAGCTTTGTTCTGTGCACACACCCACGCACAAACATGGCACACACACATAAACACACCAGCCAATCCTGGTCACGCATAACACTCTTGCGTGAAACACAAACACCGGTCCAGGAAAGACTAATGAGTTTTCAGGAGGAACAGATTACAAGGAAAGCGGGAACCTTTCACCACATGTGTGTTTCCGAAGGGAAAGCCCAGGTAAAAACATCAGCATTCTCCATGCAAGTCTCTGCCTGCACAACTGGCCGTATCGCAGCAATAACCACATGCAGGTTAAGGCTGGCCGGTCATTCCTCAAGCATTACTGCGACATTTCACAGAGATGACCACTGACCGTTGGATCCTGCAGCCATAAATCAACACACTCCATACGCCACGACTAATCACTGTATGCATGCAGTCAAATCCATGACATATGTTAAGATGTGTGCGTATGTGTTTGTCCTCAGCGATTAACATTCTCCGGCTAATCTTGTGACCGAGGCCGTGTGTCGCCGCTTTGCAGGGCAACTCCCAGCTCTCGGCCTTGACCCTGAGGCGGGGAAGTCAGGAGTCCGCCAAATGCTGCTCATCTATCAGCGGCTGAAGGATAGACGATGCGCAAGACGAGCGGCGAGAAATACTGACGTTATTCTCAGGAGAAGTTTTAGTTTAAGCGTCAAAACAACAGCACTTTTGTAGAAATTCAAGAAAAGGAGAAGAAAACACGACACAGGCTCAATAAATGAAAAACAGAACTTTGTTTGAAAGCCCCGAAAATGACGAACCAACGTCTTATTGCTGCAAACTAGGAAGGTGATTCACCGCATATTTTCATAATAACACTGAACTATGCAAAGGAGTTTTTTCTGGAGACAGATGCTGCTTCCTCTGTCGGGAACTTTCTGCAATTGGATCCAACGTTGTCTTAAATATTGGATTCAAATCATTGCAGCAGAAACGGCGTTCTCTGTCCTCTGGCTGCCGATGTTGTGGCCTTTTGTATGTTTGTATTACAAATTTCCTGATTTTGTGGAATATGTTGTGTGTTATCTGTCAAATGTCCCTGACCTTGTAACTCAGTGTTATGGCTGACTATCATGGCCAGGACACAAATAAAGAAGATATTTTGAATCTGAATGAGTCTTTCATGTATAGAGAAACAGTTTGACATTTTAGGAAATACAGATATTCGCTTTCTTGCTGAGAGTTGGACGAGAGGATCGATACCACCCTCATATTTGTTAAACGCAACGCTACATAAACGCGACGGGTTTATTTCCGTGAGTCACTGTTTTTACACTTCAGTTTTTGTTTGAATTAAACAAGCAAGATAAAACATGTTGCTTAGTGAGCTTTAGAGGAGATGGTTCGTGGATTTTGTTACTGTTTAACAGACCAGGCTGTTTCCTGAAAAGGAACATGAAAGAAGGAAAGCAGCCCACAGGAGCTGATGTGAACACATTTTAACAAGCAGCGGTACCTGGCTTTTGTAGAGAAGCAGGTACTTCTGCTTGTTAAAGTACAAAAGCAAAGAAAGTACAGATCTTCCAAATGACTCAATGTGGTGCAGTGTTTGCGTGTGTGCTTGAGTCCCACAAACAAAAAACATCTGGGCCGGTTCGCCACTTCATGAGAACAACAGTAAGCGTGGCAGGATCTGCACACAGTTATTAGAGCTCTCCGCTCTGACAGTTGTAATAATATATTTCCTGTGTAATAACGCCTGTGTAATGACACACTATGATTAGATCATCTGATGTATGCAGCAGCCTGAAGCCACGTTAGTGTGTAGAGTAGTCACAACACAAACTCCTCAGGTTTTTGCTCCAGGAGCCAGATTCATTACATTGTTGTGCGTCTTTAAAGTAGTGCATGTTTGTTGTTTTTGTAGGTATTTATTGATGCTCAAGAGGGCAGGTTTGGTGTCGGAAGTGGAGGGATGAAAACAACGAAGTCAGAATTTCTTCAATAATATGTGAATGATATGTCACATTTATATTAGTTTAAATCCATCTAGAAAATAACAATACAACCATGGAATTAGTTATTGTACACTTACCCAGTTCAAAGTTATGTTCATTTTCCTTGATGGTAACCTGATACTTTATGATGGATAGTGTCATATTTTGAATCGACAGATCAATCGATAATGAAAATAAGTTGCAGCCTGATCAGACCTGGGGCGGCTTTTTGTAATTGTTTTCAATGAGAGTGAAGCATTTTTGCACATTGTCCAATCGGATGGAGTGAGAGGCGGGCCTTCTGTGATGGCGGATGCTGAATATCCGTAACGGTGTAACTTTACCAACCGTAGTCTGATCAGGGCAACTGAACTGAATGTAGCCTGTAAGGCAGAAAAGAAGTTTGCAAATCTGATTGCTCAATGCAATCAGATGAATAGAAGACAATTTTCAGTTCCCATTGGAAATGACACCCTCCTGTTTGCTGGTATCGATCTTATTGAGCCGCGTGGTGAACTACATGCATCTCAAATCTCCCCTAACTTGCTGCTGCAGAGGAACTCACTGTTCGTGATTCTTGGCAAATATTTACTGTGAAGGAGGACAGAGAGGAGCTAAGACGAGAGGGAATGATTAGAGAATCATCCAAACCAAAGAATTGGGAAAGGAAACGAAGAGGAGTGTGTCTTTCTGTGAAATGTCTGCTTCAAAGTGGTGCGTCTCTCTTTCTTGTTTTTTAGGCAGCTTCTTCTCAAATTCCACCTTTTCCTCCCCTCTCCCTCGGACAGAATAACTTCTCCTCTTGTTACACTCTGCGCTCGTTGGAGCACACACACTTTTCCATGAATCCCTCGCTTCCTCTGACACAAATTTCCTCTTTTCTTCCTGCAGAATGTTTTTCTCTCCATTTGTTGCTGCCTCTCTTTGCCCCTCTGTCTCCTCCACTAACAGGTCTGTCTTCATCCACACACCATAACACTCATCCTCGCCAGCCTTCATCTCCATTTCTTCTTTGGCTCACTCCCTTCCCACCTTTTCTCTCCCCTCGCCCTTTAGCTTGCCCTCCCACTACTGTGTGCAGATTTTCTAAAAACAATACTCTCTTTCACTACTACTTAATTCCGTCACTTCCTTGACTCTAACACTTATACACACACACACACACACACACACACACACACACACACACACACACACACACATCGCACACATCGCACGCACACACTTCCCCTTTTGCCCTTTTCATTTCCTCTGTCCCTCTCTCGGTTCCCCTCTTGCTTCTACGCAACAGTAAAAACACACACATAATCACAGCCAATCACACTTGTGATGGGCCTCAGGCGCTGTGTGTTATGACAAACACACCTAATAGATAATAGGATGTGTCACACTCAGTCTGGCTCACTCCCTAAATCACACACAAACACACATATATACAGTACATACAGGCCTGGGCAAAGTCCTGCATTCATCAGAACTTAAACCTATCTTTAAATTATGAAAAGACATATAAAAATGTGGCCCCTGTAGGAGCAAACAAGGCTAAAGCAAAGGCTAGTGTTGGGTAAATATGTAACCAATGAGTCAGACTGAGCTGTCACAGGACTGCTATTAGCACTGCTGGCTCACACGCAGGGCGAGTATTCTGCCAGCCCAGTTACTAAATCTGTTTTAACATGGGGACTATCACATACAGCCGGGTAGAGACAGAAAAGAAGAAAAAGAGGGAGATGAAAGAGGGCACGATAACCTGCCAAGTTATCTAAAGAGAGAAAAGTCAAGAGCCCACTAGTGCCAACCCGGCCCCAAATTCAAGTGTCGACTTCCACTCGATGAGAGCCAGTTGTGGAAATAACGTGTGAGAGTGAAAATGCAGTGTGTAAGTGTCTTTGTGTGTGTGTGTGTGTGTGTGTGTGTGTGTGTGTGTGTGTGTGTGTGTGTGTGTGTGTGTGTGTGTGGTATTTCACTTTAATCTTATCGTCTCTACAAACGCTGTCACTTAAGACAGACCTGCTGCTAAGTGGTCCGCTGGAATAAATAACCAGGTCAAATGTATTTTGGTCCCCATGATCAAATCTTAAAATGGATTATGGATAAGTTTCCTTCAAGCCCATACGAAATGTCACATTATATTGTTTATTCGTTTTTATCCTTTGAAATATTATTATTGTATACAATATTATGATGGACTAACCATCTGCGTTTCAGTCCTTGAAAATACTTTAAATACCTTAGTATGTTAACATGTTAAATGTCATGAATAAAATAAACAGTGTAAAATCAGAGGTCAGAGTTTAGCCAACACTGGCAGAAATAGTGATTCATGTATGTTGTCCAAAAAATTTAAAAATCCGTACCAACCTTTCTCTACTTTCAGCAAAGTCTTTGATACTTGATACACAAAGAGGCAACCAAAAACTTTGACATCAGGTATAACGCTTAACATATAAATAGAAGCTATTTTGTGCCTCACTAGTTATCGTTCACACTTATTGAACAAAGGAAGGCTGCTATTGCAGGTGTTTTTGTGTTTGAAAATAAAAATGGATTCAAGCATGAAATCTGTGACTTTCCACATGTTGTCGCTCTCTCCAGGGACAATCATTTATTGATTGATGATTAGGAACATTACCATAACCATTACAAAAAAAGTGGAAAATGTGCATATTTGCCAAATGTGATAGTGTGTGAAATGTGTCACATGTGGTACTGGACGGGGGCCTCCAAAAAAAGTCTATTGCCTGGTGGTAATCTTTTTAAACAATCCACGATACAAATAAATTCAGAATATTAACAATATATCAATTATAAAACAGTGTGGATACGATCTCCAGGCAAAACACACGATCACTAAAAACTCTTCATCCACAATATTCACTCTCAATCTCACATTTAATTGAGTGAAATCAAGCGTGGCATTCCTGTCTTAGTGAAACCTGAGTAACTGCGAGGTCCATCTCAGTTTCTCACCTGTGTGCCGAGGGAGAATTTCTCCCATCTGTCACGACTGTCTGTGCCTCGGGCTGCTCTGTTTTCACTTTGCTACTGATAATGCTCCCACTGAGAGGTATGGAGCAGGTCAAAACCCCAATCATCACCAGACAGGCCTCGAGCCAGACAGGACATTATGGCGATACACACCGCACACATGTACACACACTAACGCGCAGGTTCCGTCAAGTTTTTTCTTCTTACACGTATGTGCAATCAGTCTCAAAGACACGTGTATGGCTTCACAACGGAGGTGTGTATTCTGGTTGCGACCCAAAAAACACACACGCCTTGGGAGCTGCGGAGGCATTTGCAGTCAGTTTCCATCCGATTGCTCAAAGACAACCAGCTAGTGTTGGAGCTGGGGAATGATCTACCTATCAAATACACTCTGCTGACCTTCAACTTTACGCCCACCTAGCTGCTCCCTTCAACACACGGCATGCATATAAATCAAGCATGACTGCAGGCTGAATAAAGGGGACATAGACGCTAAGGAGCAAGTATGAAAGTGAACTACTGAGATGATTCGAAGGGTGTGAAGCCAGTGGAATGAATGGAATGAGTGGAATTTGTACTTTTTTCCTCATCTTCATGGGTGAAGATCTTACCTGCGAGAAGCACCTGCGGTACTCCTTCTCCGGCCCAGAGCATCGGATGACCTGCGGAGCAGCTCTCCCTCCATCTCTGCCTGATTCCACTCCCATGTGCGGGATGTGGGGGTGCTGCAGCGGGTAGAGGTCGCCGGTGGGTGGGACGTGGGGGCTAAAGCCTGGTTGGAGCTCCCTGTCTCTGTGCATGGGGCTGGAGCGGTGGAGAGGAGGGGAAAAAGGTGACGCGACGGCAGGGGAGTTGGGGCGGGAGAGAGGAGGGATGGGAGGAGGCGGCGCGGTGACGGAGTGCCAGTCAAACCTCTGGCGGTTGGGTAGGAGAGATGGCGATGAGGAGCGTGAGAAGAAGTGAGACGGTGGGGCTCGCTCTCTTGCCCTCCCGTGCTCTGTATTGGTGTGTGGGGGTCGGTCGACATGGCGGTGTGGGTTGCCAGTTGTGGTGGTTGTTGTGGGAACCTCCTCAGCAGTAGGCTCCTCAGAGACCTCCTCATCCTCACGCCTCCCTGGCTTCCTGTCCTCTCCATCACTCCCCGTCTCCTCGTCCTCGTTCCTGTTGTTCTCCGCATCGTCTTGATTGGGCGCAGGTGACGTTTCTGCATCAGTGCCGTTAACAATGTGGCGAGCCTGCCGGTTGGGACGGTGCAGAGGCAGAGAGAACGGGACCCTGCCGTACCCAAACTGACCTGGACGGATGGCGGAAGACCTGCGAATGATAAGCATTTAGTATTTAGAGAGGAAGATTTACAGATGGATAGAAAGATCCTGAGGCAGTGACAGAGATGAAGAAAACAGGAAGACAGTATGCATTACAGATACAGTTCATGTTAGCTGTCCAACATAATCATAACCGACATTGAGCGGGCAGAGTAATGCAGTGCAGTATGACAAAAGCCCGAGGTAATGATCTAATAACACAACAGATGCCAGTTATGGGCAAAACTCCAACCTCCAACACTCGAAACATCACAACAAACCCTCTCTATTGCTTAAACAATGTCAGCACTTTAGCTAACGGCACCTGAATGAATCCTGAGCATGTGCATCAAATGGTACTCTGAGGAATCGTTTTTGATGACAAGTCATCGATGTTTCTGTGTTAAAGTTCCCAGAGAGATCCAAGAGGTTAAAGCCATGTCATTTGCACTTTTTGTGCCAGTAAGGCAAAACTCACTTCCTGCGTGCCTGAGTCATTTCCCTGGAGAAGAACTGCACGTGTAAAAGCTTCCGCTAACTGGAAATTGATTGAATCAGTGTTTCTCTATGGGCCACTGACCTTTGACCTTTAAAAAGGATGGTGAAACTTTGATGACTCATTTTAGTTGCTGATATCAGCATAAAAAACATCTGATTATGACACTTTGGCCCATTCATTTAACGAATCAAGAATTGTGACCAAAATACCTACAGAATGGGACATTTTACAGATGAAAAATTAACTTATATCTGTGAGAAGCTCGGCCCTAATTGATTAGTTCGCTGTGTCGCTCACCTCCTCGCAGGCAAACCCTCACGATTTGGAGCAATTGACCTTCTGCTCCCGCCTCCTGCAGCCCTCGATGCTCCTGGATTGGTCGGCCTCCTGATGGTGCGTGCCGGCTGGTTGTAGCCGTGAGAAGGAGCGTGGTAGGGCGATCGGTACATAGACGCATGGTCTTGATTGGTCGGGGGGAATTCTGGCTGGTAAAAAGGAGGGTTTGGATTGGCCTGTCCCGGTACCGGAGCTCCTCCTCCTCCTCCAGGGTTGGTATTCCGATACAGAGACACCCCTTGGTTGTGATTGGAGGAGATCGGCGGGGAGTGATAAGGCTGGTGTTGCCCGGGGTAACGAGGAGGGTAGTAGGGTCGCCCAGGTGAGATGACCGGACCTCCGATGCCCCCGGGCAAATAACCTGCCCAGTTAGGTGGAGAGTGGGAGAGGGGAGGTGGGGGGGGTAAACATGTCCTGCTCCTCTGTGACACGCCTACGCCGCAGGTTTGCGAGCAGTCAGACCACTCCGCCCACACCGCCCACACTCCCTCCACAGGCTCCGCCTCAAACACCTGCCTGGACCGTCTGCCTGCCACCTGGCACACACACACACACACACACACACACACACACACACACACACACACACACACACACACACACACACACATTGAGAAATATGACAAAAAAGCTAACTGAAAGAAAAGCAAAGTCTCTCATTTGTTTTTTATTGAATCATGACCGAAATGATTAACTAATAACTAAATAGTTCCTGATCATTTTTTCTGTTGCTCGAGTGATCAGTTAATTATTTCAGCTCTCAAAACTTTTATTTTTATGAATAGATTTATCTTCTGATTATCTTGTTGATTAATCGTTGGTTAATCGGACTATAGCATGTCAGGAAAGAGTTCACAAGATAAAATATTCCAAGAGCTCATGGTGGTGTCTTAATTTTTTTTACCACAAATATTTTTGTGGTAATTACTTTGAATCCATCTGTGCTTCATGTTTCCTCATCACTCTCTGTCACGCCCAACAAAGATATACTGATTTTAAACAAAAGCACATCTGTTCGTGAGGTGACCGGTTCAACATCAGACCACTGAAACCGTCGGGAGTCTCTGGTTTAAACGATGTCTCTTTTCACATGAAAGTCAGTATGTTTTGTACTGTTTTAAAATGTTAGGACTGAATGAAAAAAATTTTGGGCAATAAATTAAAATGAGTTTTTGAGTTTGGCTGGTTAAAAAGTACTTTCATTGAATTTAATGTGCTCTAACTTAATGTAACCTTAACCCCTCTGTAAAAAAAAGTTAAAACGGCAAGCCGTGGCAATATTTTAAAGAAGTAGTTTATTTTTTTTGCCATTGCAGAATCAAATATATCTGGAGGGACTTATTTCTTCACAGAAACTGAATCTGCTGTTGAGCTGCAGTCTCACGAGTTTCCTTCCTCTCGGGCCAAAATATAAATCCTGAACGTTTCATAGTTCACTCGGGCTTTGAGGAGACTCAAAGCCAGCAGCTTATGAGCAGATGGATAAATTGCTATGAATGCGACAATATTGGGGCTGATCTGGTGTGTGTTTGTGTATATATACTGTATATGTGTGTGTGTGAGAAAGCATGTATATGGGTGCCAGGTCAGGCTTTGATGTCTTCCTCTGCGGCTACAAATAAATGTTTCTCCTCTCATTTCATAACTGCAGCATTGGCCTGGTTGGCAGAGCGGCAAACATGAGAGCTGAACAAAAGTTTCCATTCAGAAAGAACCAAAACATAAATCTGCACTCCACTTCTCCCCCCTCTCTCTCTCTTTGTAAATTTTTGTGTATATGGGCAGACACATGCAAGTAAACATACTGTACAAATTGTTTGTCGGTTTGTGGAGAGAGAGGACAGGTGTAAGAGGCATGCTTGTGTGTTTGTGTTTATGCATATGTGTATTATCCCGATTAAAAGAGTTCCTGTCACTGTCTGGGGTGAACTGGCAGGAGGGTGGGAGAAAAGTAAAGAAAAAGGGGTAAAAGAGATGGGGGGGTCGAGGCAGACAGGCCTAATGACTCTGAGTGTGTGTGTGTGTGTGTGTGTGTGTGTGTGTGTGTGTGTGTGTGTGTGTGTGTGTGTGTGTGTGTGTGTGTGTGTGTGTGTGTCGGTGGTGTGTGTGTGTGTATTTCTAGTGAGGAAATACACACACAGTGAGGAGGTGTTGTCTGTTGTAATGAGTGACATCAAACACACAGCTGCCACATAACTGGGACCAATAATGAGCTCCGCGCAGTGACCCTGCAGCAGCCACCGCTGACCTGGAGCTACTGGTTAGACTCCTGCGACACTGTGCTGCCAGGCCTAATCCAGACCGGAGTGGAGCAGCGAATCCTGACGTGTGTACATTTAAATGTTGTAATTATCCTCTACTCCGGATAACTGGCAGTGAACAGATCAAGTCCTTTACCAGTTTTACAGCAGAAGAGATGGGGGACAAAATCCACAGTTATTCTTCGTCCCTTTTTTTTGTAATAAGAACAGATTTTTCATCTAAACTGAAGGATTAAGTGCTTATTTATAAATTGAGGTACTTATTCTTGTCAAACCTTCAGCAACAGATTTAAAACAGATTTTTGTTGTGGTCACCCGAGGAATGTGAGTCCAACACTCACTCTCGTTTAGCTCTGTTTTTGGTCTCCACCAGCTCCTGAGGGAAATATCTGGATTTTTAGCTGCTAATGTTGGACTATGTGTCCCAGCTAGTCGCTAAATGTGTCTGATGTTTGGTCCTGAGCAGGGTAACATCTTCCAGCTGGGAGGTAAACACTATGAGAGTGGTGAGAGTGAACATAAAGAGTAACATTTCACCCCAAAAAAATTAGCTAAGCAATGAGCTGAAACTCACGATAAAGCTCCATAAAGTCAAACTGAGAGATTCAGGTGATAATTCCCTTGAGCTTCTTCATTCTGATCAACTCCTTTCACAATGTTTTCACTTTGTCATTTGATATATGTTTTTTATAAAAATTGCAATGATAGCGGCTTCAAACTAAATACATTTGATATAAACCTAAATGCATTATCCAAAAAAATGCATGAACACAGCTGCTGTTTTTTTTTTTTTTTTTTAACAGTACATCATGAAAAGATGTTATCTACCACAAAAATGTGTTCCAAAGTTTAGTGGAAGCTGATTTGAGGCTTCAGCAGACTGAGTTACAGTCTTCTTAGTACAAAGTTCCCTCTGTGTTTTCTTAGATGGTGTTTCCTTGCTTAGCTGCAGTGGAGGGATGCTAACACAAATAGAAATTGATACTAAAAAGACTGGAAGGTGCCCACCTAATTTGACTGACTCCAACTAGTGAAGCTTCACGTTGGCTTTGGCTGAAATGCTGAATGTATTTTTGCAAAGTATGTCTCAGCCAGGGACCCTGGTTCCTGCATCTCATTCATCTATCTCTCTCCCCCGTTTCCAGTCTGCCTCTTCACTATCCAATAAAGATACATTTTAAAATGGTTTAAAAAAGAAAAAAATGGGAATCTCTTTGCAGCCAGTATGAACATTTGCAGCGTCCGATAACTCTTTCAGAATGCACATGGGCCAGTTAGGATTGTTGTAGCACATGAAATAATGTTAATCTATCCTGAAATTGTCACTTTTCATCCCTTTATCGGGAAGCTGTTGTCTGCGGATCTCACTCATAAGGAGCTAATGACTCACCTTCCTCTTGGCTGTCTTAGTCACGGAGGTCTTGGTCACGGAGGTTGTGACCGCCACGAAACCCCACAGGACATAGAGCCTGGAGGGATGGAGAGCAAAGGGTGAAATAAGTGGCAGGTCTACAAGATTTTAAACATCAGTAAGTTGTTCCATAATTGTTCCATGACCTAAAAGTTGAATGTGTATGTACTCTGCAAACTTACAGAGACTCGTTGTTCTCTGTTCAATGGTCATCAGCTTTCTTGCACATTTTTCTCCAAATGTAAATTTAGTTTATAAACTGTGTTGAATGTGTTGAGTGAACACCCTATCACATGTTCCAGTGACCTAACTCTACTTTAGCAACCAACGATGCCACTTTCTTTCCCACTACAGGTGGCGTGAGGGTTCCAGCCGGGGTGACCACAAGTTTATGTTTCCCTTCAGGGTTCACAGACGCAAACAAACTAATGGGTTTGAACAACAAGCATATTTCTCCTCCGAATGCCTCTCTCTGGGACTCTACACCATGACGATGTGGCTTTCACACACACACACACACACACACACACACACACACACACACACACACACACACACAAACAAAATAACCAGACTTAATCAGTCACAATATCTAAAATAAAGTTGTACTGTGAGAAAGTATGTATTTGAGGTCTGTTGTTCAAAAGATGTGGTTTATGATGTGGGATGGTGTTGAATGTCCCTGTTAAGTTTGGCTTAGTGTCCTTAAACTTGAGGATGCATTCCACTAGATTAGCTTTTTAATATTTTGATATTGAATCGTCAAAGCCTTACATTTCCCTTAAACGGAAAACGTTTCAGATACATGTACTTGTTTTAAAGAAAACCAGCAGTTGCCACAACAATCTCCATGAGATTGCAGACACAAGTGCACAAGAAACAAGTGGAATAGCACCTCTTCATATGCCAATAAAATAGCCTGAACATGAAATTAAACGACTTGGTAAAATGGACAATTCAGTGCTGACCACAAGAACCAAACCATCACCACAACTACGAGTCCGCAAGCCACATGCAGTCAGGGTAATTGGTACCTTCTTCCCAGTGTGGTGCACCGCCGTGGTCTCTGGAAGCTTCCCCACGCCAAACTACATAACTGCCCCGAAAAACACAGACAAAGGTCCCGCACAGCCCGACACAACAGAGCCGCTCAGGCCGAAGTAAGGACCCCCTACCCGGGTCCACGTTTTCCTGGCCGCTACAGTGGCACATTGTAGAATAAACTCGGAGCCGCGGGGACAGAGGGAAAGAGAGAGGGAGACCGAGATATGCGACAGAGGGGGAACTCACAGAAATCCGCCCTGAGGAGAGAGACTTTAACCTAAACCCAGATGTCTTCGGGTACATTCCTATCATATATCCTGCGAAGCGCAGTGCGCAACCAGAAGGCGTCGCGCGTAAAAGTCCAAACTTCGCCACAAACCCCAAAACTTTGTAAAATCTCTTCCTCGCTCAATATGAACACCATGCGCGCTCAAAGGAGGATGCAACCCCCCATGTGATGTTGTGGTCAACCGGACTGAGAGACTCAGCAGGTTGCAGCTGTACAAGTCAAAGTTTTACCTGAATAGTAAACCGAGCCGCATGCTCCTCCAAGAGTCCTCACTCCGCGACTAATAGAAGCTATTGATTATCAGTCCAGGTTTAGTGATCGGGTTGTGGTCTGGTCCGGTCTGTGTTGGTCCTGAAAGAAATGTGGTGAAATCCTGCGAGGGCTTCTTCAGCTCTCTCTCTCTCTCTCTCTCTCTCTCTCTCTCTCTCTCTCTCTCTCTCTCTCTCTCTCTCTCTCTCTCTGTCCCCTTCCTCCTGTCACAGTCACTCCCCGTGATTTTAGGAGAGTGGGAAGGGTTCGGTTTTTTCTCTCTCTCTTCCAGTCCCGTTCACTCGACAACTTTTTTTGGGGTCCTTATTGTAAACTGTGTGACGCCTGGCAGCCATGGGGCCAGAGGGAAGAGAGAAAGGGGAGACAGGAGACACAAAGTGAACAGATTACACAACTCTCCCCGTCTCTCTCTTTCACCATCCACTCCCACAGCCTCTCTCTCTATCACACACACCTCTGTGGGCCCTGACTAAGCTATAATAACTCTCAGAGCCGCTTTCTTAGTTGCACAATCCAACATAAGAATGCTACATTGTACTAGTCACAGTGATCAGTAGTAATGATCTACTCATTGTCGGAAACAGCTCTGAGCTGGCAGCATCTGCAGCAGGGAAGTGCAAAGCTTCATGGGCCACCATTGTGCCAATACAAACACCAATTGTTATATAACAAAGTGGAACATGATTTTTATGTTTTGCATAGATATCAAAATATGTCTGTTGACTCACTGGCAGCATGTAGTTGCCGTGCAAAATGTATTTTTGAATAATGTAAACATTGCTGTGTTTTCTCCTAACTGTTTAATCACATAAGTGCTCGAAAACAGACGAGCTCCACCAGAGAACTACACCCGAGAGGCAAGCCACTTCTGAGCAGGAATGGTGACTATCTGTGTGTGTGTGTGTGTGTGTGTGTGTGTGTGAACTCTTCTTGGTTGCGGCCTGAAGCAGATGTGTAAACTGTCTGATGCCAACTTGTTTACACCATATTTATTTGGTTGTCAGCCACTGACCTTCTCAGTCTAAAACAGAACAAGCCGATCCAGACAGGCCGGGTCCAGTTGGGCGGTGAAGAGTGACACAGAGGTGGGGAGGAAAAAAATGAAAAGTTCTTCATGAGACAATTTTGTGTGTCTACTGAAGAAACCTATGGTGCAATGTGAAATAAGCTTTCATCCAAATAAAAACAGTATTCTCCCTATATATATAGAGAGGTTGTGTGATTTACATTGACTGTTTTCATCCATAAAATAGATTGTGTGCGTTGAGTAAGTTGAGAGAAATAGAAAGTGAGTCCTATTTTCTTCTGCATTGTACATGCTGCAATGATAAGAGTTGTAAGACAAGACAAAATGTGAGTGGCTGAAGAGTTTAAGTTCACCAACTTTGTCTAAAATGTGGTTAAAGAAGGTAGGATGGACAAGACTCTTTCTTTTGATTTTTTTGATATGTTATAATCATAATGAGCATATTATATATTTTGTTGTAAAAATTAAGGTCTGAACATCTGATAGAAACATCTTTCTGAATTGGCTTTACTTTTGGACTGTTGCATTGTTTAACGTGCATGCGCTGCATTCTGGATCTGATTTATATTAATCAGTGGTGGCTGTATGAATGACAAATAATAAAAAAATACATCATCTTCATCAAGAAAACAAAGCAGAGAGCGCAGACATTATCAGTATGAACAAGAGAGGATGAAGAAAGAGAGAACGGCAGTAAGCAGTGCATGAGAGTAAAAGAGTCAGATGAAATATGGATGGATGATGAAAAAAAGGAAAGTGAAACTAATGTGCTACTAAAAACATTGTTTACTACTGAGGAGATCAGAGCCCGACTCATCAACATAACATTTCCCACCCTGCTGCCACTGAGAGGAGAGACGAGATGGTGGAAATGTGAGCGAGGCCGATGAGTGGACGGGAGGGCGGGTACGCATGAGTTATGGCCGAACACACACCCAGGGGTTGAGACGTCCCAGAGCCAAGCTGCTGCTGCTTTTCTTGGACAGGCAACCTACAACACGGACACAGCGATGGTGAAGGAGATTTGCGACTTCAAAGCCTGCTGCGAGCCAACAACTTCAATCTTTTAAACCACATTACAGAGCGGGCTTAAGATCTGATCTGTCAAAATAAAAGTTAACGCTGAAGGCGTACCCAGAATGACGAGGGTAGATTCCAGATGTTAACGCACATGCATAGACACATATAGCAGGGTCGGGTGTGTGTATGTGTGATTAGTGAAATGGATATCTCTGTACTTCTAAGCAGCATGTCTATCAGTAACTACAATTAGCCAGAGGTCATTGCCATGGCCACCAGTGGTCCGTGACCACTTATAGCCCTCTGCTCCACTCCTCCCTCCCCCCTTTCTTCTCACTCTTTCTCTGGATCCCTGAGAAGCAGCAATAACTAATGCGTTGGCCTGCTGACACACAACACCAACAACAGAAATGGCTGTATCAAGTAGTCATCACAACATACAGATATGTGTGTGTGTGTGTGTGTGTGTGTGTGTGTGTGTGTGTGTGTGTGTGTGTGTGTGTGTGTGTGTGTGTGTGTGTGTGTGTGTGTTTTCCGGGGGAGGTCCGTATGTAGCAGCAGATCTGTTATATGTCTCGGGCGGCTGGCTTGAGTAATAGCCCTGCAGATCAGAGTAGCGGGGCCCTGTGGGACTGATACATCACTCGAAAAACTCCTTGCATGTACACACAGCCTGCCTCCAAAACACACACACACACACACACACACACACACACACACACACACACACACACACACACACACACACACTCACGCCCCGGCCTCGGGCCCAGTAAGTCCGCAACCCTTTTACCGTTAAAGTTAATGAGGCCTCCAGGCTTCTCTGCAGGCTGTGAAGACAGCAGCGAGACGGAGTGACTTAAATAGGTCAAGCAGAGGGGACGAGTATGAAGACCCATCTGATGGTTATCATTAAATCCCTTTCCAGACCACAGGCCCCAGTCAGCCCTGTTCATGTAACAACACGAAAGACAGGAAAGCTCAATTCAAACTCACTTATAGACAGCGAGAAGATTTGTGGCTGAAACATCGTCTTTATGTGAGGAGGAGGAGAAGGTGCATCCATGCAGGTATATGACGATCAGTTTGTCTGATGGTCTACCACTTTGGTCCAGACTGAAACATCTCAACAACTCTAGGATGGATTTGCCCAGACGCACCAAACCGACATCAAAGAACATTGACGAAGGCCGACTGTTGCGTCTCCTCACGCCGCTTGTGTCTTGGCCAATAAGTTGCACTTAGACATTCCGCCATCCACCAACTAGCACGTATGTTCTGCACCTGCCTGAGAGGAAATACCTCTCCATACCAGCTGGAAGTAGTACTTTGTATTCGTCATTTAAAAAGGGAAACTGGAAGACCTGTGGATATACCGTTGTTATGATGAAACAAAGCAGCATTTGCCGACCATTTTCACACCACTTAGTAAGGTTGTTAGTGTATTGGATTGATCAGGTGAACAGTTAATTAGATGGAGCTCTGCTGCTTATTCAACCTGCTCAGTTGTCGGAAAAGCCCCCAACATGGGCAGACTAGTGCCAACGGTGAGTGACATAACTAGGGCCACAGACACTCACCGACTGTCTGACATGACTCAGGGCCTTGATGGATGACATTCTGGACAAACAATTCATGGTCTCCAGAGGATGAAGCTAGACTACTTTGGTGATCCCCTGGAATTTCCTCTCGTGCCACTAGCAGGATTGACATGCTTTGTGTTGGTGTTAGTCTGACAACCATGTTATGTGTCGTCATACTTTTTGGTTCAGACATTCACTCAGAGGATGGATGCTTTCAGTCATTCCTTGTATTTTCCTCTAGCGCTACCGGCATGTCAAAGTCTTCACTTGTCCAGTGAAATAGCTCAAGATCTACAAGAAAGATTGGCACAAATTTTGGTTGAAACATTAATGGTTCCTGTAGTATCTTGACTTCCGGTTCAAGGAAGTGTCGCTTGTTGATGATGTCATCCAGGTGACAGTTCAGATAGAATAATAAAGATGGACGTGCACTGCGCCTTATATGGTCACACGAGTACCAAGTGTTTTACTTAGACAATGACATGTCAGTACACACACATACATACTACATGGTGTCAAAATAGCTTGTTTCTCATCGAACCTGACGACGGAAGATGGAGAACGCAGGCGGAAGCCTAATCTCTGACTTTAGGCTTTTTTGTCGAGCGGTATCACACAATCCTCATCTTTAGACCAGTGCATCAAACGTGCATTGACTAGCTGGTTATCCAGTAGCAACGGGGTTAGGTCAACATGGAAGCAAAACAAAGAACCACAAAGGTGAAAACACAAGAAGGACTATTTTAAAATGTAGGTTTCAAAGGTTTTTCCTTTTCCTTTTCCTTGTTTTTGTCTGATTTGGAAATGTGGCAGCTGTCTGCAGCACATATGAAAACATGAAAATATGTTGCCTTCATGAATGTCTTCACACTTTGCCTGTGCATGTCAGAAGACTCTCAGATGCAAAAGTATGTTTTAGGCTTAAGGCATTAGCATATAGTTCAACATAGAACACATGAAGTTGACAGACTTTATTTTGGACAGTGTGAAATCTAAACATTGAGATAGAGAACATCATGAATTGATACTGTATCTGTGAAGGCTGCTGACTAAGCAGAGAGTCCCGAGCTAACAGCACAGACAGCCAGAAGCCTCGAGTAGAGACGAGAGAGAGACTGACAGACGGGGACACAAAGGGAGTGAAAAGAAAGGCAGCAGCAGAAAGGGGTTGAAAGGGAATGTGAGAGAAAGAGGTAATGGCAGATTAGACGGGAACTGAGCAAGAGTAAAGGAGAGTGAAAGAGAAAGAACGCAGGAAGGGGGTGCGATTTGTCTGGCTCAGATGGAGTCAATATTTGCTCCATTCCACCGATCCTG
The DNA here is from genome assembly GCA_038501785.1 of Myoxocephalus aenaeus. NCBI lineage: Eukaryota > Metazoa > Chordata > Actinopteri > Perciformes > Cottidae > Myoxocephalus > Myoxocephalus aenaeus. The sequence continues at coordinate 956,504 of JBAMJR010000020.1, read as the reverse complement.
TGCCAGGGTCCGGATCAAAGCAGAGCATGTGTGCTCTGAAAAGGCCAGAGAAGAAAACGGCAAACATCTTTACAGTCCGAGAGAGAACCAGAGAGATATTTTTCCACTAAAAGCCGTTTATTCCTGTGAAACTCTAAAAAAAACGGGCTGTTGATGGAGCTCAGGTAGGAAGATCATTTTGAATGATAATAAAAAATAAAAGTAAAAAAGACGGAGATATGGGGATTGGCGGGTATAGCCCTCTAATGAGGAGTTACAGTCGTCCCTGGCGAGACTGGGACATGAGAGGGAGAGAGAGAGGTCAGCTCAGTTGGACCCTAATTGGCTGACGAAACTGCTGAAATAACCGTGTTCCAATTATTCAGACAAAGAACAATTGTTTCCCATTCAGAGAAGCTACTGGGCCACTTATGTACACATACACAGCAATAAACAACAGTGTCTATGTGTGTGTGAACGGGCATGTAAGATATGGCTTGGCACAGTGCAGCCACGGTTGGCACCAGACACACCAGCCCACAAGAGATCTTAAAAGTGGAACGACGCAGCTGGGTAATACATGCTTCGGTATGTTTATGGCCGATTGGTTTTAGACTACTGTGCGTTGTATCACAGCCTGAATTTTAAATGAACTGCTGCTGATAGTAAATTCCTGTCATTCATGAGATCTTGGTCGATGATGACAGATCTGACAGCCATCAGGAATGTATTGTCATTACTTTTAGATTGCTGTGCCATACTTGACGGATTCAAGTTTAAAAATGGGTGAATGGAACGAGAGCAGCAGGCTTTTTATCACAAATAAGGAATTAAAATATATTTTCTTGCTTTTAATACTGCTTCTACCACTAACAGTAATAATCACAATAATCAGAACAATTTGTGATATGGGGAAAGCTACACTGATTTGTTGAGACACGACTCCATCGTCCATATAAGAGTCAATACTCTGCAGTCACGCTAAGGGCTCTGTAGGCTGTACTCACCAAACTCAGCTAAAATGTTATTGCAATTCATCCAGAGGGGGCATAAACATCTCGACCAAATGTCATAGCAATATATCTGATAGTTGTCGAGATATTTCAGTGTTGAACAGACATACATTATCATCTCCAGAGATATGCTACTAGCATGATTTAAAAAGTCTTAGCATGAGCAAAACATGTTTCAAGGGGCTGTTAAACATCTAAAAATGATATTATATGTTCTCAATTTCATTCCGTTTAAAAGGACAAACTACGAAAGCCTAAAAAAGTACTCAAAAAGGTTCTTTCCCACCTACTTATGTATGTATATAAAACCTTTCCAGATTAAGCCGCTGTGGCAGCTACAGAGCAGAAATGTACCATCCGCCCCAATTGTTGTGTGAAGGGGCCCGAATCGCTTCACAACAGAGATGCAAGAGTGGATAATAATGCAGGACTCTGAGGCCCCTGTCAGTGCAGTTGATACTGAGTCTAAATGTTGCATATTCCCACACAAATTAGCATTTAATCAAATGACCAAATGACAACTGAAACAAGGTGAATTTGGGGATTTAAGGGAGCCTCGGTATTTGGGGCCCTGCGGCAGTGGACTGATCTGCTGGAATTGTAATCCAACCTCAATAGAAACAATTCTCCCTAAATATTATCTGAGGTCTGATACTAGGTGAAACATAGAAGATTACAAAAGAACACAAAACCTAACTCAAAGTGTATACATACAAATATTGTTTAAAGGGATCTTTAAACATGCTTATTTGCTTTCTTGACGAAAGTCAGATGAGAAGACTCTCATCTTGTCATTTTGACGCTTTGGTTTTTGGATGAGTTAATCAAAGGAGTATCGAGTGAGCATTAGAGGTGCAGGTAAGCAGGTTTTTCACTTTTGGACAGAGCCAGGCTAGCTGTTTACCCCTGTTTCCAGTCTTTATGCTAAGCTAAGCTAAACAGCTGCTTGCTGTAGATTTAATGGAGAGATATGAGACCATGTACCAACACTCTACACATCAACATCTCAATCTGGGCAAGAAAGCGAATCAGCAATCCAAAATGTTGGACTATTCCTTTAATTTACTACGGCTTTAGATTTAGTTAAAAATAAGAACTTGTTCATCAACTGACACACAATACAACTACTCACAAAAACAAATGCATGGACACACACACACACACACAGACAAACGGTTGGTTGAGCTGGTTTTCTGTCATAGTTAGTTAAAATAGTAAACTACAAATGAACTCTCTACCCCACATTAAGTTGAAAGATATTGGAAATAAATAATTACACAGGAATACACAGAAACCGCCATGAATTAGCTGCATTTTATTATAACCCCTGCACCATTTCAAACATCCAGGTCAACGACTTGGCCGTGTACTGCAGCACCTCCTCCCCTCCTTTAGTCTTCTGTGAACTGACCGGTCGGTCTCTCCTTCTCTCGGCCTGGTTTAAGTTTCAGTACCCTCCACAAGCAGGAATCCTGAAAACAACCTGAGGTCAACGTCTAAGGTCAGCCTCTCCTCCTCTTACTCCCCAAAGTCTCTGCTCAACATACTGAGATGAGGAATGGGATTGAACGTTTATTCAACTGGATACTGCATGCGTAGCAGATCATGTGGGGCAGAATTTCGGAATTAACGCCTTCTACTGTGGCTTCGATTACAGCTATAGCATAGTTGGAAAATAATTAATTAATCAACTTCCTACCATAAATGTTATCTTTAATTACTTCTGGTTGGCAAATAATCTAATTTAACCTTCTTTTTTGTTTTGTTTATTGTGCAGTGATTAATGTCTTTCCAGTAAAAATCACATCATTTTGATTTCCCTCTAATCCTAAATGTTCTCTTCCAGCTATCAGTTTTCAATTTTAAGTAGTTAACTTGCATCTGGATGTACGTCCCACGCTCAGGTTTTCTGTCAGCCCCATAATTCCTTGAGTCTGCCGTGGTTCTTTTGTGTCATGTAAGTTTTAAACAACGCAAGCAGGAGAGTGGGATAGCAGAGCATGGGCGTCTTCCACATGGGTTGGCACAAAGTCATGCATGCAAATTAAAAACTGATGCTTGCCTCCCAATACTTCCCTTCGTCTCCTCCTCATGCAAAATGTAAGAATTTACAGTGAGTTGCTGCGGAATGGCAACTGTAAATATTTGTGAATTTACAGAGGGGTTGATTTATTCCTCTTGCTTAGTAAACTGGCCTGAGCGTCAACATGACCTCTGACCTTCCCCTGAACCCATAAACTCCTCCCTCCTGAGAGCGATTCAGCAGGTTCGCTGGAACAATAAACCAAATGCCTTTTTTCACACAGAGAGACTTTCTTTCTCTCACCTCTGTGTCTCTCGAGGTATCGAGGAACGCAGGTCAGCAGTGTGTTGAGTATAGCAGACATACTTGGGAGCAGACGAGGCCAGGCTGAGACTGTACACAGACTGTACCCTACTGTGCTTGGTTGTGAGCTATCTGTGTGTCTTTGTGAGTGTGACTTCCACGGCCTGGCTCGGTCCCCAGCTCAGTGTGGGTGCGTGCATGCAGGAGCATCTATTACTTTTAAATGTATCTGAAGCCAAGTGCAAGCATAAAGTGTGAACTGCACAGCAGGGGATTAAAGTGGAGACCGTCTGACGGGTTGAGAGAGCAGCCAGATCAAATAAGGAGCAACATACCCCAAAAACTCTTTTGTATAAATTGTGAGTTGAGGCAGAGTTACTGGACCCAGATCAGTGGCGGGAAAGGAAAGGAGACCGAGAGGGAATGAGCACTCAGCCTGTCTGCCAGGCAGTGTGGGTGGCCTGAGGTTTTGGGGTTTCAGAAGAAATGTTTCTAACAACTTTATTCCGCTATTTTACATTAAAAAGACATGTTTTGCTTGATTGTTGCTTGGCGCTGTGGACAAGCAAATGAGTCCCCTCCCAGCTGCATTGAACTGTGGTTTCATGTGTGTGTGCTAGTGCTGCACTGCTGTCATGTATTTGCATGAAGAACATTTACCCCCGGCACACCTGTTGAACCGAGTAAACAGTTCAAATAATCAAGTGATATCCCCTCAGGTGCTAATTTACAAGCCCTTATCTGAACAATACTGACTTAAACACACATACCAACACACAAAGGCATGGAGCCTGAATATTGGAGGTGAACTATACATCCAAATCAGTGTGTGTTGAGAAGAGGTCAGCGGAGGGTCTTGACCGCTGGGTCCCTGTCACTGTTTGGCTCTGAGTCCCACAGACCTCCTGTTATTGTTTTCAGTGGCTTCACTTTTAAGGCTGCCTTGGCAGTGATTTCTCACTCTCTGCCCACACACTCTCTTTCTTGTCCCTATTCTAAAACACACACACACAATGCATGAGCACACACACACACACACACACACACACACACACACACACACACACAGGGGGGGTATTTATAACGGGGTGGAAAGGGAAGGCAGCCCGGCCTCACAGAGCCTATTTTGGGAGGTTCAGCCTTCAATCAGTCAGGCTGACAGTTCTCAGTGATACCAGGAGAACAATACAGAGCCGCCTGTTTATCTTCCTCTGGCCCGCCTGTGAGGCTCTGCCTCCCGGCCTGGGTCACCGTCACCCTGCCTCCCACCAGGATAACTGGACTTCCAGGACAACAGTCATCTCAAAATATGTCACTTCACATCTCACTGTTAGGTTCCCAAAATGCTTCTCTATCAGGAAATACTTTCTCAACCCACTGTCATTGTAGCGAACACGTAAAGCTCTTGAAAACTCCACTTCAAATTTTAAGTATCTCTCTGACACAGATATTCATGACAGATATTCAGATATCATTTTGTAAAGAGTTCCATCAACAGAAAACTAGTCAGCAACTATTTTGATGATCAAATAATTGTTTTAGTTATTTCTTTAATTAAGCACAGATCCCAAACATTTCAACTTCTCAAAATAACAATTTGATGCTTTTTTTTCCATAAATGATAGTATACTGAATATGTTTTGGTTGACTATTGTTCGGACAAAACAAGAAATTGAATGACGCCAACTTGGGCTGTGGGAAATTATACACAGCACAGATTTTCTGACATTTTATAGGAACAACAATGAATCGAGAAAAGATAAGTCGGTGATGAAAATAATCGTTAGTTGCAGCCCTGATTGACAACGAACAAATAACCAACCAAATGCCATCAAACTCTGATTAAAATGTTGCCAAATCTTGATCGGTGCACGCAAGTATGTGACATCAACTTTTCCCATTGAAAAGAGTACAGAGAAATAGAGATTTTCTCATGTGAAATAACAAAACTCCATCACTCACAGAAAGAAGCGAAAAGAGAAAATAAATTTTCAGGGCTTTCAACTTTTTAGAGATGGACAGTTCTTTATGGTTTTCCCATGAAGACTTTGCTCTATATTAAACTTCTGTAGATACCCATCTCTGCCTCCCTGAATTAATTATCGTTATTATCTCACAATATACAAAAAGCTTTTTTTCTTTACTGACCCCCCAGCAGCTTTCTTTCTCGGTAAACCCCTTTGGCTAAAAATAATTTCCTATGAACTCTGAGCGACTCCACCAGTTGAATGAAGGATTGCTTTGTGTGTGTGTGTGTGTGTGTGTACACAGATAGTACGGGCAGAGGGTGGGAGCAATGAAAAGGGCGAAAATAACCTGATTTTGTTATCTATAAAGTAAAGATTTCAGTGTTTACTGGAGCTAATGGTCTGTATCATCACTACGCAACTACTGTGCAATGCTGGCTGGAGCTGTGCTGCATTGTATCTTCCCATTTAACACAAAGCCAACGGCAGGAGTACTATCAAAACACATCTGGATATAGTATGATATATAATATATCAAGAATAAATCAGTGAGAAAGAACTCAAAGGGTCAATTCACCCACATTCCTAAACATTTACTTTATTACCCCCTTGTGGTATCCAGCCATATTTGGTTTTGCCTGTATGTGTTTGGAGTGAATTTTTTAGTGAAATATCTGGATGGATTACCATTACATTTGGCCCAGGCATTCATGTACCCTCAGGATGAATTGTAACAACTCTGACCTCAAACATTTCATTCACATCCATTAAATTAGGATATTGACAGAAATCTCAAATGGCCATCTCAAAACCTCATAAAACCCCAAATATCTGCACGCCTCATTAAGCTACAAAATGATTTTTAAGGGTGAACTGTCCCTTTAACCCCATACTGTTGCATCTCAGGTCTTCAGATGGGCCCCTGTGATACCCCCATCGAGCACAAATAGCAGCTACAGTCAGTAAAGAAAGAGGATTTAGTAGCATTTCTAAATACATACACAAGCTCTCCTCTTGAAAGTACTAACATTTTATGACCATAACCTCTGTGGGTTTTAAACATGGACATCCCTGAGTTTCAGTCTAATCTGCACTCGTTTAAGACCCTCTTTCAATCTGAGGTGACCTGGGTCTGATTCACAGCGGAGGCGTCTTCATGAACCCGTCTCACCTTTCCTTTTAGGCCGACTAAATGATCCCCGGAAGAACTAAACACACAATCCACTCCACCGGTTTCACAACCAGCTTTGTTGAAGCGGACGCTTTTGTCCAGTCATCTCGGTTTATTCTCTCCGAGCACACACCTCCCTCTTGCCCCCGTGTCACTGTTGTGACTGATGTCTTTTCCATCCTGCTGCCCTCTCTCAATTAAAAAGGAAAAAAACTTCCAATCTTTTTGACCCTCACCTTGACTTGGCTGTTTCCACTAAACACACATGAAAACACACACAGTCCTGACACGGCTGCTGTCTCTCCTATTTTAGTCAAATCCCCCTCCGTATCCTCACTTTCTTCCAGTCTTTTAAAGGTATGTCTGGTTTCTATTCTGACATCATGACACAGACATACGTAAGCGGGAGGATCGCATATGTAATGGTTTTGGCAAACAAATTGCAGCTGTAGTGGTGTAATGCTGATATTAGACTGATAGAGATCTTATAATGGCCTAAAACCTCTTCTGTACTTTTTAGGACACAGATTTAACAGTGGATGCCATTAATGGACAAATCAACAAGTCAGGAATCTTTTATATACTTTTATTACAAATTTGGGTCAAAGTATAACAGCTTGAACAGGTAAAACAAACACTTATACATCAGTGACTCATTTTTTCCAAGGACTTTTTCATCAGAACTCATCTAAGTTGCTCCTGATGTCTCGTAGCTGTGTGAGGGATGTCAGCACCTCCTCTGTCGGCCTCCTCCCCAGCTGTTTGCCCCCTCTGCACCTCACATTCACTGTTCCACTCTCACTCTCCTTGTCCCCCACCACTGGATAAAAAGAAAAATGTTGTCATTATCAGTTATGGTAACATCAGGAGCAATAAATAGGGCGTTTCAGGCTTCAGTACATTAAGTAGCCACAGTTCTCGTCCTACTATTTATCTTTACCAAATATGTAGTTGTACTGGGCAAGCTGAGCAGAGCGAATCTTCTTATTTAAGGTGGCTCCCTGATCATCATTCAAATCAGCCATGAAGCCAGCTTCACAGAACTGCTGGACCACCTTAACAGAAGAGAGGCAATTGTATTGAGATTGTATCTACTGTGCTTCTTACAATAACATGCAAATCAATAATGACAGAAAGAACACGAGTCCGAAAGACTTGGTCTGCTGATGTACCAGAAGGAAATCTTCATCACAGACTGACCTGTTTGCTGTATGACTCACTGTTGCCTCCTACAGGAATCACCATGACCTGCGCTGGGGACAACCACAGGGGCCTGGGAGAAGTGAAAAGAAATCAGAATCAGAAACTGTTTATTGCCAGGAATGTTTTCACAAACGAGGAAGGCGATGCGTTTGGGTACAGCTACTGTATCGTAACAGCCTGACTAAATACATCCGACTACAGCGTGATTATTTATATCTTCTCACCATTTCCCTCCAAAGTTTTCAGCCAGTATAGCGATCATTCTCTCCAGTGATCCCAGTACTGCTCTGTGGATCATCACTGGCCTGTGCAACTGTCCGTCCCGACTGAGAAAGACAGAAGACAAAAGCTTATCATTAGAGTGAGTGTTGGGTGACAGGCAATCTATCATAGATAGAGGGATACTTTATTAGTATTGGTTTGCAGCACAATCTCAAGGCTTTTCATCAAAGAGTCCCCATTTGACAAACTCTTACACACACACCTGCCGCTTAGCAAACAACAACCAAGTAGGTCAAAATCACATAAAAGAAAATAAAACTGTGACTCCCATCAAAGATTTTTCTACAACGTCTCGACTGTAGCAGCTCTCCTTTAATATCGCTGAGATTATTAGGCCACAATGAAATGTTGCAAATCACTTGGCAATATTGTTTTTGTGTGTGATTTTTTGCATCAATGTGATAAAGTGTCTGAGACCCAAACTTCCTGTTTGGTTATTTTCTGCATAAAAAGTTTACTATAAAAGTAACTATATCATGGGAAATATTGACGTCGCAATTTTAAATTAAATATACTGTGATAAATACTATAAAAACCATGCGAGAGAAGTGGGGCACACTAATAAGGAGGCAAAACGGCAGAATGTTGGCCTGCAGTGATAAATTAAATAAAAAGGACTCATCTTTCATGATCAAATTAGGTCCCATTAAGTTAGACTTGTGTCACTTTAACTTGATCACTTACAGGACATCATATACAGCAAGCATGTGGGTTCATCAACAGAGGACAATATACTCAAAAAATGCCAGTGAGCAGATTTAAATCACCACAGATGTAGGAATGTTTAGTAGATTGCAAGCCAATTGCAGAAATGTACGACTCACCCGACATATTGAAGGTCAAATCTGATCGGCAGCTGGAAGTCCAACTGGATTGTGGCACACTGGTGTTGTCTGCCAATAGCATCTTTGATCTGAATGTCAATCTATGGAGAAACATGTAGGAGTGCGTTGGCATCAGGCTTCACTTCTCTAGTCTGACGTTGCAGGGGACAGAAATGTTAACTAATGTGATTCCAAGAGAAGCTGATCTGGCTAATTGCGGCCAACAGCCGTAGCTAGATGGTGACGAGGAATGTTTGTTTGTTACATGTAGCGTGTTAGTGTGCATCTAACCCCACCCCGACTTGACCTACCTCCGCTCTCTGTGCCTCCCCATGAGCTCGATCATGCGTCTGCCTGAAGCCGACTTCCTCTCTATGCTTACTGACTTCTTGCACAAGTAAAAGTAAAAATGAAATTCTTAAGTTAAGCCACTTTCTTTTTTTCATAAAAAGTCAAGTAGCTGCACATGAACAACTGACACATATTTCTGGTTTGTTTGGTCTTCCTGTGGTCGAGGACAGCGCGAACCGTAACATTGAATTCTCTGCAGAGCCAGAAGGACAACAAAGAGGTCTGTGTTGCTCTCTAATCTGTGCAGGAACACCAATACACTGATTCCAGAAGAATCCTGCAGATACATCTACACACTATTTTTAAAGGCTCATTGAGAAAGATTTTTATGAAACTGTAACAATAGTAGGCCAGTTACAACAGGCCAATAAAAACAAGTTAGAAAACATTGTATAAAGCTAGTTAGGAGTGAAAATGTAACCCAGTTATCTCAGCTAAATGTTTTATTAAATATTATGACAAACAAGTAACCACTCACTTCACACTCTGCTGCTCCGTCTCCTCAGACGGAGCTACAAGTGTTGTGGTCTAAATAACCAAACAATAAAATTGAACAGCTCTCTGATTTTAGAAACAGTCCAGTTTGTGGCAGAGTGCTCAGAGTATTTATGAACGCACCCCATGATTAACTATATTTACACTTGTGTGTGAACATCCGTTTCCTGCATGTTACCCCTCCCACTGACCTTTGGTCCGTAGAAGGCGCCGTCACCTGGATTCAACTCCCAACGTTCACCAAAGTGCTGCAGACTCTTCTCCAACTGCTGCTCACACACACACACACACACACACACACACACACACACACACACACACACACACACACACACACACACACACACACAGTAAGTAGGCGTGGTAGATAATGCAAGTACATTAATGCACTTTTGGTCCGTCTCTCTGTGTGTGTGTGTGTGTGTGTGTGTGTGTGTGTGTGTGTGTGTGTGTGTGTGTCAGTCATAATATTCAATTACAGTCAATTGAATCATCTTAAACTGTCGCCTATTTTAAAAAGGTGTCCTTGGGGATTTAGAGATAAACATTTACCCAGCAGCCCGGTACGGAGCAGATCTCAAACTGAAAAGTACCACTCACTCGTATAACTGATTGTGGATATCATTACACCATACCCTTGAGTTTAAAAGACTAAGACTACACTTAAGTGTGTGTGTGTGAATGTGTGTGCGTTTACCTGCTCAGCATTATCCCACTGTTCAGGCTCCCCGAGGAACGGTGCAGGACGTGTAGACAGGAGGCAGTGGAAGGAAAACCCAAACACTTGATACACACTCCTTACAAAGTCCAAACATGCCCCAATCTCTGCTTCCAGCTGGGAAGAAAAAAAAAAAGAGTTGAAGACAAGGGCAACAAGAGGACATAATAATAATAATAATAATAATAAGGGGGAGTTTAAAATTCCAACCAGGGTCAGGAAAGAAAAAGATATATGACAATGTATTTAGTGTAAAGCCTCCATATACTGAATCAGTATTTTAAATGCTAACAGACTGACGATTATCCTTTGACTATAATCTCGGAGAATGAACAGGATGGCAACAGAAAGTCTGCAGGAGCGCAATGAGCATCATGGGAACGTTCCAGAGCACTATGTAGGGGACCAGGATTACACAGGCTGTAGAGTCACAGTGATGCACACGTGGAGGTGTAATGTTTGAACAGGACAAAGACCCTCATTCATCCAGACGGTGGCCTCCTGGAATGTCTCGGGGGTTATTTGTACAGCCCATCTAATCACTGTAATATGGTCCCACATGTGTCAGTCTCCCACTTCACAATCGAGTAGCGGCCTAGGAAAGGAAAGTCAACTTCACATGTGTTCTCTGTACCTGCTCAGGTGTGCAAAAGATGTGAGCGTCGTCCTGGCAGAACTTTCGAACACGGGTGAGACCTCCCAGCGCTCCGGAGAGCTCATTGCGATGCAGCGCCCCGAAGTCGGCCCATCGCAGAGGAAGCTCTCTCCACGAGCGGACACGCTGCTCAAACATGAGACTAAACACAAGACAGGAGAGCGAGGTTTAGTCTGCGTGGACAGCTTTCTTTTTTTTGAACCAGTTTGTGTTTCAGACCTTCGAGTGATGACATTTTTGGAATGCGTTATGTAAATTAGTTTACATAACGCATTCAAAGGCAAGTACAAGGTTGGTTGTGTGTGTGTGTGTGTGTGTGTGTGTGTGTGTGTGTGTGTGTGTGTGTGTGTGTGTGTGTGTGCACGCACCAGTGTGCAGGACAGTTCATGGGTTTGAGAGTGTAGGTCTGAGAGCCCTCTGATGTCACAGTGAACATGTTCTCGCTGTAGTGCTCCCAGTGACCCGAGCGCTCCCATAATGCAGTGCTGTACAAACTCGGAGTCACGACCTCGTTGAATCCTCGCCTTCGGTATTCACTCTGCAAGACGTCAGGAAGGAAGTGTGTGTGACAATGAGTGCAGGACGGGGGCAGACTGTCCCAACAGTGCAGTAATTGAAGGCTAATAAGACCAATATCCTGATGAGTGATATGAACATGCGTGTCCCCAGGATACAATCACACAGCATCATTTTTTTATGTTAATGTATGTGCACGTGTGTGTGTGTGTGTGTGTGTGTGTGTGTGTGTGTGTGTGTGATGTTGGACAATATTAAATGTTTAACCCAATGAAGGAAACATGCTAAATTACCTTAACCAAACTAAGTCATAGTTTTGGTATGCGTAATCTAATTAAGGTATTTCTGTTTTAGTTGCACAAGCAGTGCTGAACAGGGTTGTAAAGTTTCACTTAATTTTAAGTGGCTGCAAATTCAAAGTGGTTGAGGTCAAATACAGACAATTGTGTTCCACAGAATATCAAAGTAATCACTTAATACATCTGAAATCTGCGTTCATCCTTTCACACCAAAGCTAAGGCCGCTGCTAATGGCAGACCCGAGTAAAAACTCAAGTTAGGAGCTAGATTAGATAACACATGTTGATTCATTTAGACCGACAGCATATGCAGGTTTATCCAGGATCCTTGCTAAATTTAAACACCACAAATAGTTTACCACATTAGCCACAAGACAGAAAGATAAAAGGTGGTGAGTTTGAGTGTTCCCTGACATTGTAATGAAACTTGGGAGTGTCTTCAGTCACTAATCAGGCTGTGAACTGTAGCATGTGAATGGAAAAGTTGCAAATGTGATTTTTTTTAAGCAATTCTGCTTGTATAGTCATTTTATTAAATGTATATAAATAAATTCTCCAGTCAGATTATTGTTGGTCATTTACACAGTCAGTGAAAAGTGGGTGTGTTCACCTTAATGAAGTCAGTGAGGGTGTTGTAGATGTAGGCTCCTTTAGGCAAGAAAAAGCAGCTTCCTGGACTAACGTCATTAAAGAAGAAAAGCTCCTGGTCCTGTGCAAAAACATGAACAAATGGAATTTACGGTCAGCAAACAACGCTTAAACCATTTGCATCTCATTTAATGCACCTCTCCTGATCTAGAGTTCGTCTTACTGTCCCGATGCGTCGGTGGTCCCTCCTCCTCGCCTCCTCCTGCTCCCTGTCCCACGCCTCTTTGTCCTTCTCTCCTGGAAAAGCCACACCTAAAAGACGCATCAAACCTGAGGACTCTGTCTGATTGGCCAGGGTCACGGGCGACAGCTGGGATGTTATGGATGCGCAGTGAAAAGAGGTTGGGGAGAAGAGGAAGAGAGATAAAAATCAGCCAACAAAGAGGTGGCAAAAGAGAAAGGGAGAATGCAGGTCAGCCAGAAGAGGAAGGGTGAACCAATGAGAGTGACAGCAAGTCTGATGGATAGCGATGTGTTTGTAAAGGCCGAGAACAGGAAACTGGCCTTTGACAAACACAACATCCTGCTGCTGACATTTCCAGCCTGGCTGTCATGGAATCCCAGTCTGCCCAGTGGCAGCCCAGTATGGAAACTCCTCCCTCTTCACCAATAAATAAAGACGAGGAAAATTCCATTGACCCAGCATGTGTCCCTCAAAACGAGCTGTGCTCAATACATTCAAATAAACAGATTTTATTATTAATTGTATTATAAACAAATTTACAGATTAGACGAGGTTCGAGTACTTAAAAATCGCAAAGAGGCAAGCAGAGGAAAGGACAGTTAAACAAACCTGGAGTGTCTTGAAGACTTTGAGGAAGCCAGTGTGCGGGAGGAGGGGGCCGTCGCATACCGCGATGCTGTCTCCACACCTGAGTCACAGAAAGGATGAAACAAGCTTCATTTTTGGTAAAACTTTTATAAGACACTGCAGGTAAGTCCATATCAGGTAGGTAGGTAGGTAGGTAGGTAGGTGGGTAGGTGTGTGTGTGTGTTTTTTAATACCTGTACACTGTGATGGTGGGGCCGTTCATCTGCTCCTCAACGAGCTGCAGTCTCAGTTTATTATTCTATAAGAAGTACAACCCACAAATCACAGTTTATCACAGTTCAGTGTTTCCCCTAGGTTTACAGCTTGGGGGGGGGGGGGGGGGCGACACCAACACAAACACTTAAAGTAGTGGTTCTCAAACTTTTTCTGTAAATAACTTCATTTTGTGACTCCATATGTGCTTTTAGAAATAACAGAATAAAGAAAATTGCAATCACTTTCAAGTAAATCAGATTGCTCCATCGGACATTTTTTTATTTTTAAATTGCAATCACTTAGAACAATGAAAATAAAGTTATATCTGTGCAAAAAAATAACTAATATTTAGTTACTACTAAACAGCTCATTGTGGAAAACAATAAGCTATTTTTTTTTGTGAGCATCAGGTTGCATCAGTATTAGTGGAGCAGTGAGCCTCTACACATCTTTTATAAACGGGGTTGTAGATTTGATACAATTCATGCTCAACGTTGATCTGAGATCTGTTTTCTGTTTTGAGAGACGCAGCAGCAGGAAGGACGTCACGGAGACTTCTGGCAAAGAGCCAAAAGTCGGCGAGTCGCTATGCGCATGCGCAAGCGTAACCTGTTAACTATAACGTAAACATTTACCCGAAAGTACAGGCTTTTCTCCATGTATTTATTAATGACTTAGTTTTATGTCCGTGTACTTTGTACTTCTGTAATATGTGAAGCCAGCAGCTCATTGTTGGTACAAGACACGAGTACTTTGTCTCTTTCACCTGGAGCAGGAGAGCTGCTCTGTGTTCAGAGAGCTGCTCCGGTGCTCCTCACATGAGAGCTGCTGTTGCCATCTTCACCCTGGGAGCGTTTAAAACGCAGATATAGGTCTTCTTTTCACGCGACATATTTTTCGACGCTCTCTGTCCGCTGCTGTGTGCTCAGTGCTCACCTGTGTGTGCACGCGCACATGTCTGTACGCATCAGGGCGGAACTCCGCTGTGCACGACGCAGAGCAGTGGAGAAGTGTTAACGCGACCATGTAGAGACCGAAATGACAAGCTGTGTGTGGATAAGATCAATAAAATACGGCCGTTTAGTTTGTTTAATAACAGAACAAGGTGTAGACCGGTTCTATATGAAAGAGAAACTTAAATGACGACTTGTGATCTGGCGCTGTCGAGAAAATTACAGGGGGGCGGAGGCTTTTTTCAGGGGGCGCCCCGCCCCCCTATTCTAACGGTGGGGGAAACACTGCAGTTTAATACAGTCGGACAATAGGAAGGGGCTCGACCTCATAAAGTGAACACTGGGACATGAGAAAATATCAGCACTCCTACACAGTGCGTAATATCACAGCTATACTCACATTTGATCAAAGGCAACATGTATAAACATTCAGTTACACAACCTGTAACGGGTACAGAGCAATTTAGCATGGAAGTATGATGAGCTGCAATTACATATGGCACCAGACCACCCTGACAAAGATCTTTCAATGCGATACATTATTCTGTTCATTCTTCGTCTCTGAGTTACAAAGAGTATTGTGCCTGGGTAGAATACATTCAACAACCCTATATGAATATATGTGATTGCATGTGTAATGACTCATTTTAGTTTTGCCAGTTCCATGGACCCGTTTTAGGCCTTACCCTGTGTCTAGACTGCAAGCGTCACAACCGCACAAACACAAAACTGAGTGACTGACTATATCGGTTTCAATCCTAAAATGTCAAAAGGATCAATCAACAACGGAGCAGCGAGACTTTCTGTGGAGTGCGTGGCTGTCCTGTGATATGTGCAAATATTTTGTACCTATTTTTTCAGCAACACTGATGCATATGATTCATCCATAAAAACGCTTATTTTCATATTTACCCAACATTACATAACCATAGATAGGATGACGTTACTGCTTACAAAAGCAATTTGTTTCTCTGATTAAGTTTGAGAAATAAATGAGAAAACATGCCATTGGAAACAATAAAATCAAAAAGTCAGATAATAAAGAAAATAAAGAGTTCTAATAAGTTTAATAACCAACATATTAAAACAATGACCAAACCCTAAAATATGTAGTAAAATGTTGTAATGTAGCAAAGTAGTAGTGTTTAATTGGGCATTACATTTTTTCGCCCGAAACCAGCCCGAAACCAGCAGCCGATGTCGACGGCTGTAAAGATCAACGTTTGAGCGGATTCGTTGCGTCAGACGTGCGAGTGGAAAAACGCGTCTGATATGCCAGCAGTCCAGAACAGGGTTAGTTACAACCAGTCAAACTGTCTTCTGTAAAAATGCTGTATTGTTATCAAACACTGGCATATCTGACCTGGAAGAGCTCTCGGACCTCTTCTGTATTCAGCTCCAGTCTGGACAGAGGAAGCTTGAGGGCTGCAGCCTGTTTACATCTCTCCTCCACATCGCTCAGAGACAAGGCACTGCGTGTGTGGAGAGGATAGAAAAGGGGTCGTAACAGCAGCACTGAACAATGTAGAGTTCACAATCTGTTTACACGGGTGGTAGAAATGTAAAAGGAGCCACTACGGCAGGGAGGGAAGCCAACCATCAACACTTAAATACTTAGTAATTATTTCGTATTCCAAACCAGGACAGATGATATTTTGACAGATTACACAAACTAAAAAACAGATTACAGAACAGCTTGCACCTGGAGGTCTGTGTTTAAATATTAAATGAACATCTCACCTGTTGTGTAGTAGATGGTCACAGTAAAGCCCGAGCGCCGACACTCCTTCTCTGCAAACCTCGGCACCAAATGCCTTCTCCAGCACTCCACCGAGGACGCACGCTCCTGTCCTCCATGCTACCTGAGACAGGGAGGGCAGTACAGAGTAGGTGGATTCATTTATTTATTTGAAAACGGGCAGTGCACAGCTTCTTAGCTGTACCAGAGTTAGCTAAAAGCTGATTGTCAACTGTTGTTCCTGAGCAGGAGAACGAATAATAACACTGTTCAGAAAATTAATACTGTAGTATAAAAACAAGAAAGCACATCATAACTATACAAGAACAATATCAGCAGCAACACCAAGTTTCCACATTATTAAGACACATTGTTTGTGTATATGCGTGATGTGAACATGATTAGATTGATTTTAGCCATGATTTCATCTTGAATTTATAATCATCCGTTAGCCTGGGAAACACATAACCATCCTTTAATTACTAATTCAAGCAATATTGAAAAACACAGATTAACAATACCTATTTTATGTGACTTTCACTTTCTGTTCTAAGTTTATTTATAATCTCTTGGTGAAATGTTTTGTTCTTTCCTGACCTCAGGATGTTTTCCATTAGTCAAGACAACACACTTTTTTAAATATTAAGATCCACCTTAAAAAGGTAATGTGACATAGAAAGCACACGCAACCACGGTGCATTACAAACAGATTGAAGGAACACAAAAGCATTGTGTGTGTGTGCATAAATAAAAAAAGGGATTACCTGTCTTCCCTCGTCTGTGTCAAACCCCAGAAGTCGTAGTTCACAGTCAGCCTCTAGGGGCCGTCCAAGCTCCCACAACTCTCCATTCACCTTACTGACCAGCGCTCCTTTCACACTGCAAGCAGAGATGCAATAACCCTGATATATCACTTCACTAAAAACAAACAACAAGAGAACACAGTTCTGTAAAATGCATTTACCGGATACTCTGAGCGACAAAGAGAGGTGTGGTGACGCCAGCTGTTCCCTTCACTGTCCGACCGTCAGCCAGCTGGATGCTGAGCCGAGTTTCTGTAGCGTCAACTCTCCTCTTGTGGTGGCCTTGTTTATCCCAGAGGGACTCAAAGATTTGCACTCGCTCAGATAAAGCTGGGCACACCTACAGAGGGCAGGAAAGAGGGAAATCTGAATTAAAAGAAGTGAAAGGATGAGAGGATAACAAGTGCAATCCAACAGCACCAAACCCACTACAGCCTCCAAAATAACCATGAAGTTAAATTAACGCCTCTCTAAACAAGTTGCAATAGAAACCGAACATTATGACCTTCATGAGGGTCGGGTTTACTGCTGGGCGGTTACAGTAGACTGCAGTAGTTCTAACTAGGTGTACCTAATAAACTGGTAACAGAGTGTATTGATACATGAATAACAATATTGGGATACAACTGTGATTAAGCTTCAGTGTTGTCTTCTCTGCATTATAATAAAGGTGGATGACAAGTGATGACAAAATAAAATGCCTTTAACAAACATTAGTTTGATAAATATCTTTCCAGAAACTTTAACAGAATATTGTTACTGCTTCACTTTTCTTTCCTTTTTAGGGAACCACCTGAGAGGGAGAGCCAGGAGAGGCAGTAGAGGGTCGAGTTGGGGTCCATGACACCCATAAAAATACAAATAAAACACTGCACTGCTTATAAACTACATCACAGGTATATCAAAAACAAGTACCAAACCATGTCCTATGTATCTGATAAATACATTAAACCTGGAGATGAATAAGTGTATCAAAAGCACAAACAAGCTCCACCCAACTGTCAAGCAACAAGAATCTCAACACTGACAGAGCAGACTGTCCGTGTAGCTAACGCTAGCTGTGGTTGCTGTACTGCAGTAATAACAAGCCGCGCGCACCTTGCTGTACCTCCTGTGCGCGCGAAGTGTCGCACAAGCAGCCGACCGACAGGTAACCAGCCGAAACAGC
Source organism: Myoxocephalus aenaeus (assembly GCA_038501785.1). Lineage (NCBI taxonomy): Eukaryota > Metazoa > Chordata > Actinopteri > Perciformes > Cottidae > Myoxocephalus > Myoxocephalus aenaeus. The sequence goes on along the minus strand of JBAMJR010000020.1, from coordinate 938,369 downwards.
TGCGTCACCGCCATCCTTGACACACCTGCCTAAACACACGCGCTCATTTCCACATATCCCACATTACTGTCACCCTTCTCTGCGAGCCGCCATAACACCGGAAGCACAGATTAAGGACGGCAGCGGTGACGTCGCCGGCGTACACACATGACGCTATTATGAAAGCAGCGTGCGCGCACCCAGGCATCCACACCAGAGCGCGCGCCAACACAAGGAGTTGCACATATGGGGCATCTGCATTCGTTTGAGGGCAAATAATCGACGTTAACACCTAAAGTCATACACATTTAGATCAGGTACTTCTGACAGGAATAGATTATGCTGATTTTTAAACGAAACACGGCCTACTCTCTCCAGCTGAAGCATAACACAAGACCACCAACAAACACAGGACATCAGCTAAACTGCGCCTGTAATTCAGTGATCCACTAGTCTGCACCCCAAAGTGTGTTCACACACCTCCTGCATGACGTCAGGCGACAAGGACGAACCGCAGTCAATGTGCTGCATTACAGCCTGTTGGTTTCTTTGAGATTAGTAAGTAAATTGAGAAAATATAACTTAATATATTAGATATGAGAGTCCCTTAAATATCTAATATATTAAGTTAGAATAATCTTCACAGTAGCTACTGTTCAAATTATTTCCATATGTTAAAGACTTCCCTGGGTTCTTCTATTGTAACAAAGTTTTGAGATATTACACTTTACATCTGAATGCCTTGGATTTTTTTTTAACAAGTAATAACTGTCAAGTGGACTGCTAGAGCCAATTCAAACAAGTTAGTGAACAACTCCGTTAATTCTGAGCAGGGAATATAACGTATTTTGATTGTCACCATTTTCAGAATAAGCAAACATCAGTACTGTAGTTACAGCAGTACATGGACACTTGTTCGACGTAGGAGCTGAAGTACCGTTGAACTGCCACTTGGGGGAGCTGCAGCACTTTAGAAACGCGAGCTCTTCATCTACATAGTAGAGAAATACAAAGTGTTAATCGTTTTAAAATACGTTGAATTGTATAAATAAATAAATAAATTCTGTGCAGTCAGACGGCTAAGGACGGATAAGTCTAAAAACGTGACGAACTGGCCCCATCTAGAACTTTTTTTTTTTTTTTTTTTAGGAAATATGGGACCACCTTAAGGATTTGCTATTATTTCATTCAGTCACTGGAAAGCGAGAGAGATCTGCTCTTCAGATGGAGAGCTGGTGGTTTTGTCTAACGCGTCTGTATTTAACATTAAGGACCTAACTCTGCTGTTAAATTAACATTAATACCGGTACATTAACATATCGTAATATTTCACTGTTAACTGTAGAATAATGGCAGAGGCCATATTGACCCATTTCACTTTGAATGTCTGGTCACTAAAAAGATTCTGGTGTAATGCATTTAGTTATTTCATCCTTACACATCAACTATGTAAATGTACTAATAAGTGTACAGTTGATGCTTAGTGTTATTCTGTTAATGTTGTGACTGAGGTTATGGCTGGTCATCAAACAGTCTGTCACAATGTATTCAGTGAATGCAGTAACTGCGTTCCATGTACTGTGATGGTCAATACCTCGGTGTGAAGCTGACATCACTAGTGTCAAAGTTATTAAATGGCATTTCTAAAATGTGGCTTTCCAACAACAGTGTGCATCGTAGAGTGCAAATGTTTAGCAACAATCAAAAGAAAAAGAGAAAGAAACAAATCAGTCTTCTCAAGGAGGTAATGAGAGAAAAGTTTGAGTAGAGGTCTTTGCAAGCGGAAAAAAAGTCATGGAAAACAGCATATCTCCTCCGTTATTCAATCAGAGCACGGACTGCTTACAGTCATGGTGCACCCACAAACAAAATGTCAGATATACTAAGTATGTGAGGAAAATGGCTGCAAGTCAATCATTTGCACTAAAAATTGTTGTCTTGTGATCTGTAATATGCTTTGTGTAAAAACAAAAACAAAAATGATAAAAAAAATAATATGAAGCTATACTCAGCTCTTAAATAATGCATATATTCACTGACAATTATAGAATGAGTGCATGTTTATCACAGCAGAAAGGATTGGACACTCAAAGACCGGGGATATAGCATCATTGATGAGAACAGCAGGAGGAGCAATTCAACTTATCAAATATACACAGACCATCAGCTTTGTCACATCTTCAGTCAATTTCAAACTCAAGTTGTCAGAGAGGAAATGGATAGAGGTTATTTATAGGGACAATTGAAATGTTGAACTTGGTAGGAGCTTCGTAGGCAGGAAGATCTTTATAACAGTTAATCTAGCTTTCACTCTGAGAAACGTGAACACACCAAACTGATTTGGGTTGATATTTAGCTGGTTCAGTGAGTGATCAGATAAAAAGACACACAGTTTACAGAAGGTGGTAACAGACTTGTATAACATTCAGTAAAACATCAGAGCGCTGATGAACCGCTAACACTGTCGTGACAAATACACTCTTTGTGGTTACATTTTAACAATGTAGCAAACTTTGTGTGGAAACGTTTGCAGGCGCTCAGTGCATCTTGATGTAACTGTAAATGAGCACAGGAGACAACAAACACAAGAAAGAAACATGACGCTTTGAGCAGCAACACCCAGCATGCACCTCTCACTGTGTGGGCCAACTAAGTCAGTGTAGAACTGGGGGAAGCATTACGGCAAGAATCCCTGCACAAGATGGGGATTGCTGCCATTGTGCGGACCCTTTTTTTTTTTTACCCTCAAGTGTTGAGAGGTGCACAAGTGTTTCTGGACGAGGCCATGTGAGCACAAGGTAAGCACAAGGTAAGCACAGGTGCTCGAGGGGGAAAGCATGAAGTAAGCAAAAAATAAATGAAATAATAATGAGGAAGGGGCCAAATACAACTTGAGTATTTAAATAAACCATTTTCAAAACTCCTCATTAGCTCAATCGTTTTCGCTCCCCCGTTAGCATTTGTGGGCGCTGCCGCAAAACGGGAAATTGCCAATTTTGTCTCGCATAAAAATACAGCGCAAAAAATAAAAAGGCATTAAATGTTAATGCATTATGAAAATGGCAGCAGCTATGTAAATATATGAAAACAATTCCTCTGAAAACAGGCAAAATCAGCTGAACAGCGCAAATTAATTACAACAGCGCAATTCAAGTGATATATAGTGACCAAATAAAATGCCTCCCCCCTCCCCAGTTGAATTGAAACTGGATTTTATTCAAGTCAGTACATGTTGAAGTCTAGCAAGAGTGCGGTTCAAAACTGAAATGCCTCCCCCACCCGCTCCACTACCGAGAATCTTCATAATTCAGTCTAACTTGAAGCGCCCACAGGCAGACCTTTGTGTTGGAAATAAAAATACATAATTATTATCTTCACCCTCCTCTTCTGCGTGGTGGTTTCAAAAGGAGGACAGAAAGGTGTGAGAGACACTGCAGAGAAAATCTTCTGGAGCTAAAGCTTATCCAAGGCCTCAATCACAGTAAAGACGGGGTGCTAGACTGACGATGTCCTCATTAACAGAAACAAGAGCATGAAGAAAAAAAGAAAAAAGAAAAAAAAAAAGCTGTTTCATCTCAGTTTTTATATTTACAAGCTTAGAAATATATACAGTGGGAGAGATGGGAGGGTGAAAAGGTCAAGCAAGGGAAGAATATTATTTACAGCAGGTGAGACTCCGGAGATATGAACGAGTGTTGACCTCGGCTGCAACACAGATCTCATCACTTCAAATGAGAAACACCAAGTAAGGACACACAGCACACACCCAGACACTCAGAAGAGATTACTTTGGAATCTTAAAATTTTTAAAAAGGAATAATTTGACATTTTGGGGAATGTGGTTATTGGATTTCTTAAAGAGTTGGATGAAATATCCGACTGTTAAATATGAAGCGGTGGACAGGAGACCATTTGCTTAGCTTATTATAACGACTGTGAACCAGGGCAGCCTGTCTAAAGGAAAGGTTGTGAGGCCCAGCATGGAATCTGTATAACAACAACGTATCATTTTTACACTTGCATGTTTATATGGATTAAACAAACAATGTACTACTTTTTGTTTAGACAGATCCTAGGCAGCTGTTCCCATTCTTTATACTAAGCTAAGCAGCTCTGGCTGTAGCTTCATATTTAGCACATATACAAGACTTATATTGATCTTCTCATAAAACACTCACAAATAAGCTTATTTCCCAAGATGTCGAACTATTGCTTTTTATTTCTTTCCTGTGTATCCTATGAGACCCATACCTCTTTCACTCTCCTGCTCTCTCTCTCAGTTAAGTAACCCAACATTCACACAAATGGTCAAGCTCTAAATAAAGAACAGTTTCATTTCTAATTGAACTATCTGCATCGTATTCCTATGGTTTGAGAAGAGGTTTGAGAAATGGAATAAATGGGATAGATTGAGGGTTGTTACACAACACTCTGCATTATGTAACTGATAACCTCCTAGCTGCACTGTACAGTGTAAGATGATTGGTTGGCTACCGAGCTGAAGCATGACGATTTAATCCACTATTTACACACAACCTAAGGTAGTTTTAAGTCAAGCTAATTAACAGAGAAAAGATATCTGGGCTCATACCAGCAGGGCTAACACACTCTGCACTTCAGTGCAGGGTGCTTGCACTTCTCATTCAGCACGTGTTAGATGACCACTTCAGTAGCGTGGGGGTAGGAAGGGTCTCTTCTGCGAATGGAAGGGACCACCTGTGAATGGAGGACCGGACCGCTTGCCCCCACGAAATCCCCCCATGTGGCGATCTTGGTTAAACTGTGGAGAGGGGTTTCGGCCCCGCAGCAGAGGTCGCTGTGCGATGGGGCCCGAGAAAATTGGGTGTCGAGGACTGGGCAAGTTGAGGAGGGGAACGGGGTTAGAGGTTTGGTTGCGGGTCTGAGCAGGGGGACTAGTGGGGGGCTTCTGGAGAGAAGCAGACTGAGCAGGGAGGCGAGCAGGGAGCGTGTCGACTGCAGGGGAGTTAGGCGTGGAGGGAGAGGGTGTGGAGGATGTGGGAGAGGGGGGCGGAAGAGGTAGATTCAGAGGCTCCTTCACTCTGCCCAGTAAGGGGAGGGGAACACCAGGGGTACCTGGGCGGTGGAGAGGGGGTGCATGACGGGGGACAAACGGCTCTTTGACCGTGCCAGGGCGGGGCAGTTTAGGGGGCTCGCCTAGCAACGATGCCATGAGGGGTGGAGGACCCATTTTGCTTCCTCTGGGACCTACTCCGCAGCGATCTACACCGTCAGGTCTGACTGAGAGAGGAAGAGAAAGGGGGCGATCAACAGGGACCAACACCCCCCCAACCATGACAGCAGAGGGCACAGCATGGTGGGTGGGTGGAGGGGAAGGGCGCTGGGGCAGGGGAGGTGGAGGGGGTCGAGGGATTGGTGGAGGGGGGCCAAAGAAATGGGACGGGGGAGGATGCTGGTGGAGGAGTGACGGGGGAGGAGTCTGGATGTTATCCGTGTGGTAGGGCATTTGGAACGGAGCTTGGGGTGGTGGATGTGCGTGAGGATGGGACGGAGGAGGGTGGAGATGTGGGTGGAGGAGATGTGGGGGAGGCAGAGGCATGGAGGGTGTCATGTCCTCGCTGCCCATGTTAAGAGGAGAGCGGATAGCATGGGTTGAGGGAGGCTGAGCTTCCATGTATTCCTCCTCTTCATACCACATCGCTCCCCCAGGCCGACCACCAGCCCCTCCGCCTCGCCGAGAACCTCGGCCAATCATACGGATGCTCTCTACCGTCTTGATGCGCTCTCCAGCGAGTGGGCGGTTTGAGTAGCCTAGAGTTTGGATGGGTGCCCCTTCAGTGCAAGGAGACACTAGTGTCTCAATACGATGGTACTGTCCCTCCCTCCCATCCCCACCTGGAGACTGTTCAGCTTTCCCCTCTCTTTTTCCACTCAGACCGCCGTCATCTGAGCCACTGCTGGCCTTACGAGAGCCTGCAGACTGTCTTCTTTCTCCAATCCCTCTGTTGTTTCCCATCATTCTTAACTGGCCGTGTTGTCCATCTTTCTTACCCTTCATATCGTTACTAGGGGAAGAGGATACCTGCTTCCTCATCACTTCATCTTCCTTTAATTTTGTGCCACTCTTTTTTCCAGCTCCATACCGTGAAGAGGAGGAAGAGCTCAGCAAGTCTCCATTGCTGCTGTTTCCCGACGGGGTGATCACCGCATCCCAGGGTTCACTGCGGTAGGCTGTGGGTGAGAGGTTATGACCTCCAGATGACCCTGAAGATTCTGGCACACTCCCGGGTGTGTCCATGATCTCGTCCTGGGTAGGAGTGCCAGCAGCTTCGTCTCTCACTGGGGTCCCATCCACCCCATCGGGACTGACATCACCCAGAGCGAGACTGAAACCTGGATTACCCTGCAGGAAGCTGTTGATTTTTGATTCTAGGCTGGGGGGAGAAACAGAGGGAGCCGAGAGGCGAGGAGGGGGTGGAGGAGGAGGAGGGGACAGCTGTCTCCCTTTCTCCCAGTCTCTGGTTCTCCCAGGTGTGTCTCGTTTGAGGCTGTTCCCCAGAGTGGGTTTTGTTTTTGGGGTGGTTGGGGTGAGCAGGGTTTTAACTGCTGAGGTTTCTGGGGAGGTTCGGGTTGGAGGAGCAGAGGTGGCGTTTGTCACACTTTGCAGGAGAGAGGACAAAACTGCACCAAGACAGAAAAAGGGTGGGGGCAGGGGAGTCAGACATGATGACATAAGAAACAAATAAATGATTAGTAAAACTTAAATAAGAAATTTCATTAAAAATCCATGTAAAGTTTAGAGTATGTGTGTCTTACCTGGTGTGTTTTTTTTCGACAGAGCATTGAGGATGCCTTCAGGTGTGATATCAACACGTGACAGGAAGTTGGCCAAGTGAGGGCTCGAAGAGGTCGCTTTGGAGGCTGCTGCTTGGCCAGAAGGAGTGGTGGGTGTTCCTGGAGACGGCCGAGGTGACGGGCTAGCTGCTGGGAAAATTCAAAAAGACAAGAGGGATGCAGACAATTTATATCTGTGACATGGCGGAGTAGATCTACTTCAGACAGTCTTATTCCTACGAATGCGTGAAACACCTTTTTTCACAGAGTGACGATCTATGCAAAGAATAAGTTTATGGCAACAGTTGTTTTTAATCCAAGTCTGTTCCTAAACAATATGAATTGTGTTAAAAAGTTGAATTTACAAAAAGTTTTATTTCTAAAATTGTGGGAACTATAATGAGATGTTTTTATGGAAGGACTAATATTGGATTAGGGCTGGGCGATATATCGGTTTCAAATTTCCATACGGTATACATTTTTCATATACAGTCATACCAGTGCATAGCCGTAACAACTGTTGTCGCTCTTCGGCAGGCAGCAAAATATATTGTTCACCGCTAACCGCTGAGGGCGCAGCGGTCAGAGCTACTTGTCTTACGTGTATTGAGATGGAGCCATGGTTATAACTTTATAACAACAATTAATAACCCACAACTAACACTCTTTAACAGAGTAAAACACCACGACACAACAAATTGTGACAACCAATTTGTAACACTAATAATTGTACATTTATAAAATTACACCGCCGAACTGCATGCTGGGTACAGCTCGCCCAACAAGAAGAAACTGTCGCTACATAAAAAAACGGAAAAGAGCGATGCAGGAGGAACAACGAGAGACCAGAGATGCACCAATACAACTTGTGCCCAAGAAGAGCTGTGTCTGCTGTTTGGAGGTTTTTAGTTTTTGAAAAATCCGACATAGATCAGAAAATGATTTATTGCAAAGTTTGTCGAGCCGCTGTTATTGCCTCTGGTGGCAACACTAGCAATTTACTCCATCACCTCAGCAGAAAGCATGTGTTGGAATACGAAGACACAAACAGCTGTTCACCGCTCCCTGGCCAATTGGCCAGCGAGCGGTGAACAACGAGCAGTGAACAGCTGTTCAGTTGGCCGGTGGTCCTTTTCGGGCCTCAACGAATGAATGTGTTTACTCGTTAAAAAAAAAATACCGTTATATACCGTGAAACCGCCAGAATCTTACAAAATACCGTGATATGAATTTTTGGCCATACCGCCCAGCCCTAATTGGGATTACTTAACTCTTGTTTCTGATTCTTTTAAATTTCTTTTTTTGTGATTCTGCACATCTGACACAGCCCAATCTTAAAACGTCACAAAAAGTCAACGCTGTGACAGCAAACAAAGTGACAGCAAGAATTTGTCATAACTTGTGTGACATAGTCAGGGAGCTTTTAGCTGCAGGTTCGGATCTTTAGTCAGCAAACCCTTGAACACACCTGTATTCTTCATTGCAGATGTGAGTGAGCTGAGAATTGAGCTGATCTTTCCCAGGTCAACCTTCTCCAGATTCACTCCCATTGGGGTTGTTGGGGCGCTTTGAGCTACAGCAGGGGTGGGAGTCACCGTCGGCGCCGTGCAAGCAGCAGTGGCGTTGGTCTTAGAAGCTTTCGTAGGTGTGGTGGGAGCCTTTGACGCTGCATCTGACTTGGCAACAGCGGTGGACGTCTTGTCCTTCTCGTCATCTGCTAGTAAAAACAACCAAAGAGCTGATACATTTTCAAATCTGAAGCACAACGCTACAACAGGGCAGCCCGATATGGATCTAAATGATTAGGACAATTATCACCCCACTACAACACACTGTAGCCACTAACCCCCTGCTGTGGCAGCTCCAGCCTCTTCATCAGACATATCCATGTCCTCCATGTGTCTGTTGTCACTGGGCATATCTCCGTCATCCATGGCCTTGCCATCCAGCTCCGGATCCACCTGGGCTCTGCTCGACCCTAGTACCATGTAGGGTGAGTCGGAGCCGGTGGGAGAGGGGGCGTCTTCGGAGGGTGAGGGGATGGGAGAGTCCTCAGGTCCAGGTAGAGTCGACTTGAGGGAATCTAATTTCCTTTTAAGGCTGGCCACACGGTTGGCAAAGGCATTGTACGCCTGAGCCGATTGGCAAAAAGAGAAGAGAGGAAACAGAATTAAAAAAGGGAGATATGAGGAAGATAAAAAGGATGTTCAAGCCATATATTGTAACATTTATATTGATCTCTGGGATCCATTTGTTAACGGCCATCGTTACAAAGCAACGTAGGAACAACAATAAATATCTGTCACCATTTTGTTAATTATTCTTTTATTAAATAGAGAACAGTGTAATGTAACATAGATCAACAAATACCAAATAATTCTCCTGAACCCTTTTCAATTTTAATCCACAAACTGAACACTCACATTGGCCACAATTTTAACCTCCTTGTACTGCATCTCGTAGAAAATGTCAGCGTTTCCCAAAGCTTCCAGCAGAGGAGGCCCTGTTTTCAACTCGTTCTCCATGAAGACGACAAACTCCTGCAGCTTCAGACTGCCATCCTCAAAGTCCTTCGCAAACTTGTTCCCTCCTGCCTTGTCTGGGATTTGAGACAATTGATGAACAAGCCAAAAATTAGATACAAAGTTTATACACAATTCATATGGTTCAATAAAAGATAGTCATTGACAAAAATAAAATACAGATAGGGCTGCAACTAACGATTATTTTAAGAAGCAATTAATCTGTTGATAATTTTTTCGATTAATCGATGAATCGGATAATAAAATAAAAAGCATTGATGTATTATGTGATGCAGTCCGTCATGCTGTTGATTTCCTCCCCATGTGGTCCACACAGCACATCCCAGTCCGTTGACTCAAAACAGTCCTGCAGGGTGTCATTAACCTCCTGAAACCTCCTAACAGTCCTGGTCCTGAGACCACCTCCTAACTAGGGTTGGGTACCGAGAACCGGTTCCAACACGTCCGGTACCTACGGAACGAAAAGCAACGCAGATTTCGGTGCTTCCTTCCGGTGCCTGAGCCGATTTAACTTTTTTTTTTTTTTTTTAACGCTACTCTGTAAAGTTGCACGGTATATAGATACTAAAAAGGTAGCGCGATTAAAAACGATAAGATTTTGATGTATCGATACTCTATTAAAATAGCGCGGATCAGAGCACACTCGCTGCTCCGCTCTGTCGTCCACCTGCATGCAGAGCGGGGCACAAGGGGGCGGGGCTTCCAGCGCTCACACACCACACGGAGGGCGCGCACACAGATCGCTGGAGACACAAGCACGAGCTTTTGAACGTCCGTCCTCGGCTTGCTGGAACAAATCTCTCCCAGTTGATATTAATGATGACGTGTAGTCCAATAAAGCAGCAGTTTGTAGAATTTCTGAGTTCTGTTGCACACGGTCCCAATCAGGCCACCTGATGCTTGTGTCTGTTCTTTCTTTTAAATATATATATTGGTTATAGTTTGAAGTTAAAAGGTTTGAAGCTGTAGTTTGAAGTCAAGTGTTTTGTATGTATTTCTTTATATTTATAGTATACTTTAAACAGTTAATATATATTATTCAATTTGAAGAAAAAAGTATCGGTTCAGGCACCGGTATCGTTTTAAAAGTATCGGTTTAGCACCGGTATCGGAAAAAAACCAAACGATACCCATCCCTACTCCTAACAGTCCTGGTCCTGACACCACCTGCTCACAGTCCTGGTGGTCACAGGCAGCCTCTGCACCAGAGGAACATACCGGGGTGTCAGCAGGACCAGGTCGTGATCAGACCTGTATGCATCCTTAGCATTTGCATACACTAGGTTCAGAGTTGTATTGTTCCTTGTGGGGCATTTGACATTGTTGAAAAGTTGGCAGAGCTTTATCCAGTGTGGTTAAAGTCACCAGTGATAGTCAGAAAAGCAGCAGGCAGACAGTGGAGTGGATGGTGTTTACTGCTTCCTCAGCATTGTAATGGTACTATTTTATTGACATACAGAGGGTATGGTGTATGTGAGTGATCAGGTGTATGTGATATCAGAGGGGGGCGTGTTCAGTCCGCACTTGGAGCTGTACGAACCTGTCAGTCACAGTCTCGGTGTTATGCTAATGTTGAGCTAATAAAGTTAGCCGAAGATACAACGGTCTCCTAAACCTATTCTACACATAACACTACAAGCGTCAGCTGGTGGTGGCACGTAAACGGCGACAACAATGGCGGAGGTGAACTCCCTCGGCAAATAATACGGACGCATCCCCACGGCTAACAGTTCAATGTTCGGGCTACAGAAACGCTCCTTCACACATACGGTCGGGGATTGCGCCACCTCTCGTTCACATACACTGCGGTCCCGCCACCTCTCTTTTCCCCGCTCAGTATAACGTCTCTGTCTGCCCGAACAGTCCTGAAGCCGAGCACCGACGCGCTGTGGTCCGGAACATCCGCGTGCAGCCATGTCTCCGTGAAACACATGAGACCTCACATTCCCCGTTATGATCGCCGGTACCGGTAGCCGTGTGCCTTCCTCAAACATCTCCGCGACTTATTGAGTGGCGTAATAGTCGCGCGATACGACGAATCGATAATGAAATTCGTTGTCAACTCTTTTAATAATCTAATTTTATCGATTCGTTGTTGCAGCCCTAAATACAGATCACTTTTCACAATTTTAAATACATGCATGTGAAATGTGATATACAACATCTATTTCACTACAAAGCCAGACATATTTTAACATGTTTGAACCAACAGCAACAGTTAAATAGTCCAACAGCAACAGTTAAATAGTCAGTGCTTGTGCTCAACGCATCAGAAAAATGACAAAACTCTTCCCAGTAACAATATACTGCTTTCTCAGGAGAATCCACAGACTAAACTGTTTTCATTGACACTACTTTCTACTGATGAAATATTAGCATGAATACACTACTACTAGGACATGTAAATGATGTTTGTTGCTTAAGACGTACAGTACACAGGATGAGTATAATAAGTAAGGATAATAAGTGTGTGATGATGCAGAAAAAGCTCAGTGACATCCGACCTTTAAGCCTCTTCAGAGCCTCCGTGCTGCAGACATCTACCCTGAGAGCTGCCAGCTGCTTCTCCCTGAACTCCTCTTCTGTGACTGCTTGCTTATACCTCGACAACTGCTCAATGAGAGAGTGGGGCTAGAAAAGAAACAAAGAAATACGTTACAGAAATGATAATGCTTTAGATATTTCCCAACACAACAAGGCATGTCAGACAAAGTAACAAGACAACACTGATGAGCAAGACTTACTGTGAACTCGGCTACAATCTTGGACTTGAGGGCAGCTTTGGTGTTGGCTGGGGCTAGAGAGTGAAAGAAAAATATTAAGTAAATAACTCGCACTTAGAACAGCAACTGTAAATAATTTGAAATAAACACTGATGTGGCTTAAGTTTTAGGAAGTTATTTCTCTTTTATATTTGATTAACAAGCAAAAAACTTGAAGTACCAAACTGACCAGTTGCCGGTGGGGTCTCCTTTTGTTTTTCCTTTTCTTTCTCCTTCTCTTTCTCTTTCTCTTTTTCCTTCTCCCGTTCCCTCTCCCTCTCCTTTATCTTCTGCTTCTCTCGCTCCTTTTCCTTTTTGTTGACACCAGCTTTAAACTGAGCAATTACCTCTTCGGGGTAAATGCTCCTCTCCTCCCAAATTTTAAAAATCCTTTCCACCGCCTTGCGGACTTTCCCATCTCTGACGACAAAAAGAGAAACAACATGGCGCATCTCAATACAAGAAGAACGGGGAAACAGACTTATTTGTATTCAGCTGTATGGCCGTGTACTCACCTGATGAACTGGGCAGCATTAGGAAGGACTTCTGCGAAGGCTGAACGAAAGACAATGGCATTCTTTCTCTTGCAGTTCTGTATCACATCGTTAGCAAGGTAAAAGAGATTCAAGCGGTGAGTGTTGTCAGCTGAAAAAGAAGACCGAGAGGGAAGTTTGAGCTAATTTAGAACCAGTGATGCCATCATATTTGTCCAACTGTGGTCCGTACATATTTAAAAAAAGAATAGTAAAAAAAAAAAAAAAAAAAAAAGTGTACATTAACATTGGTCAAAACCATGTAATAATGACAACACTGATGCAAATACATCCGTCAGTCAATATAAACCAATAATATCAGCTCTGAAATGTCACCTGTGCTGCATTCAAAAGCCTTCATGGCATCCTAGTAAATCTAGTAAACTACTGTCAGTGAAAAGAAACCGATACGATTAAACAAAAAGGTTGAAGAAGTCCCTGTTTTGTTGGTACGATTAAGTTAGTCACCTAACTTAAGTATCAGTCATACATTTCCATGTCCAAAAGAAATACAATATTGGCAAGAATCCAATGAGTCCTACTGCTTCCTAAAATAGGTTCAGCACCCTGACTGTACCAGGGAGGATTTGATTACAGTCACTAAGCAGGATTTTGGGCTAAAAAAAGGTCTAAATCTCTCCTATGTCACATTCTGTGACATTTTAGCAGAGGTTGGCATCTTGGTTTGTTAGTCTAAAAGACACAAAATCCATTAGTTTCATCAGAAATACATTACTATTGTATATGCAAAGAAACATGTGTATATTTATTTATTTATTTATTTATTAACTTAATGAAATGACCAGCTCCACAAGCTAAAAAATAAAAACGCAAAAAACTAAAAAGGGAAGTATATGAAATGGGGAAAAAAGACAATTTGCAGTAAAAAACTATTTAATGAATTATCCAAGGGAGTAAATATTAACATAGATTAAATATATCATATCAGCATATACTGCCATTATGCATGCTCTTTACTGTTGACAACACAGAGATCCTTACTAAAATAGTTTTCGAAAATATAATTTTTTAGTTCTCAAAATTTGAGGCTTTTAAAACGAATACATTCTTTTTATTTTAACACATAGATTTCTATAAAGTCACAATAAGGGGTATTCATCAGTAGTACCGGCCGAGGCTGATATTCCATTTTTACAAATATGCCTCAAATAACCAGAGGGTGACATGAGTTGTACATACCGCCCCTTGAGTATCTATGGACAACAGATGACTGAACCCTATTCATAGTCAACACACTCATGCACACCCAAACACACTGCATTTATCACTTGAAAACATATACAGTTATGACACCCAAATGGTAAATTTGGTCAAATAACATTATCTATACTTTTATTCCACCATTCAATGCCGAAACAGCTCGCCAGCGTCCCTGGCTTTCTCACTGTAGTTTGTGAATGTCATGCCAAGTGCCCTTTTGAGCAGAAACTGAGGGGGGCTTTATTTAATACAAACTATGTATAACAACACAAGACTGAGATTATATTTTATGTACGTTTCCCAATATACTATAATAATACTATTAAAAAGGAACAGAACACATGCAATAATCAATTAAATAATGCATTTAGAAAAGAAAGAAATTATATATATATATATATATATATATAAAAAACACACGGGAAAATATTTGTTGTGCATTTTCTGAAAAGTGATTTCCTAAATATAGCTTTAACCCAATACTGTCAAAGACTAAATTAATAGATGTTATAGTTATATTGAAATATATATGGCATGCGTTCAAACTTAAGCAAAAAATAATAATGAACCCCTGGAAAAAATTAACATTTCCTTATTTCAAAAGTACCGTTTGCTCCCTTTTTTGATTACATTGCATGAATCTTGAAGTCACTAATTCATTTGGGTAGAAATTATGTTTATAATGTATCTAGTTGTGAGTAAATGTTGCACTAATGTATGGTCAATTCAGTTTCTTATCCCAACACTGTATGTACTAACTATACTGAATCTTAGTAGGTTGCATTCTGCATTTTTTTTAATCATCCTCTGAAAAAGTGAAGAGTCTTTAGTATTCATCCATTCAGACCAACATCATATTTTACTTATGTATTGTACCGTTACAGTATGATTACATTTTTACGTTTAGATCTTGTTTTTCTACTTATGTCTCTTGTTTGTTCGTTTGCACTCTGCTGGTGTAATCCTGCATATTTCCCCTTTGTGGGACCAATAAAGGATTATCATTATCCTCATTATGTTTGCAGTGGTGTTCGAAGATATACTGCAATTTATAATCTTCAACACATCTGCAGCTCTTTTTGATTACAGAAAGGGCTTTTGATGTCTTTTTATCATCTGCGTTACCATTCACAAGTAATAAAGCCCAACTTTGAAATTTTATAAAAAAATTACATGACATATCATTGTAAAATTCAGGCAAACTAATGGATTTCTGCAGTGTAAGAAAGAAAAGAAGAAAAAAAGCTTGTTGTCTGCTTTGGAAACTGGTTGACATGGATTGTGTTTACTCAAAATGCATCCGCTTGATGGTGGAAAAGCACATGTTGCAGCCTACAGCCAGCAATACATGATGATCAGTAGATTGACTCTTGGTTAGTTGGCGCTGCTCTCCATCAGGAAACAATGGCTGAGCCAGTGCACAGCAGTTTGCAGTGTGCTGTCAGCACAAGCTTTTATCAGGTGTTGCTTTGTGGGCAATGACGGGCAAGGATAAGTAATGTCTATGTCAGTCGTTCCCAAATACATTTGCAGAATTTCTTCCAGTCTTTCATTTGGAATTTATATCTGCAACCTTTGAGGCCGGTGAGGGAGCCTGAATGTTCGTATTGTTCTGATAATTGTAATCAACTTATAACATTGAATCTAATATGAAGGTCTAGCGTACAATAATTTTGTTTTGTTGATGCAAGGAGAAAAACTAAAGCATGTTAACTCCATCTAAAATGGATTTAGAACATAAAGTCAAATATATTTTTTAAAGTCTGTCCCCAAAACTAAACTTTGAGAAACACTGCGCTACATGATAATCTGATGACAATAACGTTTGTCAAGTCAAAATAAAACTCCATTACAAATGCAAACAATTTTTTTTATTTATGTCGTTTCAGCAGTCAAATTGGCAAGAAACTGTTTTAGAAACTCCTCATTTAAGATGAGTCCATAATGTGGATTATTTCTTTGGCTTTTAAAGTTTGTACTCATTTCTTTTCACACTTTACATGTTCAACTCAGGTTTGGAGAATATTTTTTTAAATAAACATTTTCATGGTGACTGTACTTTTGCATCTAGCTTTCATGTCAATGTCCCTTAAAGATTTTATGAGCATTCATGTTTTTCCCACACATTTTATCGACTTCCATCCATCTAAACAACCAAACTAGCATCATGTAACAACGGAAAATGCAATCCAATATCTTGTTTTAAATCGTACTCCAAACAAACTAGATGACATTAGGTAAACATGATATGATATAACAGCATTGAGATATTAACTTCATAACAGGCCATCAAACTTCACAAATTAAATACTACCTGCCACTTTCCAAAAACCCAGTGATGAGTAGATACAATATAAAAGCTCAAATGATAAATAATGCCTCCATCAAACAGTTGCAACATCAATTACATTTACTCAAGCATTCAACTATTACTATAAGAGGACAGGAATTTAGCACGGATGGAGACCAAAGCAACACACAACACCACCATGTGAAGACGAACCGATAAACTGATCATGCTGCAGTCTGTCTAAGGCCAAAGCAAATAAGTGAGAGCAGTTCACTGTGTTACCTCAATTTAATTAACCCTTCCACAGACCACATATTTGACTATGACAACTATGGATGATTTAATATTAAGTTAGATGCTGTATACATATTGTGTAGTTATTGGAAAATATTGTTGGGATACGATCTAAATCATAAGAGTAAAGTTTAACCCTTTTTCACCATTGGAGAATTTTAAATTCTGTATGCCGGAGTCGTGAAACCTCAAAGGAGAGCTATATGGAGGACATTTTCTGACACTGCTGTAAGATGGGCCTGAGTGCTGCGTTGTAAAGTCTATAAAACATAACAGTGATGATACTACACAGGTACAATGTTGCTACCTGTCAATAGTATGAAGAACAACTGGGATTTCAAATCATAATTCTGAATAATATAGCTAGATAACTTTGAACGTGAGGTGAGGTGAATGAATGAATGAATGAATATCTGGTGACACATCGTGTACTTGTGATGTTTACCTGACACGTGACCAAACAATAACACCAAACAGGTTAAATAGCTTGAATGTGCCTGCTTGGTCAACATGGGCTATTATTGTTACTATAACACACACACACACACACACACACACACACACACACAATTATCTTAAGAAGTTTAACTGCAACCAGTTAGGTATAAATTAAGAATTTACAGTAGGTTGTAAGAAACCAATATGAAGCAATTTAGAGTTGGGGGAAATATTTGAGGGTGCTGCTGTCAAGTGCATCAATAAATTGAAACCTGACATTTAAATGCGGATTGTTTATACAATTGACGATATAATTCGGTTATAGTGTACTTTACTTTCCCTCAACTATTTTAACTGTGTACTTTATATACAAGCCACCGCATCACAACACTCATGTATGCAAGACACCGATTAAAATTACAAAACATCTACAAAAGATAATATGTATCATAAACTAACTAAACACCTTGTAACCACCTCTACTTAAGGTGCTCATTCTTAGACACCTGCTGTGCAGTGCATGGCAGCCCTCCTCGTGAGCGACCGGGATCAGTCTAATCCAGACCTGAACCTGGGAGGCCCAACTGTAAACAGTGCTAGCTAGCAGCGAGACGTTAGCTTAGCTTCCGTTAACAGCTCATTTTAAGTGTCGATTGCAACGCCAGCCTCCTCAAAAACGCAGTAAAATAATTTTAAAAAAATGATGATTTGCATCTCAAATAATTGTTTAGTTCTGCACGTAGTTGCCTCGCGCTTCCCGCGAAGCCACACGAGGCTGAACTGTCGACTCGATCGCGGTCGAACGTTCGCCAATGTTCGCTAACGGGGTCGGAGAGCCACTCACATTTCTTGAGCCACTTCATCCAGTGGCGCACGACGAGGCTGTGGTGCTTTTTGTTTTCAATGCACCAGTTGGATAGTCCCTGTATCGACTCCATGGTGTTGGATACTCCTTGAAACCGTCGGTCTAAAGACGCTTCCAGGCCAGCGTTGGAGCCACGGGCTCCGTGCCCGCTTGCAGCCCCTGAACCGGCCGCCATCTTTCCTGCTATGTCTGCTGGAGGCTCGCGCTGCTGATGCGCGTGAAGGAGCGACCGATATGAGCACGAGAGAAAACACGCCCACATGTTTATGCCACTTTATCATGAGGGCATAACTGTATTCACGAGTGAACGTCTCGGCATACAACACAGAATAAAATAATAATGATAAACAATATCGAACATGAACCGAGTCTTGCCAAATGACGGGGAAAAACAGACAGAAGTCAGTTGAATGCAATTTATTTAAGGCTGTGATTGTAACGTTAGAGATAAATGTAACGCTAGCTACAGGCGAGTTAGATATTTGCTCGTTTCTCAAAATGAAAAATGTAATTGGGAACTTTAAATTCAGTGAAATGTACGTACTAGTAATTACAATTAGTCTGGGGACAATGTTGAAACATGACCCACGAATCCTTCTGGGTTTACACTAAGCATGTGGTCATTCACTGCTGGGACGTTTTTTATTCACTACTTTTACTCATAAATGATTTATTATCATGTGGATTTAGTCACAAGAGTCTAGTCATCACAAAAAGCTTTGGGGAAGTGATTTAAATCACAGTGCAATCTGTCATATTGTAATATGAAAGAATAGCCTACCAACAAAATAATGAACACTGACACAGGCATACACACACTCATACACACACCCATTCTTGCAAAAGCATCCACACAGGTTTATTGTTCCTCCTGTTCTATGTTCAAGTCTCTTGATTATGTCGGTCTGTCCTCAGTTAAAGGCAGCCAGTCAGTAGTGAGGGCCACCTGGCTCTGAGGCTGTGAATCTTGGAGAATGGGGAGTTATTTGAGGTTTTCAGTCATCTGGGTTGTCCAACACACTCTTGCTGAGAGCTAGATCCCAGTAGTGTTCTGTGCCGTGTTTCTTGAAGTGTTCTCTGGCCATGTTCTCTGTCGGGCACTGCTTGAACTTCATCTCCCCAAAACTACGCTCTTTGGCTGTGCCCTGGAGAAACAAGAGGAACCATTAGACTTGAATGAGATCACACACAAAATCATGTCAATTTATTTAAGTCAGACAGGAGGTGTGAACACTCACGTTCCAAATTAACCAGCACTTGTTGTTCCTCTTTGTATCATCATCAGCATCTGGATCTAATTAAAAAAATAAAATTAAGAGTTTAGTATCCCTGAAATTAGCACAAAGAAATTATACACAAAATACTCAAGTCAAGCCACCCTCACCATCTCTTTTACTGTTGTGTTCCTCCCATTTGATTCTATGCAACATCAGCTTCCTGAATTTTTTCTGGGATTTAGGGCCTGAAACAAAAGAGGGAGAAATTTAGATTTTAAGTATGACTTTGATTATCCCACTGCTTTAATTTGTCATGGGCTAGCAGATCAAATAAAACCTTGCAGAACCACAGCCACTTGAAATAATCAAACTTCAGAAGTACAGCTATAATTTTTTTTCAGATGAGAAGTAGTCCATCATGATGTTGTCAGTAGTAGAATTACAAATGTACATGTATACACTGGGCTACACAATACACACCCGAAAGCCAATTAAGCACAAGAAGCTAAAACCTTCACACTGTAGAGGAGATGGAATAACAGTACAGCTTTAAGTCATAATGACAAAGCAGAGGGGACTCAAATTGCAAATGCAAGACACTACAAAAAAACATTTGGGATGATAACCCAAACAGCATTGGATTTTAACACTTCATGATTTTAAATACAGTATGAAGTTTGGAAAAAAATTGTGCCAACTGTTTATTATTAAATACAACATGAATGGTGAAATGGATCCACCTAGTGACTGAAAGACACAAAATGATGTATAATTGATTATCAGACATCTTACTTAAATCTAAAACCACTGCACACCACAGATATTTACAGAATATAAAAAAATGACACCATTAAAAGCCAGCGCATTGTCTGGTTTGATTTGGCACTTGTCAGTGTCGTCCCGTACCTCCCTCCACCACAACAAGGTTGACATCTCTGTGCAGAACTACTGTGCCCGTCAGGTACAGCTGGTTGGCATTGGCCTCCACTTTAAACTTCTTAGCTGGGTTGTGCAGGTTACGGATCCTGGACAGGGAAGGTAAGGCACTTAAATTAGACATACTTCTACATTGCAACAGACACACACTACACTATATATATATATTTGAACTGCACTATGTGCCCTCTTGCTATAATGCACACCTGTACACTGCAATGTGAACACCATCCGTGAGGTCTTCTTTTAACCTCTTGACCTTCTTCTCTTTCCTCTGCTCCGCTGTGAGCTTGCGGGCTGAATTGGCATCCTCATGAGCCCTGCAAAGAAGGGAACACGATTAGAAAACATAAATAAATAAATAATTAATTAATTATCATACAAAGTTAAATGGAAATTTCAAAATGACGAAAGTGTAGCAGTGTGTCGGTTAACTGCGTTACTAACTTCTGTCTCTTGGCCATCTGCGCTCTGACGTGGGCCTCTACCTTCGTGGGGTCCTGAACGGCCTCCGTCCCCAGCACTCTCATCAGGTTAGAGATGCGTACTGAGAAATGAAAGCAAACATCAGTTATATGTTTAATCATTATTGTAGTAGTTTGTAATACTAGTAATCTGTGTATGTGTGTGTGTACCTTTAGGTTCTGGTGGAGGCATCAATCCCAGACGAACCTTCTCTTGGACTTCTTTTTGTCCCTCCCTACGTGTCTGTCTTCTTAGTTTCTTCTGTTCTTTCTTTGTCAGGTAAACGCCCAGCGTTACCGCCTTATCTGTGTCAACTGAGAAAAAAAATATTTTAATTAATATATATATATATATATATATCTGTAATAATTCCAGTTAATTGTGGTATTGTTGAAATAATTTTAATTAAGATCATTTATAATTTGTGTAATGGATGGTAGGCACAGCGAAGAATTGGAAAAAATTAGAGCATGCAAATACAGAACAGACAGAACAAAAAAAACAACAAGTATGTTACGTCTGCACATTGTTAAAACCCACTGCACAAACGTAAAATACTACATGTTGTCCTCCAGAGTGCAAAAGCACCCCGTAACAAAGCCTGGGATCAAGGTCAGAGTGACGAAAACAAATTTGAATGTAAATTTATCATCATTAATAATCCCATACACATCAGTGAAAGGGAGAACCAATAAAGGCATTTTTATTTTGCTGGCAACATTTAATTTTTTTTCCTTTTACACATTAACATTGAGGATGAATTGTATTTTTTCATATTTATAATTTCTATTCTTAATGTAGTTTGACTTAATTTAAAATGTTTATGTAATGACCTATACTACTTCATACTAATTAACTCACCAGGTTCATGTTCATTTCAATGCCAAATGGTATCTATCTAACTTTATGGGACAGAAATGTTCACCGTTTAATCAAACATACGTCGGGAGCACATTTTAGCAGTGTGCAGACGTTTTAACTTTCAAACACGTACCTGGAGCGTTGATTTGGGCGGGATGTTCTACCAGATTGGTCACACCAAAGAGCTCCAACTTTTCAAATGCTGTGTCGGTTGATCTTCATTAGATAAGAGGGGAAAGCATGCCAGTTAACTACAGTAAGTCAATTGTACAGACTGCATTATTAATTATTATGCAGCTCTGCCATGGCAGTGAGAATGATACAAAGGGCAGTTTAACATTTCACTTAACATAAATCTAGATGTTTCTGGGTTAGCTGTACATTCTTACATGTCTACGTTGTAGGGCAGGATGTAGGAGTCCCACCACTCGATGTGGGGCACCATGCCGTCTCCAATATCTTTCTTAGGGGCAATCAGTGCCAGCTTGGTGGATGCCTGGATTCCTGTCTTCTTTGCTGCCTGGGCGATCTCATTCTGCAACCTTTCCAACTGGGCCTGATTGAGGTCAAGATCAATGCAGGAGGGACAAGACACCATTATTTAATTGAACGTCTATTCCATATAATCAGAATGAGACAATTGCTGACATGTGAACGTTTAGGAGCCGAATCCAACCTTAGTTCGTATTCTCTGAGCAATCTTCTCGAAGCGCCCTTGGTCATGGAATTTGAAGCCCCTGCGAGGGCGCTGAGCCGGTGTAATAGTCACACGTTGGTCGAAGTAGGATGTGGACTCCAAGTCCTCCCCAGGCTTCTCCTTCAGCTGCTGACGGAACTGCTCCCTCTTTACCGCCCGAATGTTGGCTACAAATATGGAGGGGAATGAATTGAGGAAAACCATGGTAAAAAAACATGACCGTGTGTGTACACAGGTATTGGACCACTGTACACATACCTTTCAGTGTCGGCATGCGGTGTGTGAGTTCAATCTCTTTGCCACTAGCATCCACAGTTCTTCCCTTGTCGTCCAGAATAAGAGGGGTTGGCTTGTTCACCTCCTTGATTTCAACTTTCCTATAAGGGGACACAGAGAAAGTAGTGTATTTAAAAAATGACATATCAAGAAATACACATCCTCCTTTACCCCACCAATTATAAAAGCCTTACTAATGCGATATTACTCACGGTGGGGCAATTCCCATAGCATGTAGATTAGCTAGTGCCACTAGGTTGTGGGGCCCAGTGTGTCCCAGGGCTCCGAGGATACCAGGTTTCAGGGCTAACTGGGACTGGATGCGGGCCTGAAGTTCAGCAGCCTTGCGGGCCTTCTCAATTGCATCATTCATAAAGCTGGCAGCCTGGGACGGAGCGATAGATGAGGCACCACCTCCCCCTGCAGCAGTGGATGTGCCGAGAAGCCGTGAGATTGGAGGCATTTCCATCTGTGACTGTGGTGTGAGAAAGGGCAACCGCTAAAGTTAGTGAGAAATAATTTGGCGTTATACTGAATGCATGATACTTAAAGTAAAAACAAAAAAAGGGATTAGTTACTGGTGCTGCAGGGACTGAAGATGAAAAGCTCAGTTGTTTCTTCCTCTCTTCTATCTGTTTTGTGGCTGCTTCCATCATCTGTTTTATCTATTAAATACAGAGAAAAGGTTAGTTAATGCATCATAAAAAGATATTTAGTTGCAATCTTAACAGTCAGAAGAAGACACAATCTCATACCTGCAGTTTGGTGAGCATACTAGGGGTCTCAGCTGGAGGAACAGGTATGACCTCAGGTTCCTCTACCTCCTCGAAGCGAGGAACCCGTTTTCTCTTTGGTGCCGGGATATCTCCTATCTCTGGAGTTTGTCGCACGACACCAATTTCAGCCTCATCACCAAATACATCCTGAGACCAAACAGGCAAAACAGAAACACCAATATCACATGTCACCTTTAAGCCAAACATGAATGTGTTTAGACATATTATTATCCCATATGATTTTCTGCTAGTGTCAATAATATCAACACATTGAAACAACTGGTTTTTTGAAAGTAGTCACACTGAGGAAGGCAATGCCTGATTACCTAACTTCCACACTTGTGTAATACTGCATTTTAAATGTAGTCACTGAGATTAGTTTATGGTCTTATTATTTAGGATAGTTATAAAATACTTAATTACTAAAATAATCGATAGCTGCAGACTTAGTAAGGGCAATACAGAGGTGACCTGTTGAAGTTTGTGATTGTTTGCTTACCTTGAGGTCTCTCTTGCGGTGCTTTTCTCCTGCTCCTTTGTTGCCACGTGAACTGCGGCTTTCCTCCAAAGCTTCAAAAAGACACTCCACAAAACCTCCAGCAGAGTCATCAAGGAAGGGACGTAGCTGGTCTGAAGTGGAAATGAGTGAAAAATAATTAGCACAAATCCAGTAATTTAACACAAGAGCTTGACAGTTGAGTCCAGAAGGATGTACACTACAGTCAATCATCCCCCTTAAATGAACAAGGGAAATCAGGACCTTTTGATGATTGTATATTAATCCAGGTGAAAAATGCTAGAGTATATGAACGAAATCTCTGACCTTTGACCCGATATGAATTTTCTTTGACTGCTGACAGTTTCAATCACAATAAAGGTTGTATGGGATGTAATGATTTAATCATCACTGTCCTTGATCTAATTGAAAGGCTACTTAATCAACACTGTTGTGATCCTGCAGCATGGTTAAACCATCGTTTTTCTTCTCCTTCTGTTTAACTATGGCTGTATCTTGCATGTAGATTCAATGAATTATGGTTAGGAAGTGTACTTATCACAAATGGCGTCCAGGTGGATCTTGACTATCTGGATAAAACACAACAGGTCTCAAATCGTCATTAGTTACCTGCAGTCTTCCTTTTGTCCAGTCCTTTTCCAACACAGTGCAAAGCAGCAGTAACCACTGTGGGCTCTGAGAAACCCAGGACCTTCTTCACAGTCCGCTCCACCCATGGCCTCATCTCCTCCACCTCCCGTTTAGGAAGCGACATCTTCCAATCCTGCAGAACATCACACAATGTAAAACATCAGCGGCATTAATGTAACATCATATATACAATCCTGAACAGGGCTAATATTGTATGTATAGAATTTTCTTCAAGACAATATCATATGTAATGTATATGACACAAGAAACAACATCAACACAAAGCCAAGTGGGAACAGATAAAAGTAAACAAGGGCAACAAATATTTCATTCAAAAATCACAGCACCAAGCTAAAAGGACCTCCACATTCAGTGCTGCGATGTCACAAAAGTTGCATATAATAGCACCGTAGCTTTAAAGGACCTTTGAATAAGTTATGGCCTTGTAACATGAGCATAAACACACATAACTACGTAGCGTTACACACGCACACTTTCAATTACTTGATGGTACTCAAAACAATCCCATTCACACGAGCACACAATTATATGACGCTAGACTTGCTGAACAAACGTGCTAACCAGGATCAACACACAAGCAGAACCCCATTTACGTTACATCCGCCAAAACTCCCGAGCTAACGTTGTTACCGTTAGCACGCTGCTGCCTGAGAATATGAGCTGGATTTAACCTACAAACATTTAAATTGTGCCGTTATCCTTCATCGCACTTACGTTGTTTACGTCGAACACAAAGTATCACGCTGAAAACGCGTGAAACACTCAGACCTGGTAAGTTTTCTGTAAAAGTTTCTGTTTTGTGGCGCCGTTCACGCGACGTTTGTGGTCCTGAACCCGGAAGAGGAAATGGACGCTGCGGCTTCTTCCTCGTGACCGTTTCCACGCAGTCGTTTCGGTCAAATGCTCGCTGTTTCCACCTAGCGGCACACGAGGGAAGGGGTTTCCTCCAAGGTAATGGTAAAAACGAACTAAATTGTGATCAAGAGTCAGGTTTCTAGTGAAGTAAAGTTTGTATGAGAAAAACATGAAAGGCTCTAAAGAGGATGTTAAACAGTGGTATTGTTACACATTATGACCTGGATAAAACGGTTGTTTTTTTCTATTTTCTCCATAAAACCAACACAAAAAGTTACTTTAATCAAGTACCTTATTAACCTTATTCATGTTCTATATTAGTTCCTTCTGAAGTGTAGTGTAGTCGCTATATCAATTTAAGTAAGCATGAAAATGAAAGTACTTGAGAGTACAATGAATGACCGGCACTTTGTGAACTGTACCAGGCCATCAGCGAACAACAGACCGCTCACCCAGACGGCTTCACCATCTTTGCTGGAGATTTTAATCATGCAAATCTCAAGACTGTTCTTCCGAAACTTCACCAGCATGTTGATTTCCCAACAAGGGGGGACAACATTTTGGATCTGGTCTACACCACACACAAAGGAGCGTACAAGGCCTCCCCCACATAGGACTCTCTGACCACATCACCGTCATGCTAATGCCAGCATACAGACCCAGAGTAAAAGTCTCCAGACCGGTTCTGAAGCGGGTCCGGGTGTGGCAGACTGGGGAATGTTTAAGCAGGCAGCCACATATAACAACCACACAGACATTGAGGAGTACACAGACACTGTTACTTCTTACATCAGTAAGTGTATGGATGATGTGACCCACGTAAAGACCATCACCACTCGGGCTAACCAGAAGCCGTGGCTGACAGGGGAAGTCCATCGGCTGCTGAGGGCCAGAAACAAGGCCTTCAGAGCTGGGGACGAAACGGACCTGAGAACAGCGAGAGCCAACCTGTCCCACGGCATCAGGAAAGCTAAACAGGATTACACAAACAAGATAACCTGTCACTTTCAAGACAGCAGAGACACACGGAGCCTGTGGCAGGGCATTCAGACCATCACAGACTACAAACCCGCGCCACAGACCTGCGACAGCAACATCTCTCTGCTAAACGACCTCAACAGCTTCTTTGCACGGTTTGAAGCACAGAACAGCACTCGTCCACACAAGACTCCGCCTCCTCCCCATGACAAGGTTCTGTGCCTGTCTGCTGCCAGCGTGAAGAGGACTCTCTCCACTATCAACACCCGCAAGGCAACAGGTCCAGACAACATCCCTGGTCGTGTGTTGAGGGACTGCGCAGAGGAGCTTAAGGATGTCTTCACGGATGTTTTTAATACTTCTCTGAGACAAGCTGTTGTTCCATCATGCTTCAAGGCCACCACCATCATACCTGTGCCAAAGAAATCCACTCCGTCCTGCTTTAATGACTATCGTCCAGTGGCACTTACCCCCATAATAATGAAGTGCTTTGAACGGCTAGTCATGTCACACATCAAATCCATTCTCCCCCCCACACTGGACCCTTTCCAGTTTGCACACCGTGCCAAACGGTCCACGGAGGATGCAATCTGCTCTGCTCTCCACCCAGCCCTCACCCACCTGGACAAAAAAGACTCATATGTGAGAATGCTGTTCATAGACTTTAGTTCAGCGTTCAACACCATCATCCCACAACAACTCATCTGCAAACTTGACCAGCTGGGGCTCAACACCTCGCTGTGTAACTGGCTGCTGGACTTTCTCAGTGAGAGGCCACAAGCAGTACGCGTCGGCAACAACACCTCGAGCAGCATCACTCTGAGTACAGGGGCCCCTCAGGGCTGTGTGCTCAGTCCACTGCTCTTCACCTTGCTGACACACGACTGCAAAACCACCTACAGCACCAATCACATGGTCAAATTCGCAGACGACACCACTCTAATAGGTCTCATCACCAAGGATGACGAGACCCACTACAGGAAGGAGGTCAACCTTCTGACCACGTGGTGCAGAGACAACAACCTCCTTCTGAATAACAGCAAGACCAAGGAGATTGTTGTTGACTTCCGGAAAGGCCACACCCAACACCCACCACTGACCATCAACGGTGCTGACATTGAACAAGTCAGCAGCACCAAGTTCCTGGGGGTGGACATCAGTGAGGACCTCTCGTGGACAGTCAACACGAAAACCCTGGCAAAGAAAGCACAGAGGCGCCTCTATTTCCTCCGGAAACTGAGGAAAGCAGGAAGCCCCCCACCCATCATGTGCACCTTCTACCGTGGCACCATCGAGAGCATCCTGACCAACTGCATCACTGTGTGGGGCGGAAGCTGCACAGACTACAGCAGGAAAGCCCTGCAGCGCATAGTGAATGCAGCTGGAAGAATCATTGGCGCCATGTTTTTGCACTATGTTTATATGTTTATATGTTGTTTATATGTTTATATGTTGTTTATATGTTATATGTTGTCTAGTTTAGATGTTGTTTATATGTTTATATGTTATATGTTATATGTTGTCTATTTTTTACTTTTTTAAATGTTGCACTATTTCACTTTTTTTCAGACAGTAGAGAAACATAATTTCAGGTCCTCTGTATGTTTGCACAATATGGAAGAAGTGACAAATAAAACTGACTTTGACCTCAAAATTGTATTTAATCACTGTAACTTTGGGTACAACTGCAACTGCACTGTAATCGCACAACAACAAATATGTATATAAAGAAAAATTGTCACACACACACTGTTCAAGGTCAAGAGGGAGGAACTTCACTACTCAAGTTTAAAGCAGCAGATATGCACAATAGCCCTTAAAAGATAAACAAAGTTAAAGTTGAAATGTTTATTTCATACTATAACTTCCATGCATCATATTATCAATGTGTGTATTTGTAATTGGTTATTACTTGGTCTTCCACTATTGCAGCAGCTTTGGTTAATTTACTAACATGCTGAATTTTGTTGAGCCAGCCAAAGGTAGTCAGTCATGTTAGATGACCATATTTAGATAAAGAGTCAACATGGACCAATAGATATTATTTGTTCTATTTATCGATGATGTCTAATTATCATGCCTCTTCTGTAAAAGTTGTCAGCAAACATGATTATCAAAGATGTTTGGTCCATCTCCAAAGTTGATATTAAATGCATTACATTGCGTATTAACCTGAAAATGAACTGAATCAAACTATCAACAAAGTGGGTTTGATTACTTTACATTTCCACTTGCCCACCTTAAAGTTATGACTCAAGACTAAAAACAAGGTAAAAGTCCAACCTATCAATAAACTCCTTTTATCACTACTCAGAAGTAAAACATTGCCAAGCTATTGCCTAACTAACCACAGACTAGTCTTAAAAACACTCCTCTGAAAACATAGCATAATCAGGTGATCTCGGTTTCCTTCCTCTGTAGACCCAACCCTTTATTTTGTTTCTGTCTTTGCATGATGTGGGTCAACTGAGTGCAGTGTCAGTAGTGTGAGCATGAATGCAGTCAAGAGCCTGAGGCTAAACCAGTCTGCCGATCAACCCCACCACTCCCTCTACAACAATCCACATCCTTGCTACACTCACTAATTGTGTGTATCCGCCAGGATAAACTGAATAGATACACAACATATTACAGTTTGCCAGACGCGTTCTTTCTGCAGAGTCATAACAGTCATCAAGGTGTCAGCTATTCATTATAGCTACATTCAATTACTCCTTCTGAACAGCCCACAGCCATCATCAACCTCGTCATGCTGATTCGTAAATACATGCACACTCCAGACAGATTTATGTGAATAACCAGATTGGTAACCGGAGGACATTTGATACTTCTTTTTTTATGCTGAAATAGGAGTTTGTCCACCACCTCAAGCCTCTTTGTGTAAAAAACACAACTTTGGACCCAGTTAACATTGTGACCTTTCACGTGCATTTGCAGAATCAAAACGAGGCTGCATCCATCATTTTTGTTGTATTTTTTAGGTGACTTTTAAGCTGAAACTATTTAGTTTCTAACTTTAAACTAACCTTGTTGCAAAAATGAAGAAAATGGTTTCAACTTAGCAAATGTGAATATGTGCTGCTTTTGTTTGTCATATGACAACTGAATATCTTTAGTTTTGTAACTGTTGGTTGGACAGAACAAGACATTTTGAGACGTCACTATGTGCTCTGGAACTTCTTGCCTTAATAAATTAGTCAAGAAAATTATTGGTAGATTTATTAATAAAAAAGCAATCATTACGTTAATGACGTCTTCAAATACATTTTGATGTTGTATTATCATTCCAAAAGGCAGAAACATGCAATTTACACGTATATATGATAGAGCAATACCACAACGCCTCACATTTAAAACACTGGTATTTTTTAACATTTAGCAAAATTTGCTGCCGGTAATTTTCTGTTGATCAACACGTTGATTTAGTAATTTCAGCACTTCATGAGACAGTAATTGCAAGATTAAAATATGAAGCTGGGCTGTAATTCTCGCTCCAATTTTTTTTTACCTTCATTTTGTTAAAACAACCTAGTTAAATATGTACATCTCATTTACATTTGAGAGTAATGCCTTATTCTGTTTGTAATCAAAACAATAGCGGGCCAGTAAACGACACACCCTCCACCACCACCATCACCACAACCACCGGTGGTCAACCTGAATTCCTCGTTGGCACCTCACGTGCTGTCTGCCGCTCTCTCTCCAGCAAACTCTATTATGGAATGACACCTCAGCACATAATATGACAATACCACGGATATTTCTATACAAGTACAAACACAAAACAAAGCACACACACACACACACACACACGCAGACACACACATGCTCTTGCACCACTTGTCTGTGCAGCTAAAACCAGTGTTATACAGCATCACAGCATGTGGTGAAAGCTGTAAGAATTAATCTATTAAATCACTGGCAGGCATTAAGTCTGCAGTTTCTCCAAGTCTACTATTGGCACTAATTGTTGAGTCTCACATAAGAGTTTCCTTTCATTGGCTGAACAATTTCCTCCTCAATCTAGTAAATCACGATGTGATGTCAGATGTATTAATGTTCATTATTCCCACCACCCAATGAATATTACAAAAGTGCATAATTTATTACTTCATTTAAGATATTCCCTATGTTCCTTTACACGTTTTTTTGATTCATCAAGTGTGTAGTTATGGTACATTGCATCATGATGACCTAGTTTTATTTCATTGTATCTGACAGGGGCTGTAAATCATTTTGGAATATATAATCTCATGGGACTCTGCTGTCTTTACTTCACTCAAATGGGCTGCTAGGACCTCAGCGTGTGTGTGTCAGTGGGGGCGCAAGTGCTTGTACTAAAGCCCAAGTCGTCGACTAAGAGCGCACACTTTAACCTCTTACTTTTGTCTGATTCATAACCCCCTCTGTTTGCCAAGTCTGCCTTCTTTACGCAGTATATTCTAGCCGGTGTTTCTCTTTCACTCACTGTACTTGAATAATTGAGCAGTCGTGTACGATGGCGTCATCACCAGCGGGCTCCCGAGAACACATTCAGGCCAAAGAAACTGATGAGGATGTTATTTGCCTGTAGCTCGGCCGTGCCCCAACTATCACACACAATGTCATGAGGTACACGTGCGTCCTTGAAAATGTAGTCATGGTATCCCTTGTCTTTACCGTGTCCCCTGTTGGTGGCTTCACAGTGATGGGGGCCACAGATGGCGGGCAGAGCGCCGTCTTACTGCACACGTCAAGGCCCGTCATCGCTGTGAGCTCCAGCAGGGCAGATATGACTTCGAAGTATCTCCGATTTCCATCCACTGCCCACTCTGCAATTTTAATGAGCATCAAGGCTGTTTTGGGAGCAGTTTGCACTAAAACCCCCCTGAGGACTTTGGGTGAGTAAAAGCAAGTGTGTGAGCGTTTGTGTGAGCACAAATGTGGGTAGTTGTAAAGTCACAGTGTGGCTACACCTCACGTGAGTTTTACTGGAGTGCAGTGAGGGTATTGTGGGGGAGGGGAGTTTAGACTAAGTGAATAAGAGCCTCATTGTGTCATTCCTGTCATTATGCACATAGCACAGGCAGCAGAACTGGACTGACAGCCTTAAACCATCAACTTAACCAATAACAAGACTTGGAACCAGAATTAAAAACCAACACACAAGGGATAAAAGGGGCAGTAAGTTCACTCTGTGCAATCCTATTGATGCACGCACTAACACGCTCAGTTAATCCAACGCATGCTGTTTAAATACTCAGAGAAGTGAAAACAACTGAGCACATTTATGATGCAATAACAATCACTGATTCAGTCAACCTGCTGCTGACTATGTGGTGTAATACTGCTACAAATACAGCTTGATAACTTGGCTGTAATGTAGCAGGAGAATTAAACTATCTAAACATTTAAAAAATATTGTAGGAAGCAAAAACTGAAAAACAGATCAAATCAAAACAAATGGGTGCAGCACCTGAAATAAAAATGGAGGAAAAACAAAAAATGTCCTTCATGCTCCCCAAAAAACAGAGTGAGGTCATGTCTCCTCTCGGTGTCCTCCACACATCCTCTTCCCGTACTTTTGCTATTGCCCCTCGTTTACATCCTCCAGAGGAAGAAGGGGGGCAAGGAGATGGAGGGCAAGGGCTTCTCTGCTAAAAACTGCATGGATACAAGGGGGGGCCGAGAGGGAGGGAGGGAGAGAGCGGGGAGGAAGGAGGGAGGGAGGGCGGTCTCTGTTGTTGTAACGTAGCACACAGTCAGTGTGTCAGAGTTATGTGTCAGAGACAGGCCCATCACAAAATCAGCCAGTCAGTGTGTCAGAGCGTGCAGTGGGGAGTGGCACGTTTACGACTCTGGGTTTGTTTGTGTGCGCGTGTCTGTGCGTGTGTGTGTGTGTGTGTGTGTGTCCCATTTGAGCAGGGAGAAGTCAAACCACACCCTCCTAAAATGTGCCAATGTCGTGCCCATGTGCTCGTGCGTCTATGGATGTGATGTTGGAGTGGAGAGAAAATGGTGAATGTTTCATAATTTTTTTATTTGGAATCTAACTTAAATTATATTTGATTAAATATATGCAATCAGAGCTAAAACTAACTATTACTTAAATGATTGAGCCATCTTCCAATTATTGTCTCGATTAAATGATTAATTCTTCGTCTAGAAAATGTAGTAATATAGGGAATATTTTCCATCCATCCAGTCCAAACATTTTGTTTTGTCAGACTGTAAATCCAGAACCAGAAGATATAAAACAGAAAAAAACATTTGTTTTGCTTAAAAAACTATTTATACAATTACTTTATCAAAATAGTTGCAGAATTTGTTTATTATTATTATCAGTAATTGTCCTCAGCTTTGCATCCACACCATTGGGGGTTTTAACTATGAGAGCTATTTTACATTATATTACAATTAACTGGTACTCACTGTATGTTTAAGTTTTGAGCAATGTGGTTTTTTTTCGTCAATCATGTTTAAGATATATAAAAATGACCTATTGTGGTTTACAAACACATCCCTGGCAACACAGACATTTTCTGGACTGTAACAGGAGCACAGGCCGCTGTGGTGAGGTTCACTTTTGACTCTACCCCTTTGATTTTTTATTTAGAGGGACTAAAACCACCACACCTGGGATCAGACTTCAGCCTGTCTGACTGCTCTGTTACAGTATAAGAATCCATTACCAACCCAACCCGGCCGGGCTCTTCTCTACCACCTATAGGAGGTATTTACTCTTTGTAATCGTATGAAATAAACAACATATATAAGCTATGTTTCGCTCTGTAGAGGCAGCTGGTTGGAGGATCAACCAGCTCCCCCACTACGGTGAGATTACCGAGACTGTAGTCTCACACCCTGCCCCCCCTGTTCCCTCCCACCCACACTTCAAAATGTAAAGTCTGTAAATCTGCACCCCACTGAGTCACACATCTGTTTAATATGAGCTGCTATCCAAAACACGAGTCTTACTCACATCGTTGCATATTAAATTATGAAGAAAACAAAAAAATCCAATGTTGGAACACAAATAAATGTATAAAAGTTTACCAAACGAGTACAACATTTCAGACATTTCAGCTTTCGAAAATGTGTCATTTATTAAAAGTTAATTTTTTTTTTCTGTTCGTCATTATTGAAAAAGTATCCAGAAGAGTAATATCATGTAAAGATGAGTGAGCAAAAGAGAGACGGAGTTTAGTTTCAATAGAAAAGATCCTAACAGGATTGAGGGAGATGAAGGAGAGAGGGCAAGGGCAGACAAATGCAGCAGAGTTGGGGGAGGGGAGGCGAGGAGGGAACTAAAGTCAGCTTTTACAGTTGAAGCAGCTAAAATAAACAAAAGATAATATTCCAGACCAATAAGCAGTGGTCGTTGCAGTAGAAAACGTACATGTAAATAGGACATAAACAATGTAAAAGAAGTGCAATTGGTTTCTCTGTCATTCCACATCCATATAAAAACAGGAGTGGGGTGGAGGACACCCCCAGCATCTGATCCAGAATCAGCGTCTGGCACATCGTACCCTCATGTTTGAAGATGGGATGAGGTAAGACGGTCTGACTCTGGGTCTGTGACTGAGGGTCGGTACTCTCCGTACTCCACAAACATAGGCAGTAAAATGGAGGCTGCCAGTGGCTCTGTGTTCAAATGTGGTGTTCACTGATTTGGAGGAGACAGGAACGTGGATATTCCCCCTCTCCATTTATGTAAATAGTGTATGAACCACTCATACCAATTTAAAAAATATTTTAGTCTAAATATTTACAATACTTTTGCAATAGTCACATTGCTAAAACCCCTCCTACATTTAGAAGAAAATTGTGAGCAGATGTCTCCTCTCAAACATGTCAATTAGAACTGGAATCAAAATAACAATAGCAGCAGTAGAGGGTGGTGCAAATAAAGATTTCCTCACAATTATATTTTCTTTTTTTCAAGTTTTCAAGGGCACCAGCTTCACGTGCGGTCCAGTCTGTTCCTCTATTGATCAGAAGGAGAGAAGAAAAAAAAGCTCCAAAGGGAGGCCACACTTCAGTACTACGTGACAAATAGTTGCTGATACTGTTGGTTTGTTTGCTATGTGTATAACTTAAGAAGCAAAAGGACAATGACTACATGTAGGCTCTCATGATTGAATGTGCACTGGTTTTGTGAAATTCAAGCAAACAATCAAAATGCAGTATGAGTGCACTGAAAGCACCAAATGCTTTTCTGAACACATCCTATTTGGTAAAAAGGCACAGTAGTCCAATCATAACGCTTCACTTCCTTCGTTTTCATCCCCCTTATGATAGCAATAAAAACTATAAACTGTCAACAGCATCTTCCAAATCCCCTCAAACAAGTGTAGGCCAAACTATGCAAGCGCACAGCAGGCAATATTCAGCTGCCCAATAAATAAATACAAACAATAAATAAATGCAGTCCGGTCAACACATGAATAAATTAACTGTGGGACTCGAGAGTCATACGTCTTTGAGCGATCCGTGTTCTTTCTTCTGGTCGGTCTTTTCAAAGTCTTTCTTGGTATTTTCGCGACACTGATTGCTGGTCAGTTTAAGTTGCGGACCAGGCACAAACATCTGATCCTCAGCATGACGAGAAAGGTTTACCTCTGATTGCTGTAGTGACACACCTCCCGATGCCGAGCGCCCAAACAGTTGTTGGATTACATTCGTGAGTTGATCATTTTTTCCACAGTCTCAGATGACTCTAACACACCACACGTACAGTATAATGCTGCATTCTGTACACTCTATTTCTCACATGTTTAGCTACAAGATTCTCAATGAGAAGATGCCTCGATTCTATCTACATGTGAAGGTAACTTCAAACTGTGTTACTCACTCTGGATTGAAGTTACCTCATCAAAATAAACCTTGAAAGCTTTCATTCTGAATGTTGACATCAGCTTTTCTAATTTTGGATTGAGTGTGTCCCTCAAGTTAGATTTCTGCAGAAACAGTCATCTCTGTACAGTGATTGCTTTCATGCGGAGGAGAAACTATTATTTGCTCCTCATAGTTCTTCAAAATCTCTCCCATGATCATTGCTCAATAAACTGCAAATAGCCTCTCAGCTTTAGGTGTTCTTTGCTATCCCCTCAACCACAACTGCTTTTGTGCAGGTTTAGATTATTATGTAATTGTGATGATCAACTCTATTGGTTTTGATTCATTTCAACACAGTGTGTCCTGATGTTCAAAATACTAATTGCAATTGTGGTTTTGATGAGGGTTTTTTGTAAGATCCATCATTTGTCTTCAACATTTATCACCTACAAGTCTTTCCTCCCCTTCCTCCCTTTAATGCATTTATAATCGCAAGCATTCCGCCTCTCCTCTTCTTCCTCACGCAGCAGCTTTAAGCCCAGTAGTGTAAAAAAAAGCAAGGCTGCCGGCTCTTTGCTTGTTCAATGCATCAAGTCTGGGGCGGTGGGGCACACCTCTGGCAAAGGCTCAAGCGGGACTTGCGGAGCTTGATTTGGACCCTGACATGTCTCGGTGTTCTCACTCTCACTCTGTTGTCCCGTAATGGGCTGGCTTTGGCACCGGATTGGCTTCTTCAGATTTTTGGGGTGCTTGTAGTGTGTGGTAGAAGAGATGGAGCTGTCCTGTGTCTCTGGACTGCCCCTCCTTCTGAGTGGGAGGACCGGAGCGGCGGGCTGCTTTTCATTGTTACCGGCCACTGGTGTGCTCTCAGGTGAAGGGCAGGCCTTTCGTGGGGACAGGATGGGGGCGACGTGAACCCACGTCAGGCTCGGCTCAGAGCTTTGACCGGCTTTGTATTTTGATTGCTTGCTAAGTTCCTCGCTGTCGCTGTCTTTTCCCTTTGTGTCCTCAATTAGCTGCTTGTTGCCGGCCTCATCTGCCGACTTTTGGTTTGCATCAGGCGCCAATGATGGTGAAGGAGTGCCGTCCCTTTCATCACAATCTGTCTTCACTCTCTTCTCTTCTGCACTAATACGAGCGCACATGAGAAGCACAGGGGAAGGCGTGGGAGAGTCCGTACCTGTCCAGCTGAGTCTGCGCTTCTGAAAAATTTGCAGGAGAATAGTTTGCAAGTGAGTATAGAATACAATTTGTGGAGATAATGATGGTGTGTGTGTGTGTGTGCGTGTGCATGTGCACAGGTAGGCTCTTGCACACACAGGAATGCATGTGCTCTCACCTTGACGGGAATGTGTGACTGATCCTTGTGCTTGTGAGGCGGGGTGGAGCGAGTCGTGTTATGGAGGGAGGAAGCGGGGGATGCGGCGGCGCTGGAGGCTGCAGAGACCACCTGAGTGTGGATCTGAGGAAACCAAAGCTTCAGCATTACCTCCACCTGGAGCAGAGTGTTCAGGTACTTCTCCCTACAAAACACAAGACAAGTTAAAAAAAAAAGAAGACAATAAACATTGTAATTGAGGAGAAGTTGTCAACGCTATTTGGTTATAACATTGGAAGAAATCTGGAAGTATATTAATCTAGATACAGCTTCTTCTGAAGTCTGAAGTTTCTCTGCACTGCCAGTGAATTCTGTAACTTTACCTACAAAGACTGTTCAATAAAACATGGACCAGGAGATGAGGCTTGAAATGGAAAACTACTTCACTGATCCTTTCTTGTTATAACTCAAATTGTATTATTATTTACAGGCTAAATTCTAACTAGGATGTAGTGTCTAGTGGTGCAGAGGCAAGACAAGAATGAGTAACAGTCAGAAACACGGAGGGTGGATGGTGGGACAATGTGGACGACATCTTACCCGCTGTTGGGTCTCTGTAAAACACCCACAATCCTCTGGATTCGATCCATGGCGACGCTCTGCTGGAAACTACTCAGACCTGTCAATCAAATACCATAATCCCACGGTCAGCATTTACACAGCAAGACTCCATAGTCACGAGAAAAATGCAATCACGTGTAAACATGCACACACTCTCTTTCCTCTCAGACACACACACACAGACACACACAGACAGACAGACAGACAGACAGACAGACACACACACACACACATGAACACCCCACTTTCACTTGTGATATCAGCGAACTCTCGTGAGCTGATGAGTCAGCCACAAGACTGTCGCTTCACACACACTGCACTTTGGACTACATCAATAGGCTGCGTCAATACAGACTGCTGCACAAAGGAACACTCTCTATTGAAATGGACTGAGGCCACACAGCTCATATAAACCCATGTTCAGCATCTACAACTTTGGCTGCCAGTCTGCACACGGGCTTTACTGTAAGCAGTGATGTAAGGAAGCTTACCTCGGTCGAATCGGCCCCTCTTCAGTCCATTCAGCAGCTCCAGCATGGGCCTGACAAAACCCTGTAGCTCAGCACACTGACAGAGGAAGAGGAATAGATTACTACTGAGTTTGGGTTAGGCCTTGCTGTCTGAATCAGTCTGCTGGGCTTTCCTCTGCACACATTGCTCTGCCGTCCCTCTTTTCATCAGTCCCTTACCTTTTGAGCAAACAGCAGGTCTCCCTGTGATTTGGGGATCTGGCTCGTCGGCTCTTTCTTGTCCAAACTGATGTGCGCTGCCTTGCTGCCGCTCTCCGACCTGTAGGACTCTTCTTCCTCTTTATCTGTGAAGTCATCGCACGTCCACTGGGACCCGGGGCTCTCCGACCCTCGGTCTCTATTGGTCGCAGCCCCAACCACCCCGCTGATGATGACAGAGGAAGAGTTGTCTGTCAGGAAGACGTCTGTGTCGTCCTCCGCCTGCTCCGAGTCGCTGAACAAGAGGCTGTCACTTGAGCTCAGGGAATCGAAGGAGGGCTGGGAGGAAGTGCTGCCCTTGGACTGCATTGCTGTTGGGCAGAAGCAGAGGGTTGGGGTTATTATAACAGTCAACTAAGCTTATAAAGAAAGAAAACAGACTTGGATAAACACCCCAAAATCAGCAGCTTGTTACAAGAATGAGAGGTAGGGTAAATGGAGACAGACAAGAAGTGAAGACCTGGGAAACAAAATAATAGCGAAGAACTGCTTTCCATTTGGCAATACTCCCTCTCTCGCTCCCAAAAATACCAACCCCAATTGCTCAAAATGGTGGGTATACCAGTGCCCTAGTTTAACATGTTGCAGAGTGGGACTGGGGGTAGGCAGTGGGCACACAATGGTAGTGCATGTCTGGCTCCCATTGAGGAGATCGGAGACTGGAAAGGAGAGTAAACTGTGAGGGGGATGGGAGCTTGTAGAGTAGTGAAATCAGAATAGTCTCTCTCTCTCTCTCTCTCTCTCTGCCTCCGGTGCTCTCTCTAGCCCCTCCCCTCTGTCTCGGGCTTGCTCTCCATCCCCCCTTGGATTCTCTCACACACACGCACGCACACACACAAACCTCTTCCTCTACGGCTGTATTTCTGTATGCCTCTCATCGCTCCCTGCTCTCCCTTCAGCTCATCCTGTTCGTTATGCACACACGCCTGGTGCTCCTCTTCCTTTCGTCTTCCACAGACCAAACCCTCTTCCTCCTCCTTTCTTACTCACATTTTACACTCTGTATCTCTGGCCATGTGGCTCTCTCTCTTTCATCGGTCCTTCTCTTTTCTTTTCTGTCTCTGTGTAATCTCTGTGAGCCTGCTGGTCTTTGATCCCCCCCAACACAGAGGGGGAAATTAGAGGGGTCACATGAATACACTGGTACACACACACCAACACATCTTTTTATCAATAGGAGAAATTAAGTCTAAAATCACTCTCAGACAAAGGAAACTGACACAATTGTTTTGCAGTGACGAGAAAAGGGGACAAACTACTTATTAAATCCAGAAATGTCTTCATTTCAGGAATATAAAATGTTAAAACAAGCCTGGTCTGTTTTTACAACAACACCAAATGCCATGTACATGTTATCAGTGTCTGGTGGCTGGCTTTCCTTCAGGCAAGCTGCGTCCTCTTAAAACCTGTTTACATGCATCTCAACGAGTAAACTGCAAAAATGTGGTTCTTATTCCTATTTTTCCACAGCCTGTGTGTTTCAATTCATAGCCTTTGGTGGATGGGGTGGGGATGGAGATAGAGTGGGTGTGATGGGGTGGTGCTGGTGGTGATGGTGCATTTTGTCGGTACAGTCTGCACAGGTATGCATGGACCATGAGGCTGCGTCTCAGGTGTTGGCTGCCTGTCTGTGCGTCTTCGCGGCACGATGCCCACAACAGGAACCAATGTTCATGCATGTTGTTTAAAAAAAACCCATCTATTTCTCACAAATATGCAACATATAAAATATCAGAATACATGACATGACATTAAAGTAAATATAAAATATATACCAACACATGTTATATCAATGTTGTGTAAAGCCCCGGTGAGCATTACATTGAATAAACTAAAATATAAAATAGATGGAACAACGCCGCGTGAGGAAAAAAATAAGCTTTTGGCTATTATTAACAAATATTACCGGGGGCACATACAGGATACAGCGAGACAGGAAATTCCTCTAGGCTAGCCGACAACTTTGTGAAACGAAGCCATAAAACAAAAAAACAAAAAACGTTATGTTAGAGGCAATGCTCACCTTTAGTAATGTAGGATAAAAACAGCAGCTGCCAGAAACAATCGTTAAGGGCTCTATCTCCTACTTTGATACGACAGATCCGTCAATACACACGTAGCTGGAGCAGCATCGGGGCGTCCAGCCTCAGCTCTCTCTCTCTCTCTCTCTCTCTCTCTCTCTCTCTCTCTGTCTCTGTCTCTGTCTCTCTCTCTCTCTCTCTCTCTCCTCTCTCTCTCTCTCTCTCTCTCTCTCTCTCTCTGTCTCTCTGTCTCTCTCTCGCCCGGCCGCCAGTTCATCGGTTTGTGTATTGCTCGCTCTTTCTCTCGGCAGTTTACGAGCGTTAACATGTGCGCGGATCCACGTGCCCACGTTTTGCGCGCATTCTATTGGCTGCCGGCCCGGCGGAGTCGCACGCTATTGGCCGACGCTACCAGCCAGTGATCGCTCTACTCGCCGCTGATTGGACAGCGACCCGGGCACTCACGGTCCCGCCCACTCATGGGTCGCCCGTGCGCATGGTGTCGGGGCAGGCCTGCTCTTCTACTACAGCAAGCGGGTGTAAACACAATAGAGAGATGCACAATATGTTCGATGCATCAATATTGCAAAGAATGTGCACAATATTTATCACCCCGCCCCCTCACAACTCACAACCAAAAGATAAAAAAACGAACGTGCCAGAAAATAAGAAAACCTCAGGCAACCTAGTTTAGCGACCATACCGATGTGCCTAATAATAAATGCACATCGACAATAACGAAGAAGAGATGACCGTCTCTCCTCTCTGTCGAGGCTGGACCTATAATCAGAGGAGTCACTCAAATATCATCTCATCTGTACTGTTTTTATACTGAAAAACAGACTTAAAGAGAGGAATTGCCTTTGTGTCAATGCAAGAGGGAGAGAGCCGGCTTCACCATACAGACATGCCATTGACACCATATGGGAAATAGAGTACTCCAACGTCAATTACAGTGAATAGACTCAATCTCCAACATCCATAACCCCCATTTGATTCAATGACACAATTCAACTTTACTATTTAAGTAATGCTAATACACCCTTCAGTGGCTCCCTCCTCAGTAGAGGTCAGATAAGATTAAAAAAAAGAATCCTTTATTACCTCAGGATTACAATAGTATAGCGGATAGTGCAAATTAACAAACAAGGAAGTAGAAAAATAATATCAAAACAACTATAATAAATGTGTAATCACACAGTAACGGTATAATATATATAGGCCAGTCATCAATAAGCCTATACCTATGAAGGTCCTATAGGAGAAAATACTTATAAGATGTGACATTTTCAGGAGCAGGCGGTCACATAGGCAGAGATACGTAACATTGCCTGGAATAGGTCGACCGATTATGACAAAATAATTCTTTAACCCTATTTGGGATACATTGGCCAATATAACGGAGATTCAAAATCTATTATTGTCACATTTGTATATTTATTTGTATTAACAGATGTGAATTTGCTGTATTTTGTATGTATGTTAAACTGACTCCCAGGCTTTGTGACACAAACATCACTGAATGTTTCTCTTACAAAAAGTGATTGTCATTGTACAGGTTTCACAACTGGAAAAGCAAGGAAAAAAAGGG
This sequence comes from Myoxocephalus aenaeus, assembly GCA_038501785.1. NCBI lineage: Eukaryota > Metazoa > Chordata > Actinopteri > Perciformes > Cottidae > Myoxocephalus > Myoxocephalus aenaeus. Next base: position 897,303 of record JBAMJR010000020.1, on the reverse strand, counting down.
TTAAACGGTGAGAAAAATAATAAAAGATATATTTTATTTAGTTAGAAACGTAATATTGTATTCCAATGTGTGTCACTGTGGCTCTATTGGTAAAGTAAGATCACTAAAACAGGAAAATGTATAGTGACAGAGATATAACCATCATGCAGCAAGCCTGTTTACTGGTCCATGATTTATGGCCACGTAGCAGCTTATCCTTCCACTTAAGGTTACTAGAGTAAACTCAGTGAACCTCACTTGAAACATGCAGTGTGGTATACCACCACCATACATTAACAGACCAAAGACACACACACACACACACACACATTCTGTCCCATACTCATATTGTTTTTTTCGCTCCTCATAAGACCTAATTGCAGGTCAGCTATTATGTTGGCTTTTACTGGTATTTTTAGACGGGAAATACCAGTTTAAAGCATGAGGAGTGGTGGATGCCTCTAAGCGCCTTGCATGTTAGAGTCAGGGATGAAGGGGCTTCCCATCCCCCACCATACATACAACATACACATGAACCCACTGAACCCGCCCCTCAACCCACACACACGCACACACAACACGCTGTGTCCTTGTTTGATTGACATTGCCGGTCTTTGAGCCTTGTAACTATGTACCGTCACTTATCTCAACACCAGGTGAGCACACTAGCCCCTCTTTTTGTCAAACACAATAAAGGTTAACCTTTAGTAATAGTAAACCAAGGGAGAGGTTTCTGTTTGTGTATACGTTACTTGGACCAGGTCGATAGAAAAGGCTCTTCAACCCCCACAGCATTCCTATGCAGCACGTGAACTCAAAGTCAAAGTCAAAGTCAGTTTTATTTGTCACTTCTTCCATATTGTGCAAACATACAGAGGACCTGAAATTATGTTTCTCTACTGTCTGAAAAAAAAGTGAATAGTGCAACATTTAAAAAAGTAAAAAATAGACAACATATAACATATAAACATATAAACAACATCTAAACTAGACAACATATAACATATAAACAACATATAAACATATAAACAACATATAAACATAGTGCAGAAACATAAAGTGAATAGTGCACATTTAAAAAAAAAAGTAAAAAATAGACAACATATAACATATAAACATAGTGCAAAGACATATAAACATAGTGCAAAAACATATAACATATAGTGCAAAAACAGATTAGGAAACTCAATGAACCTACTCTGAGTTCATGGGTGTTGAAAACTACCCCCATCATTTCCATCCTTCCATCTCCCTTCCGTCCCATCCCCCCACCTGGTTTCTGTGTTTTGTGTCTCAATCCTCTTCTCATTATCAGCCCCTTGTATTGACATGCTTGAGAATTCAATAAGAGTGAACACGTGAAGCCTAAGCCCATGGATGGTGCTTTTGTCAATGAAGTGGGTCAAAGAGCAATGTGCCAAACTGGTCACCAAAATGGAAAACACAGCCTGCTTCAGTCGGCTTACTCAAGACGGAAATGTATGTACATCTGGAATTAAACCAGATATGTTGCAGATTAAGTTACAGTCTATTTGTTTACTGCTGAGGCTGTGTCCTTACGTGACATGTAGGGCGTATAAATTATCCATATGGTTTATCTCAGGACAAGACTGAACGAAGGGGATTGGATTCAGGTGTATAGATGAATGATCTATAACTTAACCCAGGAGACGTGCAGCAACCTTGAAGTCTTACTCATTGTGAAAGAATGCTAGCGTTCACGCAGTGAAAGCATGGAGGAGTTCCTGTAAGGCCAAACGCACAAGCAGGTGTGGTCAGAGCAAGACACCACAACAGAAATGTGATCCGCCCCTGGGAAGACAGAGGCCTAAAGAGAGACTAAATCGTAAACTGGTTGCAGAGGCCGAGCAGCATATCATGTTTCAACAGGGAAACAGTGACACATTGCTGTGTCCTCTCTGCACTGCATTTGTCTCTGTCTTCTAATTCTTCAACCTCTAAATTACAGAAATGTTATCAATACCGGCATATAATGAAGCAAGATGAATAATATGTTCCATGTTTACTGTTTAGATAGATAGATAGATAGATAGATAGATAGATAGATAGATAGATAGATAGATAGATAGATAGATAGATAGATAGATAGATAGATAGATAGATAGATAGATAGATAGATAGATAGATAGATAGATAGATAGATACTTTATTCATCCCCAAGGGGAAATTTGTTTGTGGCAGCAGCAAGCAAAGTTACATAGAAGACACAAAAATGTTAGGTATGAAAAATACTCAATATACAACAAAACAGCAGAGTGTATTACATTTAAGAAAATTAAACAATAATGAAGGTGCAGAAATGCAAAGTATAGGCAGTGTATAGGCAGTGCATATAAGTATATACAGTGAAGAAGTATACAGTGACTAAGTATACAGCTAGGTATGTACAGTGGCTGTATGGTTGTATACACCTCGGTGTCTGGATAGTAGCCTACAGCTCCTATTTACTGCTGTTACAAGCAGGGACAGTAGTCTACTATGAAATGATTGTTTTTCAAATTTAAAGCATTAGACTAATCTTGTTATCATATATAATGTCATGTTTGTATTAGGCTATACTTTGAGCATAAACCACTATAAGCATCAACGTCTTTTATAAACCAGCCACATTCCTTCCTCTGCCAAAGCTGCAGCCTTTTCCGCCCGTTCACAGTTGCGGAACCGGGGCATGTGTTCGTCAGTATAAACAGAGGGAGCTTCACATGTCGGAAAGACGCTCCGCAGCGAGATTTGTGAATGAAATCAGATGACACCCCCCACTGTGAAGACGCAGCCAATGGTGTATGTGAACATTCTCTAGCCACGCCCTTCAATAGAACGCTGAGCGACCAATGGGAGGCTGGCAAAGGTTACTGCTGTTGCATAATTTGGTTGAAGTGCTTCACGTTGGAGCGGGTCGGTGCACAGTGTGAGGAGATGGAGAATAAATAAAACTGCATTTATAGTGCCAGAGATTTGAGATCATGTGAGAAGTGTTAGTCACCACAAGAATAAAATAATACAAGAGTTCAACAACGACTAGTGTTCAAAGGGCTAATCAATAGCTATTTAATAGGCCTACTTAATTCAGCAAACAAGGCCACTAATTAGAATTTAGACAATAAAATAAAGCCAATGAAATAAATCATAGTCCATCCATCCATCTTCCAGAGTTGCCATGCTCAATGCAGTAAGTGATGTAACCGTTTGCAGTTTTATTTTAATGTTTTAAATGTATCCATGACTCCTGAATGTGATGTAATCGAGATCAAAAGACTCTCTGCTGGATTTCCGTTGAGATATTAAAGGGAGAATCCACCTTAAAAACACAATTTGAATCAAAATCAGTTTTAGTAGGTTTTCATATGGGATTTGCCCTGGCATTTTGGTGCAGAACAAAACATAGTAAGAGAAAAAGAAAAAAGAAGTATGCGAAAGTCAAGTATCATAAATATAAAAAAGAAACATTTCTAATAAAAATATGACCACATTGACTTTATATCTTTATTTTTCACAATTGATTGACTCACTTGGGATCACAGATTTATATTTTGTAATGTAGCTGTGACCCACCATGTCCTATCATAATTATTTGTGGAGCAGTCCCAGCCAGGGTTTTAACATGGTTTTACAACGTTATAGGAAACAATGTAAATTCAGTTTTAGGGTGGATTGTCTGTATAAGGAATCAGCCTAAAACGTGTTACGTGTCGAGGGCTCCCTCTGCTGTTCAAACCTGAACAAAGCGTCCTGTATTATGATCAGTGTATATTATCTTTTTAATAGAGACATACTGAAAATCCGAAACATAGCATTTTAAAACTGAACTCACTGCCAGTATTTGTACATAAACTGCATACAAAATGTTCCTACACAGAATGTTGCAAGTGTATGCAATCCTAACAGAGACAGTCAAACTGCATTTGGCAGTGCAGAGAATCAGAATGTAAGATGAAAAAAAAAAAGAGAAGCTTTTTCCCATTAGACGTTAGATGTTACTAATATAATAATCTATTCAGTCATTGCTATTTTTATTATTTACAAAATGGCTTATGTGAAAAAATGTCAAACCAAAATCAAAATCAAAATCTCACGTTTAAATTTTTACATCATTTTTATTATATATAATATGTGAGAGCACTATGAAGCTGCCATCTTGATGAAAACAAATCTCTGAGTTGAAGTCATTAAACCTACCAACCTTCCACCGAGCTTGTTCATTTACAATAAACGTAATAAATATATGAAAAAAGCAACGAGTACAGGTACCTACACATACACACATAGATAATTATAAAGTCATTGGCTTAAAATGGCATTTTGCTAACAAATCTACGTACTTTCAGAAAAATACTATATAGTTGTACTTCTTTAGACCTCTAAAAGGTATTCAAGTTCATTGTCATCTAGAAATAATATTCTATACAATTAAATTATAGCACTGTACAAAACATTATGAAAATGAAAATATTATATACAGTATATAAAATATGTCCTTCCGTAGCGTACCATAGAAAAGTCATGTACACAAATTCACATTCAGCCACACAGGCTGAACTACAAGAGTTTACATGAGCCAAAAAAACAACATCTGAGAAAGAAAGATCCCTCTTTAACTGATTGCTCACATATGTTTATTGCTTTGTATTGGATGAGGATGTACCACAATGTGATACATCCTCATCCTCTCTTCTCTGTCAGTTATTCTTCTTGTATCCAGTCTTCATTTAAAAAAAATGAAAATTGAAAATTGAGGTCAGATTAAATAAACTGTCAAACTGAAACAACTTTCTCTCACCTAAGAACTCAGAAACCCTTTCAAAAACGTTTAGCATTCAGACGCCTCTTCTCAGATTCACACATTTCTCCCACGTGATCGGTGCATTTCTTTGAGTCATATATGGCTTTATATCTTCTCAGCGCTGCATTCTGCCCCTCTCTCCGTCGTCTCAACCTCCTTTATCCAGCAACTATGTAACACTGAATTAGTTCTCACCCACTGGTCCCTCTTTGCGTCCCTGATTTCTCTCCATCTCTGCCCACACTCTTTCTCTCTCTTCTTTTCATACAGTCTCTCCATCTCTCTCTTGCTGAGACCTGTTCTGCTGCCCTGCTTGCCAGAGTGGAGCCAGCATGTAACATCCACACTCTGGCTGCTAAACAGAGCCGTGGCAGGTGGGATCACTGGACCCAGTCTCCCCCCCCCCCTCCCTTTCTCTCTCCTTCTCCCTCTCTCTTTCTCTCTCCCTCGCTCCTCATCTCTATGTTCACTTTTATTCATTGCTGTGTATGGGCAAGGAAGGCTAACATGGACTGTTTGGGTCTTTTTATCCTTCTCATGCTTCAGTTTTTCCAGTGGACAACTGCCCCTGCTCCTGGTAAGGTCTTTATCAACAAAATAATCAGCATCATGTGAGATTGTTTTGCCAGAAATAACAATTGGAGTTCAGTAGTATTTTGAGCACTTGTTTAAATTTGCACTTTAATGATATTAACAATAACTGATAAGAAGTGAGGAAAACACAACATATGATAGAGGTATGTTAAGTATATAATATTTAAGATTTAAATCTAGAACCATTGTGAACTAAAGGAAGAGGCTAAACATGAGAGTTTTAGAAGTTTTCTATTTTGATTTTTTCAGAAGAAGTTACCTGGACCTACGCTGGTGAGTTCAAGTTTATTTGTAACGTTTATAATCTCATGCAAAATCAAAGTGTAGCAGAGCCTGATTCAAACACAACATACAAAGAGGGTGGATGATAATCTGGATACATTTGACATACATCAGATATATTGTGTGATCTGGGGCTTTATTATTAAGAGCTATAGACCAGGAGCAAAATCCAGACATTAAGTATTCATTTGGAGTAATATTGTCAGCTAATAACAAAGACATCTTAAAGTTGACTGAAAATAAGTGCAACTATCAGAATGAAACTACTCATATTCAGATTTTTCACATGTTAAACCTGTATCTCTAAAACATTCATTAAAGCTTCTGTACGTTGCGGAAGATTTAACCATCATATCTCCCAACCGCTCTCCCTCCGTTTCCCTCTACTTCGCTCTCTGTGTGTATTAGTAACAGTTCAACAAGCTGGCATGAGCACAGCAGTCACACAGAGATGATGAAGGGGTGGAGGGGAATAGAGAGGAAGAAAGCAAGAAAAAGGCAGATAGAGAGAGATGGGCGGAGGGAGGCAGGTGCAGGAGGATGAGGGTGCTGTACAGAGAGAGGGCGATGGGACGGGATGAAGCAAAAGCATACCAAATCGTGCCCTGTATTGTTGCAGCGCACAATAACGTATGTGTTGATTGTGTTGTGGACGCACACTGGCTGCCTATGCCGTGGACAATGACATTGTGGGAATGAATGGGGCACACAGACCACCAATCTCTGCATGTATTCAGGAGAGCAGCGCCGGTGTACAGTACATACAGAACACACAGCAACCCAAAGAGGCCGTGCCTGGAGCAAACTGGTACCTATACATCTATACATAGGCCATTTATGCTTTAATACATGGAGGCAAGTGCATTGTGTCGACATTTGTGGTGTAATCTTAGACTAGTAGCCAGTATGTTTATGTGTCTTGGGTTCAAATGTGTTTTATTTGTCTTTTTTTCCCTTCAAATTACAGTCACAGAGATCCATCCACATTCCATATGAATTAGTGAGGTTGTGTGTGTGAGAGTCATGTTGTGCGACGCAGCATTGCATGATGTGGCTGCTGCTGAGCTGTTCGCTGAAGTGGAAAGTCATTGTTGTTATGCACAACATTTTGTCACACGAAAGCGCAGTATTACATGTTTTATTCCCCACGAGAAACAGACCGTTATATAAAGTAGACGAGAGAGAGTCGGTCTCACTCGTCATAATTTTCTCACCATGATCCAAGTGAGTAAATGGATGTGTGTGTGTGTCTTTGATCCGACCTGTATTCTGGACGGGGATGGCATGCTCGGAAAGGGTCAGAATTTTCACCCTCCGGTTACCATGGGGACCTCCATGGCGACCAGCGGCGGTGCCAGGGGACTCACTTTTGATGTTGGGTCATGGTGAGGGGCTTTGCTGTGGAGGGTAGAAGGGTAGGGGGCAGAAAACAGATTAGAGGTGCAAGGGGGTTGCAGGCACTGGGAAATCGGTATGTGTTTACATCACGAATGTAAAGTCCCCTCCACATTATGTGTGTGTGCGAGAGAGAGAGAGAGAGAGAGAGAGAGAGAGAGAGAGAGAGAGAGAGAGAGAGAGAGAGAGAGAGAGAGAGAGATGATTGTATTACAAACACGGTACAGTGCTCATATATGCATTGTGGGGTTGATTGGGCTTTACTTTTTTCTTAAAACCTTTTACATAAACATACATGCTTGTTATTAACAACTTTAACATTTTCAAAATCAGCAATTGAAAATATATGAATTATACTGTATTTTTTTTTCTTCCAACTACTGACACATTCCTGGTCTGATTTCTAAAGCATTCCTCTCCTTGCAATTGAAATTCAGATTCTTTGATTCACATGTCACTCTCTTTTTCTCTCACTCTTTTTTCCAACTTTCTTTTATTATGCAATTGGGGAGACAATATTCCTTTTTTACTCAGTGAACCAGAGCCTGAATCACTCTCCTCTCCCTCGATTACTTTCTCAATATTTATCTGTCCTTTCTATAATTCAATTATTCTTAATTTTTCACATACCAATTAATTGTTAAATTTGAAATATATTTTATGACATCAATACACATGCGTACATTAGCTGTAGATTCTTACAATAACCGACCTGTAACCATTCAATGATGTAAAAATGTACAAAAAACAGGACACTTATAGATATTTTCAAATGCAAAATGTAGGTTGTTATCTTTCTGAGAGGAAGTTTCAAAAAATATATTATTATAATTGTATTATTTATCAGGTTTTTTGTAAAAATGTCAATAGTCAGTTGTAAATCTTTAATATCTAGCTATGGGATATAATACAGGAAAGAGACACTTAATTAAAGAAAAATCTTATTTATTAAAGAAAATAATTTCTATTTTCTGATCTCAATCCCAGGCTAGGTAAGAAAACATTTCATATGACTTAATGCAATATTAAATCAATTTAGTATTTAAAAAACTCTATTATGTTTGTGTTATTCATGATACCTTTAGGATCTATAGCTTAAGAGGCTCATTTATTTCTGTAATTTAACTGCAATTATACTAAAGATGTCAGAGCATCTGGATAATAGTGAAGGACCAGGTTTGGGAAAGGTAATATAAGGCCCGAGTCATATTGATTAAGTTGTGGTTATCAGTTGACCCGGTTATTTAATGAGGTGCCTCGATCACCTGCTACTGCTTCATGTGGGTGTGAGTGTCTTTGTTCCAATGGAGCTGCACGTCACCTGCATTTTAATTGATTTACATTTTAGTCTTGATAGTCTGATCCAGAGCAGCGTTCATTATAGTTCAACAAGAGATTTCAGCTGTGGTCAAAAATGATTATTGAGACGAGGATACCTGTGGTTATGGATACACACACCCCATCATGTGTTGTTATTGATACCAGTGTAGACTGGCAAAATGCATCACTGAAGAAAACACTGGCTCCATGTTGGCAGAACAATTGTAACCAATGTGGAATTTAATGGATTTCTTTTAGATTCAATAAGATTTCACTTGTTTTCAATGCAGCTCCAATGAAAGGATGTTAAACCATAAATAGCAAAGAGAGCATTGTTGATCCTTTATAATCCAAATGGCCCAAACATGAAAAAAAGCTTTGTGTAGTCAGAGATCCAATTAAAAAAAAATTGTGTTTTTGTTTATTTTCTTATTATATGTTTGATCCAATTTACCACCATGAGGCTGTGAACCTAAAGAGAACCTGATTAATTGTCTTATATAATTAGAGACCGATCAATGGAGACTTTTCACTGGGGGACTGGAAGCCAGTCGGCTGTGTGATTTGGTGACATCATTGTTTTCCGTCTTTTCTCTTGTCAAAGGCTTGGTGGGTCAGTCCGAGTGGGCGCAGTATTTCCCCGACTGTGGTGGCACTTCTCAGTCCCCTGTCGATGTGGTTACCACCTTGACTAAATATGACCCCAGTTTGATCCCCCTGACCCCACTGGGCTACAGCCAGCACGGCAACAAGCCCTTCTCGATGTACAACAACGGACACACAGGTAACTATGGCAGCCAGCTCCGAACATGACCCACTCCTCAGTATCCAAGCAACCTCATGCTTGATCTGTTTATATTGCACCATCCTCAATTGTAACCTGACAGCAAACATTTTACTTTTAAATTCAGGAGATGCTTCAAATGTTAAGATTTTTTTTTAATGAATTTTTAAGAAAAAATGCCTTTCTAGTATTTTCTTGTTCAGCTGTCTTTTCCCCGTCAGTTGAATTAGAGCGTCAGCTCTTGCTTTGCTCCTCTCTCCACCAGCGGTCATTGAGCTACCTGACTGGATGGGAATAGGGGGCCTGCCCTGGCTCTTCACAGCGGTGCAAATGCACCTCCACTGGGGCAGCGGCGGCCCGAGTCACGGGGGCAGTGAACACACCATCAACGGAGTGAGTGCAGATGCAGAGGTACGTTTAAACACGGCTCACTGTGTAACACTCCAGTTATGTCCAGAGTAAAGGGGCGGTGGAGGTCAAATAGTGTCATATTAGTAATTTCTATGATTTTAAACAAAACTATGAACAGTGAGTGTAATACAATCTTAATGTAAAGAGGTAAAAATTAAAACCCAAAGAATGGTTTACATTTTATACTACCGTGTCATTTGCAAGTGTCTTCGTCATTTCAAGTGTTGATTGTAAAAATAAATGTTATTTATGATTATGATTAGGACTATTCTGATATTATTTAAATAGTAGAAAGAAACACAAACTAATTTACCACACCATCAAAGGCAAAATAAAGTCTGTTTATAAAGCTTTGACTCTGATTTACAATGTTAAAAATCCAAAGAGCAAACTAATTTCTGTTCATTGTTACAGACAAGAGCATGAAAATGTGTTAATTCTACCAAGCTAATAAGGTGACATTAGTGCAGGTAAAATAATTAGGATATACCAGGATGCCAATTGTGTGTTTACATAATTAACTTTCAATATTAAGAGAATAGTGATGTAACTGAACCTTTACAATTATACAAACACGGCAGATTAACATGGATTACTGCAGATTTAAAAGTGTATGAATACATTTCTACAGGACACACACATCTACCAGTGTAGTGCCTCAAACCTGCATTCTTAATGCCATCAGGGGGAAAAAACAATCCTACTAATCACGTGATTTATTGCCCCAGCAAACATTGTAAACACAAGTTTATGGTCTTGTATTGCTAGTTTGCTAGTTGCTAGTTTCACGTCTTTTTCAATACAACATGATGTTCATTTAGTAAATTATGGTCCCATTTAGAGTAAAATTGACCAGAAAGCAGGCGATGCTTTAGTCAGAACATTATCCATGCCACGGATGCATATGCATTAGAAAACTCCATTCAAACTGGTCCCAGATTTCATTTGATACATTCTCAAATATAAAATACTATTTATACTATGGCTTGGCTGGATACTTACTATCATTGTCCATATTGCCCACATGGCCAGCTAATCCACATTTAAAATTAAATATTTAATCATGTCAATCGATTACTTTCTATTTTGGAATAGTCCAGAGTTGTAACTAAACCTGGAGACTAGATGATCATGGTCTTCTTTTCACATTATGTACGCCTTGAGGAGTGCCTTCACGCTCATATTGTCTGGACTGGTCCCCACAGGTTGCTGCTGTAAAGCAAAAGTTTCATTTTGCGCACGTGAATTTAATTGTTGTTTTAATAAATCAAAATCAAAATTGATATTATTCCTGAAGTATGATCATCGTTATTACTGACTTTCTACAATTAATAGCAGAATATCTTTAGTCCATGAAGCCCCTCCTCGGTTGGAGAGTCAACAAACTGATTTTGAACCACATATTCAGGTGGCCAACACAATTCAGCCACAGCCCAAAATGCTGCAAACTACCACAAAACTCTTGACTCACAAATTCTGAAAAAAAAAAAAAAAACTTTCCCACAAAGTTCTGCAAAACAATAAATACATGCAACACACAGTACAACTGGCTACAAGCACACTCCAAATCTAGATGCCACAATAACACATTGAACACTTCAAATGTTATCTCAAGAGGTCCAACATTATCAAAAGAGTCAACGTAGCAGAAAATAACATTCAATATATTGATAAATAAGATAAATGAGTCAACCCATCCCAGACCTCACAACAGACAACTGATGGGCCGAAGTTACCAAAAAGAAGGGAAGACATCCAGGCAATCCCCATGGGTCCTTTAGGAGCTGGGCACCCCCAACTATCCTAAACCACCACTAACCTAAACCTAACAGAAAATGAGCCACAAAAACAGGACCAATGGACCCAACAAAAACTAAACAAACATGAACTGTTTAAACAGGTTGAAGGCATGCAGGATCTTTTGGGCTTTTATTTGGTAGTGCAGCTGAAGCAACAGGAAAGGGGAACTGAGCCCTGGCCACTTCGGTAAGGAGTCTTATGGGCCCCAGCTCTACAGGTGAGCTACTGGGGTGCCCAGCATGAGAGAATTTAAACAGATTAAAAAGTCAGAAATCAAGAGTTGGTGGAGAAAAGAAAATATCACAAACATAACGAAAGAGAGGACAAACAAATATTACAAAAAAAATGGACCATGTCTTGCATGAGTGGTCTTATTACATAATGAGACAATTAAGCTCTTTCTCATTCACATCAGTCTCCTCGTCGCTCTTTATTTTTCTTCGGTCATTCTCTCAGAAGGACAACTGAGTTTGCACGCAGCTCTCCCTCTCCCAGTTCCTCTCCCTCGCTCTTCTTTTAACCCTCGGCTGTCGGGAGGATGAACCAGGACGTCTCTCTCTTTCTCACGAGTGTGAATGTTCCTCCTCTCTCCAGCTCCATGTGGTGCACTACAACTCTGAGCTCTACCCCAACATGTCCACGGCAATGACGCAGAGTGAAGGCTTGGCGGTTTTAGGAATTCTCATTGTGGTAATAAAAACAATTGCAATTAACAGTAGCATTAATTGTATTTTGAACAAAGCAATACACATTGGAGCCTAATTTTTGGTTTCCTAGACGGGTGAGGAGACCAACCCAGCATTTAACAACATCCTCAACTACCTGAGCCGCATCAGACATGCTGGTACGTCTACTTGATTACTTTGCATTTTCTCTCACTACTTAGTAGTTTGCAGTTTCCATTTTCCCTTTTTATGACAAATGAATCACATTTTAAATTCTTTACATATTTTGTGTTCAAACATAGCTGCATACAATCTATATTGTATGTATGAGACCTCACATACTCATGTTCTCATCCTTCGACCCACTGGCAGATCAGAAGGTGTTCATTCCAGCCTTTGACATCCAGTCTCTGCTCCCGAAGGATCTGGGACGCTACTACCGCTACAACGGCTCCCTAACTACGCCGCCCTGCTACCAGAGTGTGATGTGGACGCTGTTCAACGAGAGGGTTCAAATCTCAAAGGCACAGGTAAAGCTGGGACACACACACTTGTCACAAGCTCCAACTCTGTGTTTACCTACATTGATTTAATTTTGCACCCCTGATGGATCTACAAGACAAACTGATCTAACATGAATTGAAACGATGTCCTATGCTTACATAGATTTGTATTGGAGCGGTGATGTGCGTATTCTACAAAAAACACACATCTACACCAAATCAGTGATGCTTAACCGGGTACTTCTGTAGGGGTTTTGAATCGTTAAATTATTTGTCCGTTATGAACGAGGCCTGTCACAATAACTACTTTTGCTGGATGATTTATTGTTGGAGAAATAATTACAAACGCAATATTATTGTCATTTAGAGACCATTTTTGCTACTGACCTAATGATGAATATAATAGCATACTAATGCAAGTACACCCTTTCAAAGAGCAATGCACTTGATATGAGAAGGTGAAACAATATTAACATACTCTAAATGAATAAAAGATTAAGATTTAGATTTGTCTAAAATGTTGTTTGCATTATTACACAAACACGCATGTAAACACAACGGACAATATCAAGGTTCGTAAATATCATCAAGGTCATGGTATACATATATATATACATATATATATATATATATATATACATATATGTACATATATATATATAATCGTGACAGGCCTATTTCATCCTACAATTTATAATTATTGGTCTCAACAATTATATTCTTGGGCTCCTATGCTCCATTATCGAACCACTATTTTCCCAATTTCTAAATAGAATAACTCTAACTAATAAAAATCATCAAAACAATTATCAATCACGACCTAATCTCTACAAACTCTAGGCAATGGGATAAGATTTTGGAATTGGAAGAGTTCTGTATTCTGTTTGTAGTAGTAAGATCAATCATGTTCCAGCAGGCTTTGTTAAATGCAGGCAAACAGATCCTTGAGCAAACGAGGCGGAACGCATTGGCCGAAATGCATCTCTGAACCCATTGGCTATTGTCTGACAATGTTTAAGCTTTTTATTGGTTCAACATTTGCTTGCAAACTGGCTACTTGTGTAACAAACAGTCATACACATCATCTCTCAACTCTAACACCTCAAGTTGTTAATCGGACTGTAAACAATGGTAGTTATGTAGATGAACCCCAGAAATATAGCTCAGAAGCTTATCCGTCGTCAGACCGATAGTCGATGAGCTCTGAGATGGATGACTGTAATACAGTAAATTACTGTCCAATTATTCTTTTTTTTTGTGTGGACGATTTTAGCTTACAAAAACTTTCTTTTTTAGGATTGTATGAAATAAGTATGAAGTAGAAGTAACATAATGAACAGACTGTTAGTGTGTGACATGATTTGTAAGTCTATTTATGACCAAAATGTAATTATTGACAAAAGTATTCTAATCACTACCTCCATCCACTGTTAGTGTCACAGTCCCCACCTCTATATGGGAAGTAATATCCACCACTTGATAACATGATTTAACATTTGCTCACTGAATCAGTTTACAAAGTGACTTTTATTATATTTGGACTACTGATAATTGTTGACCGCCTGTTTAGTTTTTACTGCTATCAATTACCTTCTCTTTTAAGTTTCAGGCCTCAGGAGGACTGTAACCTTTTTTTCTCCCATTCCTCTCCTCTTCACCTCTCCACTCCAGCTGCTGAGGATGGAGACAATACTTTACTCCAGTAAAGCCAAAGATCCAGACCGGATGCTGCTGCAGGACAACTACCGTGCGACGCAGCCGATCAACCACAGGGTCGCCTTTGCCTCCTTCAGTGCAGGTGAGACAGACAGAGCATGAAGGAGGACTTAATCCATCATTATGTTGACTGCTGACCTGAAATACAAGCACATACTGTGTTCATTTGCCTGAAAATTACTTCCCTAGACTTCTTTTTGGGGGGATTTATTAGGGAAATATATAACAAGCAAATGTAAAGTTGCAAAAGGTCACATCCGCTGTGACCTCCAGGGTTTTAGCCCAACGGCACTTCTGAACTGGTGGATTGTAATGTCAGCCCGCTGTAATGCAAACCACAATAACAAGCCAGTGGGTGGCCATGTGGACCATAGCAATTAGTACAATCCATGAGAAATGTGGGAATATTAAGGATTACCGGTGACTTTCTGTGAGTGAAAGAGCCTTTGGACGGCAGGAATAGAGAGAGGGACAGAAAAAAGGGGGAAGGGGTGGAATAGCAAGGGGGACTGTTTGTTTGCGAGCTGATTAGAGAAAAAGGATTTTGCAGAAACGAAACACTGACTCCATTGTTATCACGAGAGTCTAACTGAGAAAAAGGGGAGAGGAAAAGAGACACAGAGAAGTGAAAGAGGGAGACAGAGTGGTAGACAAAGACAAAGGAGAAAGAATTTGTGTAAAGTCCTCATTGTAGTGAGTGACTGAACTGGAAGACCTGTGATATCAGCACTGTTGTCAAAGGCAGCAATATCTTTGAACAGCTGAACAGCTGATTTTGCTAAGAGAAATGTGGATGAACTAAAACTCTGTTTTCTCATGATTTGATCAATCTTTTGTTTGTTGTAGAAGCAGGGAAGGAGCTCTCTTCTGGTAAGAATATACGTGCTTTTACTGTATTTTTGTCTGTGTGCCTGATACTAATAATCACATCAATACTTTAAATAGTCCAACAGCTCTGTTTTGTTTTCTTCTGCAGGTGAAGTCACAGCTATAGTAATAGGAGTGATGTGTGGCTGTGTGGGTCTGGCAGTGATAATTCGCTTCATCGTGAAGACGATACGGTAAGGCGCTTCGCTGGGATGGTTCTGGTTTAACTGGGCGATCTGCAGAAACGGTGGGAGCTGTCAGTGTGGACGTATGCCGTCTCTTCTCATTCTCCATCTTCTCTCTTGGCAGATTTTTTACACTCCTCCACCGTGAATCAGTCGTGGTAAACAGGTGGTTTACCTGATCTCATTACTGACAAGGATGCACAACTTTGACAGTGTGACTTTTTCTTTTTGTGCTTGACAGACATCCTGAAGCGCAGATCTTTGATCAATACCATGACAAACCAAGAGTTATTGAAGAAAACTGGGAATATGATATAGCATCTTTCTATCAATTCTCAAACACCATTTATATTTAACAAAAACTGATGTTGAAAACCTGATATACATAACTCAGAGTCTGACCAACACACTGGCATGGCTGATACTACTGTCTGATTTGGGCATATGACAGATATATTGGTATTGGCATATATTTCAGCCAACAAGTAAACATAAATGCCAAAGATATATTTGAGGAAATACAGAAACAAGGTTTGCATTTCAGTGTGTCCAACAGAGACACACTATGATAAATTTATTTTGGTAAAAAAATCCATATTGGAGAGACAATTGTTATTTTATTAAGTCTATCCTCATTGACATCACTTTATATAAAACTGTGGGTCAAGGAACCTCTTCAAGCATCAAGAAACAAGTGAGTAGCAGTACAGACTCATACAACCACTTCATGAGACTTATTTCCCTACATCATCAGCTTTCTTTAAAAAAAAGAAAGAAAAAGGTCAAATTACGTTTTTGGCATTGACCTCAAAACAGTGTTGGTTGAACTCTAATGGGATTGTGAGTCAATGTATAATCCTCTTTATGAGGTTTCACCATAAAAGTTCAACTCAAAGATCAGCGCAAAGGATAATCTGATTCTCTGACCTACGCTGCAATAACATGGCTGTTCTGCAATATTTTCTCTCATAATCACTACTGATTAATGAAGTATGTGGTGGGTCCCACGGTGATTTAACCTCTCCAGGGGTTCCCAAAGTCCCCGTATATGCTCCAGTATGTGTTATCTCAGAGTCTTGACGTTAAGGATCAAAATATGATTTTCATTGTTGAATATGTTGCATAGAACTGAATGAATGTTTAAACTGAAGATTGGGGAGAGTGAGAGATTCAATCTTCAAATGAGATGACAGTGAAATGATCATAACCCTCACACCCCCTTCACAAGGATCCAGGAGCCTTCAGAGGGCCCTGCATCCCCTTTGGGAACCGCTGGCTTTCATAATGTCAATCAGCCGTTTGCGATTACTTTAAAATGTCACCGCTAAGAGCGGAGGATGGCGAGAGCGTGAGTTTTTAACTCTTTGTTCACGGCCTCTTTGAAATGATAAATCAAAGCTTTTCTCTCTTTTTTGGTCATGTGATTCTGTCTTTTGATCTGTAGCTCTACCTCTAGCTGGGACGTCCTACCCAGTAACCGGCCTGCTTCCATGTCAAGGTCAACGTCAACAATTATAACCTCTGACCTCAAAACCTTAACCTCTAAGAGTTAGATTCCTGACCATCTCTCTCTGCTTTAACCACCCATTTATAGTGACGTATCCTCTCCTATAACACCTCTTTTTTATAGTATTTCTGCTGAAGGAATTTCCACGGGCTGTCGGGAAAAATGTCGGCAAGACAACTTAAAACTGTACTGGAACGTGTTTTTGAAAAGCCTCCGGTGGACATTCAAGCTGATGGAGACATATGCAGCCACTTTAGCACATTTCCTCCCTCTTTGTTGACTATAACATGAATGATTTGTACTTATTTATCCACTTAATTATCATATAACATATTTCTGTGTCTGAGGAGACTTAATTAAATTCAACAGAGCTCCACTAAAAGCCATCGACTCACACAACCCTCCATGTATTCTTTAACAAATGAGGACCTCTGCTGGACAACATAACACACTCCACTAACAGCGTACTTGAAGCGTACAACAGTCTCAGTGGGAATGACTCTTCCCTTTCATGTTTCAGGATGAAGGAGCCAGAGAAAGCAAAAGAGAAAAAACAAGACATGGCTCTGAACCCGACATCTGAAGCAGAAAAGAAAGAAGAGCCCTCACCATCTCCTCAGACTGAGCCCAACTGACGGCACCCGCTTCAGCCCAGACACTCACAACACCCTCAGTCTGCAAGTGAAGGTGTAACTACGTCAGTTTGCTGAGTCGTATGTTTGCTCTTGCAATGTCTGGGATGCATGATTAGTTCATGTAAATACTCTGTAAGATATTTTGTTTTTTTGTTACACGTTTGGATGTTATTTCATCTTCCTGCCTTGAAACACAAGCACACTGCACTGTATGACATGTAATAGACTTATGAAATATTTACCTGTGAACTCAATGTCATATTACGATTTTCTTCAGCCCCTGGACTTGACCACTGACACACAGGAGGTATTTTCAAATGAAAATCTATGATAATGGTTGTAAGGGATTTAAAGTGCTATAAGTATAGACTGATGCTGATCTCTGAACTCAATTTAGAGGATTATATTGTAAATGGTTGAGTTATATTTATGTACATGTGTTCATTCTATTGCAAAAAGTGTTTTTGGTGCCATATATTATCTTCGTCTGTCTATCTTTTTTTTGTCGGATATAACTTGTCAACATGGGCACCTCATTAAAATACAGAACTTGGCAACCTCACCTGCTTTTATTTCTTCATTCTGTGTGTGCGTGCGTGTTTTCCGAAGTTTTTTTTATAATATTTTTTGGGACTGCAACAATGCAATGTTCAGTCTGGAGCAAAGAAATCGTACACATTTCAACATATTGTTTAAAGAATCCAAAAGAATTAAACAAAGAGACAATAAACTATTAAACAAAAAGATCCATTCACATTTCATGTCTTCTTGTTGGGATACACTGATATCGGATATCCGGCCGATACTGACTCAAATAGCTGGATCGGTCAGTGACAATGAGGCCGATCTATTCAGTTCAATATGATACACGGGAGTTTAAATTCCTTTTAACGTTTTGACCACTTTGTTGCTGCATTGAAAAGATTTACACTTGAATTATAATTCCTGTTAATTTTTAAGATGTTTTACCAAGTTGCTGTTGCATTATTTTAATAATAATAATATAACAATTCAGTAAATGTATATCGATATATTTCTTTGTTTCATTTGGTTTTACAAAGATAAGAAAGTGATGTTTCCGTGTAGCCTGATGTTGCCTTATGTATTAAAGAATGACCCCAGTCTTTTCCACATAGTGAGGCGGACAGCATATTAATTAAACACTAGTATCAGGTAGCGGTCGACTCCTAAAGCCCAGGTATCATTATCGGGATCAGGACTGAAAAAGTCGGATTGGAAGATTAAAAGCATCCTTAATGCTCTGAACTCATGAAGAAACGACCACAACAGCACTCGGTTCAACATGTTGTCTTTGTGGATTTTAGTGGGGGGGCCTTATGTGTGTTAACCTTCAGCAGCGCAAGGCATAACCTAATTAATTCAACTATGCAGACTGTGGGGATATTAATTAAAGCCTTTGATTTGTCCCAGAATCGTGATTGGTTTATCAAAATTAGAATTAATCTTAAATTTACAGGTTTGAGAAATAATAAAATAGAGCATGTCATTAACTGCATTTTGAAAGAAAAAAAAATGAAAATCAGGCCAACAGGAGAAAGAGACAGTGAAATGTCAAGCATTTATATATATATATATATATATATATATATATATATATATATGTATGTATGTGTGTGTGTGTGTGTGTGTGTGTGTATACTGCACATCAACATAATATTTAACCAACTAATGCTAAATGTGTTGGTATGTACGATATAGATATATACACACACACACACACACACACACACACACATTTAGCATTTGTTGGTTACATATTATGTTGATGTTTGCTGAGTAGAATCAATTAGAAATGGGAGATATATACAATAACAAAAAAACACAAAAACATCATGGCGTTTATGACACTTCTTGCACGTAGAAGAATATTGTTGCACTGGAAATCAACAAACCCACCCAAGACATCTGTGTGGTTTGGTGACCTGATGCAATTCATCCATCTAGAGAAAATTAAATACTCGCGGGGGTCAAGGAACAAATTCTTTTCCACCTGGGACCCGGTTCTGACATACTTGGGTAAACTCAAAACTATGCCTGATTCCCTCTAGCAGTATCTTTTGGTATACTTCCTAAATATTAGGCACACAATAGACATAACCCCTTTTTTTTTTTTTCTTCTCTTTTCATGTTTTAATCTGATTGTTGGATCGGTGATAATTTGGGCGCTCTGGTTTCTGCCTACTGGCCAGAACTGCTGTCAACCAGTTTGTGGATATGACTGCATGATGTGATGACTGTTTGATGTGCAGAGTGAAGCAGGTGTGTTTATGTTCAGATGTACCAGAGATATGTGTGTTTAGGTGCATGTATGTGTGCAGACGTCTGGCTCGGCGAAATGAGGTGACCTCCTTTTTTTTTTTTTTTCTTTTTATTTATTTTTATGTATTTATTTTCCTATACTCTAGGTGGGTGTACCAGTGGGAGGGATGGGTGGGAGGGTATGTTGTATGTTTGTATATGTCAAGAAAAAGAGGGAAATGTCAGTTGAAATGCATGTTTACCATGTTATGTATCTACCAACATTTCCAAATAAAAAAAATAAAAAATAAAAAAGAAATGGGAGATATGTTTTTCCATATTTATTGAGATTAAACTGAATAAAACAACTAGCCAAACAGCCAGTTAAATTTCAAGCAATTTAAGTATCCCAAAATTAGAGCATACAAATACAGAAGTGGTATAAGAAGACAGATTACTGTAGATCAAACTGGAAATATCATAAATTAGATGTATAAACCACACACAGACACACAGACACACACACACACACACACACACACACACAGACACACACACACACACACACAGAAGTCCAAAAATAGCTCACTGGACTTTAAACAGCTATTTATGGCTGTAACTGGATCCCTCACGAAGCGCCGTGTGGACACATTCATGTACTGCACACACACACACACACACACACACAGTTTACGCTCTAAACGTGAGACCGCTCCCGCTCAAACAGGAAGTACAATTGAAGAACCGTAATTTAAGGAATCCCTCATGTGGAACTATTAGACCGTTTTTCAACCGCAGACTACTTCACTGCCTCCCAACAAGGTAGAGAAGTTCCCTCTTCCTCCCGCTTTCATGTTTGAGATACTGAAGACAGACAGCTGCGCTCTGCTCTCCTGCTCACGTTGTTTACTGACTTGTCATGTAACGTATTTGGTCAAACAGAACAAGTACGATGTACTGAGTAATAGGTGAAATGTGTTACATTGTTTGTCTCACTCTAGGACTGCTGGGTAATGGCTGCTCTCGGGGCTTTCCTCTCTCTCGCCGTCTGTCTCCTAATGGGTGGTCCCACGTTGGCTAAAAACGACGCTCCCTGCCAGCTCTCCAAATGGAACAACGGCTTCAACACTTTCCTCAAACGCCACGTTCGCTCGGGCACTCCTTCTTCTCTGGACCAGAACGAGTGGGAGCAGTACATCAAGAACAACGGCGGCTGTGGCAGACCCACGCAGTCCTTCCTGCAGCCGGGCGACCTGGACCGGCTGAAGGCCGTGTGCAGCAGCCAGGGCGGCGCGGTGTACAAGGAGAACCTGTGCATCAGCCGGAAGCCGTTCACCTTCGTCACGGTGAGGAGTCAGCTGGACACGTGCGGGATCAGGAGCGTCCAGCAGGAAACCAAGCATGTGATCCTGGCCTGCGAGGAGCTGAGCAACCAGTGCCTGCCGGTCCATTTTGAGGGAAACTCTCTCAATGCAATCCCAAATAACAACGCCAAAGGATGCCAGAACCCGCGCAGCGCTGCTGCTGCTCCCAGCTCCAACATGACGTGGCTCTGGTTGTTATCGGCTCTTGTTGTTGTTTATTGCTACCGACATTAATTTGAGAAACTAGATCGGACAATACAACTTTTCCACACGTTTCAGAAAAACCTCATTTTGAAAAGGGTTTGTTTTTATATCTATAATCAATATCTTAATTCAGCAACATATCAACCACATGTTTTGAAAGGGAAAAACATTGATGTCATGTGTTATATTCCACTATTTTATGCCTGTCACCGACAATATTAAGGGATTTCATTTCAAAGTTACAGTATTTAATGCATGAATGGCACAGATGTGTATTTTACACTTAATCATTTCATACATTTATGGTATTATTTAATAAAGACAGTTTAAATTGATCCAGTCATTTCCACGACAATATATTTGTGTAAAATGGGATATCATTGTAACAATTTAACTGAACATAAAGCCTAATCTGGACAATCTATAATAGAGAAACAAGAGAAACCAGGGAAAACGTATATCTGCCAATCTATGAGCGATACAAACGTATCAGTTCAAATGTTGGCTTGATCTCTAGATCATAAATGTTTGTTGTGAAACTCACAGCTCATAGTAGCTTGTACATACAAACTACTCCACCAAGACAACTTCTTTGTCAAAACAGATTAGAGAACAAACCCGTCACTAGTACTGGGAGGCAGTGATTCATATTTGCAAACAGTGTTTCATCAAAGCTGCAGAAGATAAATAACTCTGTACTGCTATCAGGGTCCACTTCATTCAACTTTGGAACTAACCTTAATTTAACAGAAACGTCAAACGATAACACCGGCTCTCCCTGGTGTGGATCAGCCTTATGCTTCCCTTCACTTATAAGCTCCAGCTTATATCGCGCCAATTTTAACTGTTGTCTTACCTGAACATGGGCTAATTCAGCCTCCCGAAGACACGCATCT
This sequence comes from Myoxocephalus aenaeus, assembly GCA_038501785.1. Classification (NCBI taxonomy): domain Eukaryota; kingdom Metazoa; phylum Chordata; class Actinopteri; order Perciformes; family Cottidae; genus Myoxocephalus; species Myoxocephalus aenaeus. Next base: position 875,136 of record JBAMJR010000020.1, on the reverse strand, counting down.
CGTTTTAATTTTTCTAACTCCACAGTATGTTTATGTTCCTCTTGCATTTGTAGCAAGATAAGTTGTTGTTGCTTGAACGTCAAACCAACTCCCAAGTCCAGTCAAAACGGGAACCATTTTGGAAACTTTCCCTAAATCACTCACGACAGGCAACACTTTTTCCTCCAACAAGTGAACCTTCAAGGTGGCCAACAATTCATCCTTTTTCAACTTTTTAGAAATCTCAATACTGTAGTGGTCTGCTATTTTCAAGAGCTGATCCTTTTTGTAAGAATTAAGCAAATCCTCATCTGGAGACCGAACAAAGTCTTCAATAGAAGCCATTTCATCAGTTCAAACTGCAACCTTTCCAACCAACCACAACTAATAAAGCTTGTCCACCAGAACACAATGGTTGACAGGCTGTTTTTAAATAAGGAACCCAACTCCTGACTAACTGCCTAACCAGGTCTAGCTGAGTAACTCATCCCTAGTCTTCATGCAGGTTAGTGGCAGGATAAATTAAGCACAAACCCCAGTAACCCGGTTGACCTTCAGAAAGCTGAAAATCACCTAGACAGTCATGAAGTGCCCCCAAGCAACTGCTCTAACCACTTACTGCACAAAAATAACAAACAAAATAAAGGTTCAATGAGAGACAGTTTGTGCCCCTCATTGATTATGCCTATCAGGAAAAGGGTTCCAAATGACTCACAAGCCTGTACCACTACAGCAGGCCAGAAACACACTCTAACCAAAAGATCTGTGAGGAAAACTCCCTTTAAAATGATCGGACGAGCCTCCATTTGTTACCACCTGGCTCACGGCTGGCAACAAAAAGGGATGCCACACATCGATCTCCAACACAAAAACCTCTTTATTGTAGGTCCAAACAATTCAAGTAATCAATATAGGTCAAGGCTGGTGCAGCAGGCCTGCTGATTGAGAGAGGGAGTCAGCGAGAGGACGACACTCCCATTGGTGCCACCTTTCATGCCCTCTCAGAGGCGGACTGTCCCAGCTCCTCCCACCAGGTAGCCATCTTAAGCCGGGGTCCCAGGTGCAGAGTGGGAGTGTCGTCACACAGGTGAAAGGTGTTACATTGTTTGGCTCCCTCTAGGACTGCTGGGTAATGGCTGCTCTCCGGGCTTTCCTCTCTCTCGCCGTCTGTCTCCTAATGGGTGGTCCCACGTTGGCTGAAAACGACGCTCCCTGCCAGCTCTCCAAATGGAACAACGGCTTCAACACTTTCCTCAAACACCACGTTCGCTCGGGCACTCCTTCTTCTCTGGACCAGAACGAGTGGGAGCAGTACAACAAGAACAACGGCGGCTGTGACAGACCCACGCAGTCCTTCCTGCAGCCAGGCGACCTGGACCGGCTGAAGGCCGTGTGCAGCAGCCAGGGCGGCGCGGTGTACAAGGGGAACCTGTGCATCAGCCGGAAGCCGTTCACCTTCGTCACAGTGAGGAGTCAGCCGGGCACGTGCGGGATCAGGAGCGTCCAGCGGGAAACCAAGCATGTGATCCTGGCCTGCGAGGAGCTGAGCAACCAGTGCCTGCCGGTCCATTTTGCGGGAAACCCTCTCAATGCAATCCCAAATAACAACGCCAAAGGATGCCAGAACCCGCGCAGCGCTGCTGCTGCTCCCAGCTCCAACATGACGTGGCTCTGGTTGTTATCGGCTCTTCTTGTTGTTGTTTATTGCTACCAACATTAATTTGAGAAACTAGATCGGACAATAAAACTTTTTCAGAAAAACTTTATTTTGAAAATTGTTTTTTATATCTATAATCAATCTTTAATCGGCAACATATCAACCATATGTTTTGAAAGGGAGAAACATTGATGTACTGTGTTTATATTCCACTATTTTATGCCTGTCACCGACTATATTAAGGGATTTCATTTCATTTAAAGTTGCAGTAATTAATGCATGAATGCAAAGATGTGTATTTTACACTTAATGTAGTAATTTCATTTGATACATTTATGGTATTATTTCATAAACAAGACATTTTAAATTGATCCAGTCATTTCCATGACAGTATATTTGCGTAAAATGGGATATCATTGTAACTACTGAACATAAAGCATAATCTGGACAATCTATAATAGAAAAACAAGAGAAACCAGGGAAAACTCGTCAGCTGCCGACTATGAGCGATACAAACGTATCAGTTCAAATGTTGGCTTGATCTCTGGATCATAAATGTTTGTGAAACTCACAGCTCATTGTTCACACAAACTCCACCAAAACCACTTTGTCAGAACAGATTAGCGAACAAAACCATCACTAGGCAGTGATTCACATTTGCGAACGGTGAGTAAGTGTTTCATCAAAGCTGCAGAAGATAAATAACTCCGTGCTGCGGTAACTGATGGTCTGATAAGATTTGATTTCCAAACCAAAATCACGAAAGAAGACTTGACCTAAATCCATAATTGTTGGTCCAGATCTATAATGCAAGTGAAAGCTGAGGAAATGGCAAGAGGTGACGGCACCTTCACAATTTATGCAGGTGAGAACAGTTTTTTTTTTTTTTTTTCTTTCTGAGAAAATGAATTCTGACCTATTTGAGAAGTTCAAGTAATCTTTCTTTGCTTTTTACTCTGGGGCATTTTCTCTGTCAAGGCATTAAAGTAGTTAAATAATATTGCAGTGTTGAAAGTAACAGAAGCTCATTGAACAGAGTAGACGGCCAAAGGCATGTAGAATATTAAATGATCAGACTATTTCATACACGCAATATCAAGTAGCCTCAACATGCTCTCCTCACATGCTGATACAGTGGACACGCACATGATGGCAGTGTTGCACAAATATGTTACCAAACCCGGGACTCTTTCTTTGACGGTTTGGCAAACCGTCCCTTTTCTATACATGGAAAAAATATTTTTAAAAGCATGTGACCAACTGTGTCTTCATATCAGCTGTTTGAAGTTGATTAAGTACAGATTAATTTAGTAAAATGCACCATGTCAGCACAATAAGTAATGAAGGCTTTAAAACTAGATTTTGATTCAGGACCCCTCTAAAATATTATGTAAAAATGCAGGTGTTGAATTAAGGACTTGATCCATTCAGTTTATGAATGTTTGCTAGTAACCCCCTCCATTTTCTTTTATTAGCTTAGTTAACTGAGGTCAATAAGGCATGCATTAGGTCCCGCTGGTGGTAATGTTTAAGAGCGCCCTCTGCTGCACTACAAGGTAAACTACTAAACAGTCAGACTGCACATTTTTTAAACAGGTCCTGACAGTTGAAATGCCCCATGTTAAACGAAAGTTTGGATTTCAAATAAAAAGTGACAGCCCATTAGCAGTATTTACAAACTCCTTTTCACATATTGCACTGAACCTGAAGCCTTTGGCTGCGCTACCTGCTTTGCAGCCTTGACCTTTTCTAAACTCCATGGTAACTTTGACCTATAACCCTGTTTCCATGTCCTAAACCACGAAAACAACTGAAAGTTGTCACTCTGCAGTTTAAAAAAACAAAACATTTCCATACAGAGCATCAGGAGAAATGCTGAAACCTGTCTAATGCTTTTTCTGATGCAATCAACCTGCCAATGTTTGCTTGCAAAGCTGATTATGTTCTCAGTGTCAAGTAACATATTAATTAAGTAATACATTTTCCTCGGAGAATATGCAGCGCTGATCTTGTAAAACTTCTGCAAGTTTCCATTCGGCCACAGTGCATCATTGTACATCCTTTCCCTCTCATAATTTTACGCCTTTTGATTCTGTAGAGACAGGAAAATACAAGTGTTTCTTAGTTAACAGTTCAGTTTTTGTTCATGCTTTAATTTTCTCACAAGCTGTTGCAAAGTCATATGATCATAAAAAATGTAATGACGCAACTAAACTTCCGTAATTTTTATGATTCCTGCCGAGTGGCTGCAGAGGTGCTATACAAAATGATTTAAAAGAAACAATAAACACATAAATAAGTTCCCTTTTCATCAAGACCCACAGTGGTCACATACAGTAACAGTGACCAGAGGATGACCTCCAGTTAAATATTCAACTATGGCCCTTCCTCATCCATGACATCATAATATGGTCTCTCTCTCTCTCTCTCTCTCTCTCTCTCTCTCTCTCTCTCTCTCTCTCTCTCTCTCTCTCTCACACACACACACACACACACACACACACACACACACACACACAATCATGGCTGAGGAAAAAGCAAAAGCGAACAACAATCGTTGACTCGGGTCAAAGAGGAAAGGCAACGGGAGAATAAAAGAATGAGTGCAGAGTGAGAGGCAGTGTGAGGGTGGAGGGCAGAGCGGTAGGATGCAAGAAGGAGGGGTAACGCGATAAAAAACAAAACAGGGCTGTACTTTTTTAGCGGTTTTGAGAAAAAACAACACATGCACATAAAATAAGGTGAAAAGCAGCGAGAGTCTGGGAACCAGCGCTTGTTTTTCTTCTCGTCTTTCCTTTATCCCACGTCTACTCCAGACGACGTTGGCTCACTTTACGCAACCATCCCCACAAACATCTCTATCTACTTCACTTCCTCTCTTTACATATTTCACCTCCCTCTTTTAAATCCTTCCCTTCTGTTGTGCTCCATCTTCCTGTTAAGCATAAAGCAATTCAGCATCATTCAGCCCATACAATGCTGTTTTACAGGGCTGTTGTCACGTAGCACCTCAGAGGGGCCCGTTGGCCCGTTAAACTGTAGGTGGCCGACAGAGTCGACAAACTGCAGAAACAGAATGGAAGATTGGATCATGAACGAAACCAAATTAAAAAGGACTTCCACAAAATAAACGGGTTCAGCACAATTCCAGTTCTTGTCCTTCCTAATCTAATCTCTCTCAGCTCCCGCTCACTCTCCGTCCAGACCAACTCATAACAAATGAGCGCGATAATTAGAACCACAAAGACTCGAGGGGGAGGGAAGAGAGATTTTAGGAGTTGGGGGGGGGGGGGGGGGGGGGGGGGGGGGGCTGAAGGACAAAAGGGATAGAGTGTGAGTAATACAGGCGTCTGGGTGCAACTGCCCAGGCATCTGGAGGTTTAGTCTCATGTACAAAAGAGACTCCGCTTGACTCATGTACACACTCACACACACTCACACACACTCACGGCGCCACTCTCAGGCTTTAAACACACAGCATCCTGTGGACAGTGACGAGATGTGCGTGGGCAGGATTTAAAGAAATGTCTGACACACGTTTGATTCTTGTAAAATCCGATTTCACCCAAAAGAATAATACCCCCCCCCCCCACACACACACACACACACACACACACACACACACACAATCATGTGGACAGAGCTGCATTTACAGCATTCACACAAAGCTGGCCTTATCTTGCCGTGAAACATGGAACTTTTGACCCCCAAAACCTTCTTTTGTTTCAGGATTTTGACACACATTACATCCACAATATAACACACACACAAACACACACTTCTGCACATGCAAATGTCTATAAATCTTGATTCGCTTTCCGTTTTATCTTTCTCCTCTCTCTCTTTGGTCTCTCTCATTCTCTGCCTCTTCCACACAGATCGGTAGTTACGCTGCCGTCTCCTCTGCTCTAATCAAACCCACATGGGTTTAGGTGGGTCAGCATGCCAGCATCCCACAGTGCCGCACACACGTTTGGCTGTGAATGTGTGAGTCACTGTGACTGTTTGTTGTGCACAACTGTTGTGCATGTCCAACAGAGAAGTGGCTCACTAACATTTTGGACCCGTGGGACTCCTTAAAATGAAAATGTGAGCCGTGAGGGTTTCTGCATTTAAAATAATATTTTTTAGAGGCCTTAGGAGGCAGAACTGTGCAGTATGTCACAAGAAAAGAGCAGAGATTAAAGAAAAGAACCCCACTTTGCGTCACAGTTGTTTCCTGTCCAGTTAATCTTCTCTCAACCCCTCAGATTTATCATACGACCCCTTACCCCCCACTGGAACAGGAATAAATCATAAGAGAAAGATACTGTAATTCGTGACACTTTTGTCTGCATGCATGTGCACATTTTACCCAGTGGCTTCCTCTGAGGGTGATAATGACTTCCAGGAGTTGGTGGTGGGGAAGGCCAGGGTCAAGTTCACATCTGGGATTACCAGGGTTACCGGGGTGAGCAGTTTTTACTGGAGGTCATCTGGATGATAAAGTGGAGAATGCCCCTGAAGTGTGACTTACTACGGACTGATCACACACACTTGCACATGCACAAGCTTTAACTTGTGCGGGCAAGCTGCTCCTTGAAAAAAATGAAGTGATTTGATTGCAACACTAGTGCACCACTATACTAACCATGCAGCAAATGTTGCATGAAGTGTAACATGATAGTTTCCCTCTACACCAAGACAAGTTCACATTGGGACAATAAACAGTCTGTCGACAGTGTGGTTCCACAGATAAGGTTTAAATATGTGTCATTTGAATGAGGAGAGGAAATAGGAAACAAAAAAACAGAAAGTGAGCGTCATATTTTTTTTGGGTGTCACAGAGTGTGTTTTTGTCGTGAACTACGCGGATACGAGTCAAACATTATTGTAAACAAGTCACAATACTCTTTGTTTTGCCTGCATGTGGCATGTGAATCTCTGCGTTGGCAGTTGGAGGTATCGGTTACCAACAAGGCTGTTGGTATGAGACTAAACACAGATAGATGAAGATGATAGAACAAAAGAAGTGAACAGTATATGGGCGGATAATAGTTGGAGGGGAACATAAGGAAACGAAGATGAGTGAAATAAAGTTGGCACCAGAGGAGCAAACCAATACCTCTTTTGCCTCCAAAGACAGAGGAGTCTCTCTTTACATATCTGTCGCCTTCATTCTTTCTCTTTTTCTCAACCTCTCCATCTCTGTCACTGTCTGTTTGTCTTTGATCTCGCAGCTCTCTCTGTCTCTGTCTCTCTTCGCTGACTCTCCCTATCCTTTTCCCCCACAACAATGAGATAAAAAATGACGTGCACTCTAGTCTAACTTTCTCACTAACGTTTTCCCCTTTCTCTTTCTTCTCCTTTCCATCCTCTCCCCTTCTGTTTTCCCCTTCTCTCTCTCTCTCTTCAGCGTGTTTGAGGAATGTGTCAGAGCAGCACAAAAGAACAAAAGCTTGACAGGAGGAGGAAGAAAAGGAGAAGGGGGGTAGAAAGTTGCGTGAGGTAAAGGAGAGGCAGAAAGGAAAAGGGGAAATGGAGGGAAGGAATGAGCGGAGAGTAAAAGGTTGAGAGGAGCACACCACGGTTGAGTGGGTCTGAATGCTGAGCTGTGCTTTGTCATCACGTGCTGACATGCAGCATCACACACATTTCAGAGCTCTTTATCAAGCCCCCTCTGGACAGCACGCACACACGATGGGTGAAGCTGTCGCTGTGTGCTGCACGGCTGCCTGTTTGATTCAGCGGCCTTTGATGCATTTCTTGTTGTGTCATGGTAATAGGCTAATGGCCTGCGGCGAGGCTGAAGATGAATTTTCCCAACACCAGACAGCTCTCTATTGTAACCTTTGTGTTTGCATTAGTCACTTTCAAACTGGGGACCTGATCAACTCCCTCTCTCTGAACAGTGTTCGACAGACCACCATAGCAGCAGTGAAGCAGCCTGATGCTTATATCAGTGATATAAGCATCGGGCTGCCTCACTCTTGTATTAGGTGAACCCATCTCACCTTTACACAGTACTTTTACTGTGATATTGTGGTCAGAGCCCTCAAAGGGTTAACAACTGCAAGTCAAAAAGTTGAACGAAGTGAAAGGAAAAAAAAAGGTTGGAGAGGAAATTACAGTTGATATGGCTGATGATCTGATGGCTCACCTACGTTGTTTAGACGAGGAGTAACTTGTGAGGGCATGCTGTGATTGTGTCATGGTGTGTGGCCAATAAGGTGTGTGTGTGTGTGTGTGTGTGTGTGTGTGTGTGTGTGTGTGTGTGTGTGTGTGTGTGTGTGTGTGTGTGTGTGTGTGTGTGTGTGTGTGTGTGTGTGTGCGGTGATAAAATAGACAATGTGAGAGCTTTGTTCACATCAAACAGAGCTGCCTGGCCCGGTGCAAGGCGCTGGGTTTGGACGTAGGTCTGTGCGTAAAAGCGCGTATCGCGTTACCAAGTATCAATCTGAGGCTAATGTTCACCTTTGTTAGTCAGTGTGTCTGTTTTATAAGTCTGGCACTGATCCGGTGTATTAGCAGGGGGTATGTATCACTCCCCCTTTCCCCCAAATCGCCCGGTTTACCTCGCGCTAATTCGCCGTGCAGTGTAGCGGATGGGATCATCCATCAAGAGTCAATAGTTAACGTCGGCTTTGTCCCGCTGCCATCCATCATCACCGCGTGCATGTGTGTAGACATATCGTGTGTGTGTGTGTGTGTGTGTGTGTGTGTGTGTGTGTGTGTGTGTGTGTGTGTGTGTGTGTGTGTGTGTGTGTGTGTCTGAGTGTGCGTGCTCTTTATAGGACTACCTCCGACCCCGCGGGCCCCTGACCCTGCCCCACTGGCCCGTCTGACGCGCTGCTCCAAATGCTCCGGCGTCTCCTCCTCCCCTTTACTCTTTCTTCCGTCTGAGCAGCGGGGGGCGAAAAGCTCTGAGGAGACGCCACCGACCTGCGCCAATCCCACCTCTTATTTTAATCTCTCTCTCTCTCTCTCTCTCTCTCTCTCTCTCTCTCTCTCTCTCTCTCTCTCTCTCTCTCTCTCTGCCTCCCTCCTGGGTTCGGGGTGTTTTTTCCTCTGACGCAGGCCCCGTTAAATGGAGAGCCCACCAGTCGAGGCCAGAAGCTGTATCCTATTACCACCACTTTTATTTTTATGACACACCGCCGTGCGTGGCGCACTGGAGGCTGGGGGTGAATTTGGCCTCTCTGTCTCTCTCCTCACAAACACACCCTCTCTCTCTATCACACACACAGCAGCTCTGCTCTGCTCTCTAGTCAGTCTGCCAGTTGACTGGTTCTTCCCTCGCACCGCCCTGCCAAGACGACAGTCTGGCCTGGCTGACATTCTTCCTGTGTTGCACCTATAATGTTCACCGCATTGAAGTCCTTAATTACTGCCTGGTGCGCAATGGAAAAACACATCATACACCTGAACATTGTGTATATAATATCAATCGCACAAGACTTAAATTCAAGGTACGAGCGTTGACGAGAGGCGTCTCCAAATGCGGGCTATGGACAATTCTAAAATGCACGTTGCCTTTAGGGGCGTGGTCAGGTTGAGGCACTCAGGACCTTTGCTTGTAATCTGTTGGCGTGCGGGGCGTGCCCGTCCAGAGAGGGGCGTGTGTAACCCTACACAAGTGTCTATGCTTTCCGTGCCATTCATTTGTATCGCAGCCACTTATAGTGCACCGGCACATAGGTAAGACACGGTCTCTGACAGTCGGCCACTCATCCCGGGAAGAGGGCAGAAGTAACTGGACGCGCAGAGTCAAACCATCCGGCGCGCCCACACACCCAGACGAGATTCATAAGGGAAAGTTGGAGCATTATTGACGCAAGACAGCAGAGCAAAACAGCAGAGCAACGATCACACTTGGACCTGACAGTTCATCACATTAATCGGCAAACTACCTTCAGCCTAACATGGAGCGCAAAATCCCTGATTTCTCCGGCACCTGGGAGATGAAGAGTTCTGAACACTTTGACGAACTTTTGAAAAAGTTGGGTAGGTGATAGAATATATATTTATATGTATATGTTTTAACTCATTGTGTCCGAATGTGCAGCTTGACCCATATGTTTGCGCAAGAGTGGTGTCTAATGAAGCTTTTATTCCTGTGCGTAATGAGATCAGATGTGTCAGTTTGTGTCAACTCAAACTGTAGCTTTCTCAGTACATTTATAGGTCAAATCTTAATCTGTGCCCGTGCATCAGCGATGATCACCCCCTGGGTGACCCGGGGGGTCTTTGTCATTCTGCAGATCCCAAAACTCGGTGCTTGGCCTCCAGCCAGTATCACCCCTCTTCCTCTCCTCCCCCCTTTGGCCTCCCCTTCGAACACAATAGAGACAAACGGCGGCACATCTGTCTGTCGTAGCCGCAGATTGTGTGTGTGTGTGTGTGTGTGTGTGTGTGTGTGTGTGTGTGTGTGTGTGTGTGTGTGTGTGTGTGTGTGTGTGTGTACAAGTGGAAGAGGACCGTTATGATACAGTGCAGGACAGTCACAGCATTATCTGAAGTGACAGTCAGGATAAACACCTGCTGCTGAGATTCACGCAGTTTTTGCAAGGCTGTATTGTGTGTGTGTGTGTGTGTGTGTGTGTGTGTGTGTGTGTGTGTGTGTTTTTACATCACTGGTGCATATGGAGTCTAGATAGGCAACAGGGTGTGTATGTGTTTGTGTGTGCGCGCGTGCGTGTGCGTGCGTGCGTGTGTAGTGCATGCGCGCGACGTCAGAGCCGTCTGTCGTTAATAGCCAATTCCCAGGAGATGACTTGCCAGTGCACACCTGCAATTCATATATCATCACATAACACACAGAGAGATAACTGACACACACACACACACACACACACACACACACACACACACACACACACACACACACACACACACACACACACACACACACACACTCAACAAGAAGGTTATTGAAATATCTGTCAAGGTGCAATATTTTTCTGAATATAGACATCACTGGGCGGGAGAGTGAATTCACATTTCTCTGTTACACTGAACACACACTTCATCTCCGCCTCCCTCTGCATGTTTATAATGCAGAACGTGGGGGGCTATAACTGAAGTAAAGATGTCGTACCGTGTGCAATAATGAGGGGTCTGGTTTGTTTGTGCCAATTGTGCATGTTTTTTAGGGTATACTTGGGTTTTTGCTTGTTTTTGCTTGTGCGCTTTCTTCATTTACTTGTGTGCAACAGGAATGCAGGTTAAACTCCACTATGTGACACTGTTGGAGCCTACTCAAAAAATTAAATAAATTAAATATTTATTTATTTATAATAAATTAATAAATATAAACAACACGGTAGTCCTTCCTCTGCATTGGCAGGAAAGGCCCGTAGTTTCATTGGGGAACAAAGCGCAGCTGGACGCAGCCTGTCAGCACCCAGTACCCTCCTCCGTCCCTCCATCCTCTCTACCTTTCTTCACTCCTGCTCTCCTTCTCTCCTCCCCTCTTCCCTCGCCTCCCCGTGTCCCAAATGCTTCCCTTGCCCTCTGCTCTTTGACCTCTGACTCTGACTGTGTGTTCTAATGTGGCCGGGTCTGTGTGAATTTAGGCATTTTGGTCGCAGGTTTGCAAAGTTGTTGTTTTTTGATATTTATATTAGCTTTTTATTTTATTTTAAGGTTAAACCATACATTAACACATGTATAAATTATATATATTCTCAGTAGTAATAGGAAGTCATAGTTTACCAACCATTAAATACAAGTTGCAATGCCACAGTGTAAAATACTCCATTATAAGCTGAAACTATCCAACAGCATGTTAATAATACGTTAACAATATGAAGAAAAAGAAAAAAGAAAATATATATATATATATATGCATTTTAATGTTTCACTTACTTACCTACTTCTGTACTTACTTTCTACCCTTGACTGTATGTCTGTGAAATTGGTACCAAATAAAAAAAGACCATAATAAGATGCAAGATGTAACAATCAGTTTTACACTATCAATGAATCTGCACACAATATTAATAATAATCATACCAATGCACATACATACTGTGTAGCATATGCAGTGTGCAGCCTGAGCATCCAGATGCATGCTGAATGACTGTGCATTTCAGGGTTTGTATATATTTACCCTTGGTGACAGGTGGGAATGTGTGAGAGGTGGGAAGTGCGAAACCCAACTCGACGGCAGATACACGCTGGGCAACGTACACAAACTTCCCCTCACACTTGAGCAGAGATCTTCACACACACAGACCACTGCCCCATGTCTGTCTGACCCCCCCCCCTCCCTCTCTCTCCCTCCTTTCCTCCCTCCCTCCCTCCCACCACTGCTCCTGGTTCCCTCTCTCTCCCCCCAGGCGGCATAATTAGTTTCACTGCAGCACACTATGGGAAAATGAGCTATCTCTCTTTGCTTGAAAAAAGAAGAAGATTGCAGATTATAGTTCAAACAACCACATTCGTCCGTGTGTTTGAGTCTGTGTGTGCAAAGAGGAGAATGCAGATGTGCTGGCTATGACCTCATTGTTTCCTCTGTCATCATTATTGGACAGAGCTGTGCAATGCTAGGCTTCTCCTTTTACCCTGAGTGTGCAGAAGAACACGCATCAACACCACACCACTTAAACACACACACACACACACACACACACACACACACACACACACACACACACACACACACACACACACACACACACAGGCCTGCAGTTATACATAATTTGGTAAAAACAAGTTTTGCTTGCCATGCTCCTGAGGGCTGAATCCTATAAACCAACACTGGCACAAAGAAAGGTCTGCCTCACTGTGGTTGTGAACTGCTAGCATAGGAATATTCATTCAAAGTATCTAGAACAGTTTGTGCAAGAGCAAGTGTTGCCTTGTGTCTTTGTGTGCAAATCTCTTCTTATACTCTTTCTAGCTTTGTCATTTTCTCCACGTCTTACTTGTGTGTGTTTTTTTCTAGGTGTGAACAAGATGCTGCGTTTGATTGCCGTGAAGGCAGCCTCCAAGCCGTTGGTGGAGATCACGCAGGACGGAGAGACGCTGTCCATTAAAACCTCCACCACAGTCCGCACCACCCACATCACTTTCACTGTGGGGAAGGAGTTCAATGAGGCCACGGTGGACGGACGTCCCTGCACGGTACACAGCACTACTTTATCTGCACACACATAAGCAAACACACACATAATAAATGGGCGTTTGGGGAGAACTGTCCAGATTACATCAATCTGTTTGATTTGGCTTTTCATCATATTTGGACTGATAGCATATCTTTACTCCTCCCTTAGTCTCTGAAGGCCTATCATGCTACATTATGCTCCATCACACTCTTTACGACCCCTTTCAACTTCCCGTCTTCCCTTCGTTCCCCCTTCTTGCCCTTTCCTGCCCTCCGTCCCTCCCTAATTCTCCCTGTTGGTTTCCCCGTTTCCCATACATGGCCTCTGTTTGGCCGTCTCCAAAGCAAACACATGCAACCAGCGAGCACTCCGCTTTAGTAACAATGAGCGCATCACAAGTTATCATCTCTCAGTGATCGCCCTGCTCCACCTTTGGTGTGTTCTCCCTCCATTAGCCGCTCACTTATGATCTCCCTTTCCCTCTGAGTGGCACCATATACATCTGTCCATCTAACAAAGAAGTTTCTCCTTCTCTATTTCTCTGTCATCAGAGTTCTCCACTTTGGGAAACAGACAGTAAGATCAGTTGTGAGCAGACTCTGCCGAAAGGAGAAGGGCCTAAGACGTCCTGGACCCGAGAGATCACCAATGACGGCAAACTGATCCTGGTAAACACACAAACTATCCACTAAACCAGAGTTTAGACTTAGAAACAACAAAGGTAACACTTTGCTGTACATTATTGAGATTACAGCGTAATGTTTTTGTACACTTGGTGTATTAATACAACTCTAAACTGTGTCTACCTGTAGTGTTGTGGACATGTTTTGGGCTCGAGTCAGACTAAATCAAGTTGACTTTGACAGAAGCCTCTGTTGGTGTATTCTTATGCCTTTTCTATGCCACCAAGGTGCACCAGTATTGCTTTAAGTTTCCTAAAAGCTAAGTAACTTTGCTAAACACCACACACAATACTACAGTTTGTTATGAATTTAATAACATACGCGGTAACGGAATTCATGTTCCTTGTAGTTATTTAATACCATGTACAGCATATTTAAATGTGCCACTCTGATATGCAACTCTTTGTTGTTGTTTTTTTACATACTGGGAGCTTCTGGTATATTATATATTCGTTTCTCATTTGTACAACAAAAAGACAGTGTAACTTGCAGGCAATAATCTGAAGTGTTGCTTGAAGAGTATATAATTATATAATTGTGCTTTGAATACCATGATGTAAATCTACTGGCAGAAGATGAAAGAGATTCTGTTGCATTTACAAATGCACGTACAGCTTGAAACGGAATGAAACACGTCATGAAAGCCTGTGTGCAAACACCATCGGATCTGATCAGAACAGAGAAAACAAACAAGTATGATGTGAAGTGATTTGTTTTGTGAAGGCTGAGATAGAAACACTGAACAAAGTGATGAAACAAAACAATTTTTTTCTGACAGCTAACAAAACAAAGATGCCTGTCCACAAACAGAAGTGTATTTAATGAGAAACTCCACCGAGCTGGCACTTCAGGTTGACTAAAACTTATTTTGTATTTTGAGTGCATAAGTGCAGCAAACAATCATGGTCAAATGTTGGTCACGCTTTTAGAAAAATGCAAATAGAAGAATAGGAAGAAGACAGAGACCAGTAGAAGTAACTAAATCATCTGAATTGGACACACAGCCCAGTACAACCAGATGACACATGAATGCTGCACAGTCCTCTCTGGAGTAAATGTTTTTTTTCACGAACTGTGAAGAGAACAAGTATTTATAGGGCATAGCTGGCAGTGACTTAACATCCAAGACTCCTGACGTGTGCTTAACAAGCAAAGCAGCCAGCAGTAATATAATTGTGTGAGTGTTTTGCACGGACCTGCATGTTTGCATAAACAATTTTCCGTAAATCACAAAAAAAAAATCTGTTTGTTTAAAACAGTTTGGCACAGTGAGATTACGTTGGTATCATTGGCTCAATGGCTCAATGGACATAAAAAAAGTTTTTCAGAAATAATCAATATTAATGACTTGTTCTAGGAAATACTTTTAATATGAATTCACATTGAACTGCATATCACTGTGTCTGTATTTAAACGTCCACATTCTCCTCTCTTTTTAGACCATGGGAGCAGATGATGTGATATGCACCAGAGTCTACGAGCGACAATGAACACGAGCACTTCTCACTTTTCGTCCTGCCAGTCACCCCCTCTCCTGCATCACCACTTGCATCTCTTCAACCCCGTTGTTGTGGCAGCACTGGGAGATCGCTGTCTTTAGTTTTATTCCATTATCTCTGTATGTCCCATATCTACACGATGGCCTCACCAGCTCCATCAAATGTGACCAGCTGGGTTTTAAACATGAAAATGTATGTTGGATTTGTTGAGTGACAGCTCCATTTATTTGGCAATGTGTGTGTGGGGCAGCAGAAGAGGTGTGAGACTATATTTGTAGATGTGTAAATCAATCTTTAAGCTCTTCCAGTTTCAGGTCAGTTTTGATGTGCACCTCCTCTCTGTTCCTTTAGCCCTGCCCCACAACTTTAACCTTTTCTATATCATGACGACATTTATATTTATTACTACACTAGAAGGCTGCTACAGTACTGCTTAAGTTTTTACTTTGTGTCTCTTTTATATGAAATGTTATCATAGGAAACAACACTTTCTATGAGAAAACAATAAAGCACGCTATTAACTCAGTCTGATGTCGACTCTTGGCCCTCCTACACTGAAAACCATTAGGTGCATAAAAGCTCTTAACAGTGCACATGTTTTATGGTTTGTGAGTGTAGCTGTGGAATATGTGCACATTAGATGGCTCCATCTTATTTTAGTCTTTCTGTCAGCTGTCTGCAACTAGAATAACTTGTCTGTCCCCTCCCTCTCTGTCTCGCTCTCAGTTTGTTTGTCTCCCCATCCCTCTCATTCATCTCTCTCTGTCAATCATCTCTCTGCCACATGCCCTCATTATTCAGCCTTGCACAGTTGTAAAGGCTGAATACTTTTCCATTTTACTTTTTCTTTCTCTGTCTGCTCACTTTTATTACACATTTCATGTGGATCTGTCCATCCTGAAATTTCCCCTGGCATGTGAAGCAACATTCAGAGAACCAGCTGTGGGAATGCCATTATTGGGAACTGATGCTTTTATTTCCATTTAACATGCCAGTTGGTTTAATTTGGTTCATATTTCTCTGGAGTCTGACGTCCTTAAAGGCTCTTTGACTTAAAAGAATAGTTTCACATTTTGGGAAACACGCTACTCGCTTTCTTAAGGAGACTTGTAGACTGTAGATTTTAAGCTAAAGCTAGCATGTGGTTAGCTTATCTTATGACAAAGACTGGAACAAATGTATCCTGTTTGTTTAAATCAGACAAAACCTGAAGTGTAAGAAATGACAATTCACTGTTTTCCGGAAGGTGACGTGACAACTTCCTCGAGTCTTTGAAGATTGCCAAATGTTCCATGCAAAAAAAGTTGCTGCCTTCAAAAAACTAACAAGACATAATTAGTTCCTTAGTGAGCTCTAGGGATGTTGATCGGTGGGTTTTTGAATTTTTTTTGTAGTCAGGCTAGCTGTTTGCTTTTGTTCCCATCGTTATGCTAAGCTAAGGTAACGTCCTAATTTATGGAACAGCTAGTGATGGCAAGGTTGATAAGACCATTAGAGGTCCACTTGAAATGATTGTGGGTCGGTGAACTACTTGACCAATCATCAAATGATCAGTGGGTGTGTCTACAATAGCAGGAAATGCCAATTAGATTACAGGGTACAACGGATTGACAGCAGATGTGCTTAACAAGAAGTGGACCGTTAAGGGACCTGGAAATGAAAAAGGGGCTAGGGAGAAAGATGAATGACCCCAGGTTCACACACACACACACACACACACACACACACACACACACACACACACACACACACACACACACACACACACACACACACACACAGTGCCACTTGTGTGCACTGCTGCTGTAATCCTGCCATTTCCCCACTGCGGGACTAATAAAGGATTATCTTATCATATCTTATCTTACACAAATGTACATAGCCATACAATAAGTAAAAACTAGATTCCTAAGAGAGGAATTTTGTGACGCTAAACCTGCTCTTTTTTTTACAAACTATCTCTTTATTTCTCTTCTTGCCCTGCAGCTGTGTGTAGTTACAGTGTGACCCCAATAAAGTCCCCTCCTCTGCCTCCTGCCCTAATAAAAGGGGTAAATAACTACCCCTCCCTCACTGTTTATTACCCCCTGGGGCAGTAAAAGGCAGCTGTCTGGCCTCCTTCAAAACGCTGGACCCCTGTAAAAAACACACATGTACACACACATTCACATACCAAACTAAAAACACACATTCTGGGAACTCCTCACACATGCCATCAAACACTCCCACTGTACACACAGCTCATAAAACACTGCAGTGGCTCACCTAAAGAGTGGACAGACAATCTGCCTGGTGCATGTCTGAAAAAACAAGAACACATCATCTCTTCATCTCTGCTGACGACATCCTGACTGCATCGTCATCCCTGCAGGTTGTTGGCTTTGCAGGAAACTTAACAAGGAACAGAAGACAAACATACCTCACTCCACACAAGTCAAGAAATAAACGGGGACACACCGTGGAAAGACTTAAAACAGATGCATGCATACCGACGAAATAAAAAACACCTGTTTGATGAATGAATACGCATAATTCACTTTATCAATCAAAATAAGGTTGACATCAGGTAACCTTTAACATGTCTAACAAGGTAACCATCGTGACTAACTGAATATAAATCAATTGAGCAGGTTAGTTTAGGTGCCCCAGAGGCATGGCGGGCTGAGTCAGGTTGCAGTTTGATAGATGAGAGCCGTGGCGTGTGTGTAGTTGTCTGCATACTTGAGACACCAAAGGGGAGTGATTTGTGATCTGGTTGAAGCAATTACTGCCATACGGGTCAAGTATATTGTGGG
The DNA here is from genome assembly GCA_038501785.1 of Myoxocephalus aenaeus. Classification (NCBI taxonomy): domain Eukaryota; kingdom Metazoa; phylum Chordata; class Actinopteri; order Perciformes; family Cottidae; genus Myoxocephalus; species Myoxocephalus aenaeus. The sequence goes on along the minus strand of JBAMJR010000020.1, from coordinate 857,436 downwards.
TTAGATAGTAAAGAAGACTCTTAGAAAAAATACCCTGCAGGTAATTGAGTCGGAGAGCTGAGAAAAAAAGAGGCACATATCTTTGTGATAGTCGACACGCACGCACATACATTCATAGATATAGAACTCATGTGACAGTGTGATGACAGTTGATTGTCATTAAATGCACTCACACACTGTGCTGTCTCCATCCAGGGTGTTGATTTACACCCACACACACCTGCAAGCCTGGACAAACTGATACACACATTTAACAGTCGCACGCACCGTGGCAAAGTGCACCAATCTCCTGTGGCAAACGCAATTAGACCACCCAGGAACCTTTCAGGCTACTTGTAAAACATTGGTCAAGAATAGTAGGCTACACCGAGGGTACACACACACACACACACACACACACACACACACACACACACACACACACACACACACAGACACACACACACACACACACACACACACACACACACACACACACACACACAGAGCCAAACACTCAACCCAACAATCTTCAAAAGCTCTTCTCTTTAATTTCTGGGCAGAGGATCCTTCCATTAGGGAAAATAAAATCAAAGAGGAGTGGAATGGAGAGACGTGGAGATGTTGAGTCACTGAGTAAACAAGCGCTGAGGTCACGAGGTAAGCTTCCTTTTAACCTCCTCGGCTAATTTTATAAAAGATGAATCATTTACTTACACACAAATGGGCCTAAGACTTATTTGTGTACTTTGCTCAGACATCTGCAGATCTACTGTCCGCTCAGTGGGGAGCCTACCTGATGAGCATCATCATCCTGCTCCTCCGCTTAGTGCAGGACAATGGTTTCACAGTACACCAGGCTGAATCAGGTCTTTGTAGAGATGAAGAATGTACTATTAAATCTGATTACAGACTCTGACGCTGACCTCTGGATAGACAGAGGGAGATGATGGAAAGATGGAAGATACTGTTTAAAACAGAATATGAGGGTGGGAGAAGTTAAAGAGAGGGGAAAATGCTCTTACAAATGGTGGCATTGCATTATTTCTATGTATAAATACTCTCCTCAGCTAAAAGTATATGTGACAGTCAAATAACTGCATAGAAACTGGACTTCCAAACCCAGTTGGGTAGAGGTGCAGGACAAAAGCCGCATAGTTAGGAAAATATGGCATACAATAGAACAGAATAGGCATCATAAAAGTAAACTTTATGGCAGAAAAGTTGTATTAGATTGTATTAAAGTGTATCAGTGTACTTCATAAAGTGAACACAGTTGTTCTAAGCATCTCTGACAGTAGCTGTCTTCTTTGTTTGCAAACATATCCTGCTTTTCGTTCACTAGATGTTTGCCTGACGAAACCTTTGAAGGATAAATCGCTGTGTCATTGAATTTTGAGGGGCATGCAAAATTCATCGCCGGCAGAGTATCTCTACTTTATCGCCGCAACAGTACACCGATATGTGATTGTCGATTACTCATTCTAGAAACATGGCGGGTAAAACGCTGCTGTTACAGCCTCCGCTCTTCTGGCTTCAGCAACATGTTGGGACAACAAGTTCTTCCTCAACAAACAGGCCTTCCCCTAACTTTCGCCTGAAACCTGGAAGTATGCTGTTGTCGAAAATATTTATTTTGTAAACAAATGTGGGAGCATTTTTTGGTCATATAGTGCAACATGTTTACATGTAGCCAGCAACATAAAAGTGAAAGTAGAGAAAGAGAACCCAGGAGGATCATCTGGCATTTCAGGATGATTGACAGAGCTGCATGCCTCATTCCTTTATTTATAGGATCAGCTCACTGTCAACACACACTCTCACAGACCAATGCACAAAGGAACATACGGCTACACACACATGCAGGCGTATGCCCGTTTTGACATGACTTGTTGGTGTGTTAAGATAAGCGTGAGTCCTTCACAGCTACTGTGCTTTTTGTGACGAATCAGCAGATTATTTACACAGAAAAACCGGGGGATGAGTGTATTCAATACATTAATCTTGAAGTGATCCCTGAGAGCTTCCAGAGAAGGTTTAACGAGGTATAACATTATATACTCTTAAAAGGGAAATTAATACTTGGAGTCACATCAGTGGTACTTTTAAAGAGCCTGCATTTGATTACTGCATACATGAGGTTCAGCTTATCACCTTCTCTTTCTTTTTCTTTTTTTCTCCCTTCCTTCCTTCCCTTCCTCACGCACACTACATCTCTTTCCTCTTTTGACAAGCTCCAGACGGTTGCCAGGCCAACACATACCGGAGACCAGTTTGTCAAAGCTGCACACAGTGTAACGCTGGCTGAGTTGTGCTGTGGTGTCGTTTGATTGGTGGCAGAAGACAGACTGTGATTTGGGAAACAGGGGTGGAGGAAGCACACCTTGTAAAAATGTTTTTTTTTTTAACTATGAGCTACTGCACATGCATGCAAACTAGCACAGACGTGTGCGTGCATGACAATAAATCAAAATCTGCTATGCCCACCACAAGTTGCTGTATGTGTGAGAAAGCAATGCTTTCTGAAATGGCAAAGTCGTGCAATCTTCATGGGAAGAAGCACTGCATATTGACATAAAACCATCATAACAGGTAACATGTTAGCACAGTACTGCCAAACCCAGCAGGAGTGACGTCACAGGAGCACCTGGTGACAGATAGAAAACCGGCTTGTCTGCTAACACTACACCGTCTCACTCGTCCATAAATCACAGCTACTGTACTGCACTGATGATATGTAACACGTTGGTGCTATGGTCTCCTACTGCCCTCCATCTATCCATCTACGCAGCCAGGCTCTATGTCTGACATTGATTTACTGATCACCCAACAGGCAAAATATCCCATGGACATGCCAGCCAGTGTAGTATGCCCAGACATTCCTTTTGCTCCTCATCCTAAAATGTGCATTTGCTTTCAAAGGGGAACTCGGCACACTGAGCATGAGACGTCAGTTCAATGTTCAAACTCTGCTGCTGTCTGTGATGTAGAACGAGTGTGAAAGGCGTTAGTACTTTAGTAATAAAGCATTAAGACAAGTCTTCAATGGCTAATCAATGTCCACCTGTATTCAGTATTCACTCTAATGTGCCGTTTGTAAAAGCTGTAAACGTTATCTCCTCTTCGTTGATTCAAATGGTGTTGTTACACCAGCACGACTCTGCAAAGTTTGATTTTATGACGGACGTTAATGAGCTCCTGCATAGCTCTCAGAGGTGTGAAACTGTGTGTGTGTGTGTGTGTGTGTGTGTGTGTGTGTGTGTGTGTGTGTGTGTGTGTGTGTGTGTGTGTGTGTGTGTGTGTGTGTGTGTGTGTGTGTGTGTGTGTTGGCTCTCCGTGGTTGTGTACGGTGTGGTTTGTATAATTGTGAGCAAGGGCATCTGACTTAACATGCTGCTGCCAGTCATCATAACTATGCGGCCAGTCGAGTTACAGTAACAGAAGCTGCCGAAACAATGCCAATGTAGGTCACTGCGAACCCAAAAAGTGTGTATGTCTTTTGGTGTTATGAGATAAGAACCGGGACAACTCAGGTCATCCAAGAGGAAGAAGAGAGAACGTGGAGAAAGAAGAAGATAAAGATGAAGAAGAGAGGGCAATAATGGCAAGGACACTGATGGAGACCAATGTCAATTAGGCAGTAACTGTAAGAGCAATGATGGAGAGACCGAGGTCAATTATCCAATAATCATTATCTTTCCCCACTACTGGATTCATAAATCAAAAGCTAATGACGTTATTTTTTATTTCTAGATGTGTTAGCCACTTATGAGTTTAATCTTCAAACTCATTCCACTCTCTATCCCAGTCCATGCAGACATCCATCACCACATGATGAGTCTCGAGTGGGAGAGATAATTTGCAAAAAAACACTCAGTAACATTACTACAAATGTGAAGAATGGAATTCAGCAGAATATGAATCAGTCATCAGCTGAGCATCATGAGAATCAGTAGACAAGATGGCTTTCGATGATCTTTGCCATTAGCTTTAAAAAGGAAAACCTATAAAAAGGAAAACCTACCAATTTTGACCAGCTGTTATAGTGCTGAAGCTGTTCACGCAGGCTTGGAAAGTGCAATAGTTGAGACAGAGCAGCACCAAGTGGTGACAAGTGAGAATTGATTGATTATTTTATTTTTTTATGACACCACATAACACCAACAACCTCTCTGGTTGAACCTCAGCTCTTGAGGCAGAAAAACAAAATACTATACATCTTAAAGGTTAGAGAAAACCTTGAATCATCAAATACATGAAGTACCGCTGAATACCATTGCAAACTAGTGGCAGAAATATGGAAAAACACCCACACCAATGCAGACAACCCTTGTGTGGTGTTCATATTTTTGTTATTCAGCCAGTGTTCGTGGGTCTGGTGGACCCGCTGAATTTTTTTTTTTTTTAATTCAACACAATCACACAATTTTATGTTAAACTACTCAAAAGATGTTTACTTAATTCCTCCAAATTACAAGCAATATAAACAGCATATATGGTTAATATTTGTCCTTCACCTTTGTTAGATAACATGTATGAATTAATGTGCTACTTGTTTTTTTATTTTATTTATAAATGTAATAAAAAAAGAAAATCAATTATAAAAAGATATGAGTGATGCTCCTGGACACATATTCTCCCATCCTTGTGTAGTACTCATGAGTACCACATTCTTTCCTTTCTTTGGCACATCGGATGCACACACTTGGAAGAGTTGACCGGCCTTTTCTGTGTAGTCAGGAGTGGTGGTGGAGCTCAGACTGTTTTCCCGTATCGTTCCCACCACGGTCAGAAGGGCAAACATTTCAATAATAATTGTTGATGTATAAAACTCATGTTGAACTATTTTTCCTGGTCAGACCTCCGAACCATCTGTGGTGACGAGCTCTGCTCATTCAATTGAATTATTCCAAGTTTCTGTTTAATAAATGCTTAAAGACATTTAAGTGTTTCACATCGCATTTGTTTTCTCTAAAGGAGATTGATAAGGTTAATTAAATTTCCATTACAATGACGGGCTGGTCCTGTGGCTAATTTTGGATAGCTGAGTATAGAACCCTGAGGTCAGAGCATAGAAGCCAGGGATCAGAACCCTGAAGTCAGAGCATAGAACAGTGAGGTCAAAGCATAGAACCCTGAGGTCAGATCATAGAACCCTGAGGTTAGATGCTTAATCTCATCCTCTTCTTCAAAGTTACTATCAGACTCTGAATTTTCATAAATGTAATATCTGATATGATAGAGGAAGAGCCTTTTCCTCTATCATCATCATCATCATCAGGGGCATTAAAACAGATCTTACACACACACACACACACACACACACACACACACACACACACACACACACACACACACACACACACACACACACTATAAGCAGGCCCAGACAGGAGGACAGAGTGAAGGTACACAGGACCTACAATGTCCACACTCTTATGAGTCCGAGTCCAGTGGACCCGAACATCCTGTATGTAATATAAATGTGTAGGGGGAAATGTGTTCTGATTTATGTTCTTCACAGAAAATTAATCTGAGTTTGGAAAAATAATTAATCGTATCATTTTTCTTTTGATAAAAAATGTAAACGGGTCCCACAGACCCGAACAACCCACAAGGGTTACCAATCACAGTAGGCCGATGCTTTTTCACAGGAATTTAGCGGCTATGCCTTTCCACTTTTGCAACAGCATGTTACAAAACAGTATTATATTTAGCTTCTTTTTCTGAAATGTTTTTTGTTGAGTGTTCAATGAAGCTCCTGTCTGATCCACCACTAAAATAACTCTTTGCTGCTTTGTCACCACGGTTTGAACTTTTAATGACTTGAGTCCCAATTATATTCCCCTATTGAGTAAGTTGATGAACAAACAAAGTAAAAACACAATTGAAACAGGATTTAGGTCCTGAGCCTCCAAATGAATGCAACGCTTAACTTGAGCAAATTACAAATTTACAAAATCGCTCTGTGGCAGATATGGGCCTGTAAATGTAGTAAGTATACTGTGTCCACTGACCAAAGGTTTAATTAATGTAAAACTAAATGGAATACAGTTGTAAATTAATGTGTGGATCACACAGCATGCGTGTCTTAGTGTCTTTTTCCATCCAGTGTCTCTGAATATGTGACAGATGTCTAAAATAATCCAAACACACTGGAACTTTCTCTCTAAAGCCAAGAAACATGAACATGACATTTAAAACTGAAGTTTCAGCTAGTTCATGAAGTTGTTTGCTATAAACTAACTTACACATCCAGCAGAAACACAGTAACAGGGTCAAGGCCTAGAGGTCTTCTGCACCTGAGGAATATACATATGTGTTATTAAAGTCCTTGTTTGGTCAACAAAGTCTCAAAAGAATAATATATATGTTCCACTTCGTTCACCTGTCCTCACTGCGGGTAAAGTAGCGTAGAGCTGGCCACCATAGTAACCAGAACATTTGAGTTATTTTGTAAAAGCCCTTCATTGATGAATTATTAACCTTAATATTAGACACTTTGTTAACATTTATACCTACAGGTGACTGAAGAGAAAGTCTCTTGTGGCTAAGAAACATTGGAACACAGGATTTGCCACGACCTGGCAACCCAAAAGTGCATCTTATTTATGGTTAAAGTTATGGATATAATGTTGTAAATGCAAGCTCACTGGACAAAACACAGTTTTCTTGGTCACTTATCAGGTGTGTGGGGGGGATGTCAGCAGCAGGTGTGTGTAAAGCAACAAACATGACTTTGTCCGATGGAGAGGGGTTAATTTGTAGTGAATGTTAAAACAACCAACGTTATCAAAGATGGCGCAGAATGTCTTCCTCGCTCAGCGACTTGAGCGCTGCTGAACAAAACTGCCTCTGAGGGAAGGACGTTATTCTGCGACCGCACTGAGGAAGCTCATCGCCGTTCATAGACCCAAAACTCTGTTTTTCACAGTTAACAATATAAATCAAAATCAAATCAAATAGATACATTATGGAAATATAAAAGCAAATGACATGATACACATGGAATTAAATAAAGGAGTCTTGCACAGTTTCACGGGTTTAATAGCTTTTTTGTTTATTGAGTGTTTGTCTTAACATTCAGCTTGATATCTTTCATGAAAACACGAAAGTGAGGTTTTACTAGCAAATTTACATTTCTACTTCTCTTTCTTCTTCCATTGGTTTAGTGATGTTGCAACCAGAGTACCAGAAGAATACAAAATACAGGCTAATCAATGAATACATTATGTGTTAACACTTCCTGATCCCATCTTCAAATAAGCACCAAACACTTGCTACTATACTATGACGTAAAATAATATTTAAAGAAAGCTATGCACCCCATATAATCACATGTAATTGGCATAATTATATTTGTAAGTTAAGAAAGCAATGTTTAAGTAAAGCCTGTAGTTGCCTTACACATACAAAAAATGTCATTTTTTTCCACACAATGAGGAATACAGTTTATTAATTAAACACTTGTATCAGATCGGTACTTGGTATCGGACGATACTCAAAACCCAGGTATCGCTATCGATATACCAGAATTGAACCAATCTGATTGGTGCATCCTATCAATTACACCTGTGTTTGATGGGCCAGTTAAATGCCCCTATGCAACAGAGCAGCTGTGAGGGTTCAACATTCTGACTTGTATTTACCTTTTTTCTGAATCTTAATACTTTGTGTCACCCTGTAAATGGTCAATAAGCTGTGATTAATTAGTTAATTAATGTTTGACAAATCAAATAATGAAATGTTAATGCTATAAAGATCAGTTGTAAGCCATTAATAGAACAACTTTTTGGTTATGTGGAAAATCCTTCTTCAGCTTGATACTTTATCTTAAAGTCATTAGGAAAACCCCGGAAATCGCCTAATGTTAACTGTGATAGTTCATTATGAGGAACCCTCCTCATAATGTACTATCACAGTTCACATAAGGCGAAAGGTCATCATTCACACTTAGACTTAAAAAGGAGGAGGGTTACTCATAATGAACTATCACAGTTCACATTAGACAAGATGTCATCATTCACACTTAGACGTAAAAGGGAGGAGGGTTACTTATAATGAACTATCACAGTTCACATTAGACAAGAGGTCATCATTCACACTTAGACGTAAAAGGGAGGAGGGTTACTCATAATGAACTATCACAGTTCACATTAGACAAGATGTCATCATTCACACTTAGACTTAAAAGGGAGTAGAGTTACTCATAATGAACTATCACAGTTCACATTAGACAAGATGTCATCATTCACACTTAGACTTAAAAGGGAGTAGAGTTACTCATAATGAACTATCACAGTTCACATAAGGCGAAAGGTCATCATTCACACTTAGACTTAAAAGGGAGTAGAGTTACTGTCACGGATTCCCCGTCATATTAAGTGTTTTTTCATCCTGTCTGTCAGTTCTAACCACTCTCCTGTCATTCCAGATCCTGCCACCCACGTCTGATTACCCCTCATCACCGTCACCTGGCCCTCACACCCATCTCACCTGCAGCCCGTTCCCTCATTAGCTCACTATTTAGGTCCCCTCACTTGCACGTGTCCTCTGCCAGATTGTCTTGTCCTTTGTGCCAAACTCTCCAGCATATCCCTGTACTTCTGTCTACCTGTCCTGACCCCGTTTTTGCCTGTCTTTGCCTACCTTGGATTTTGCCTGCCCCTTATCGGATTTGTTCGCCTGTTTGATTGATCTCCTGGTTTTGACCCCTGCCTGAATATACTACTAAAGAACTTTGCCTGCCACCTGCCTCAGAGTTGTGCTTTTGAACTCGATTGTCTACTGTGCCTCACAGTTACTCATAATGAACTATCACAGTTCACATAAGGCGAAAGGTCATCATTCACACTTAAACTTAAAAAGGAGTAGGGTTACTCTTAATGAACTATCACAGTTCACATTAGACAAGAGGTCATCATTCACACTTAGACGTAAAAGGGAGGAGGGTTACTCATAATGAACTATCACAGTTCACATTAGACAAGAGGTCATCATTCACACTTAGACGTAAAAGGGAGTAGAGTTACTCATAATGAACTATCACAGTTCACATTAGACAAGATGTCATCATTCACACTTAGACTTAAAAGGGAGTAGAGTTACTCATAATGAACTATCACAGTTCACATTAGACAAGATGTCATCATTCACACTTAGACTTAAAAGGGAGTAGAGTTACTCATAATGAACTATCACAGTTCACATTAGACAAGATGTCATCATTCACACTTAGACGTAAAAGGGAGGAGGGTTACTTATAATGAACTATCACAGTTTACATTAGACAAGATGTCATCATTCACACTTAGACTTAAAAGGGAGTAGAGTTACTCATAATGAACTATCACAGTTCACATTAGACAAGATGTCATCATTCACACTTAGACTTAAAAGGGAGTAGAGTTACTCATAATGAACTATCACAGTTCACATTAGACAAGAGGTCATCATTCACACTTAGACTTAAAAGGGAGTAGAGTTACTCATAATGAACTATCACAGTTCACATTAGACAAGATGTCATCATTCACACTTAGACTTAAAAGGGAGTAGAGTTACTCATAATGAACTATCACAGTTCACATTAGACAAGAGGTCATCATTCACACTTAGACCTAAAAGGGAGGAGGGTTACTCATAATGAACTATCACAGTTCATTATGAGTAACCTTCCTCCCTTTTAAGGAGGGTTATTCATAATGAACTATCACAGTTCATTATGAGTAACCCTCCTCATAATGTACTATCACAGTTTACATTAGGTGAGAGGTCGTCATTCACACCTACACTTAAAATGGAGGAGGTTGGATATAATGAAGATCAGTAATTCTCTGTATCAGGTTACAATCCGATCCAAACGAAAGGCAGTTGGAACCTGTCATGCTATTAACAAGAACATGAGTAATTCCTGTTAGAAGAACCGCACCCGCAACTCTAACGCCAACATACAGTCCTACTTTAAGTACACCTTTAGCACGGCCAAACCTTGAACGTCTGGACTGAACCTCAGCAGCTGGATCTACAGCCTCACGTATAGCCTCATCTGTTTGATCCTCAGATATATTCATCAGAAGGCTATCATCTCTCTGATTCTCAGATGAGTCTGTATTTTCACTTAAAATAGGGCATTCCTCCTGCATCATCTGGAGCTGGTCTTCAAGATCACGGATTGATTGTTGTTGTTCAGCTGTCAGAGACTTCAATTCAGCTGTCAGAGGCTTAAGTTCAGTGAGCTCATTGTCCATGCTCTTTTTCTGAACACTCAATTTGTTGTACTCTGACAGATATTCAACTATTATCTGCTTGTGTTGTTCTATCACCTTGTCTTTATCTCTGTTCTCTGTGTCACGTTCTTCTAATGTTTCCCTGACATAATTTAAAGTTTCGTCTGTTTCCTTGTACAGAGATTTGAGTTTGGCCTCATTAGTAGTCAAGCTCTGGAGTTTCTTATACAGGATGTACTCATTTCCCTCCAACTCTTCATTAGTTGCCTCCTGATTAATAATCTTTTTCCTCATAGCAATTTTCTGTATTTCACTCTGTTGGAGTTCAAAAGACATGGCCTCATTCTTCTTAATCATAGAGGTCATGCTGTCATCATATTCCTTGAGAATGTTTTTAACATGTTGGCTGTTTGATTTCATGTTGTTTTTGAAGTGATTTAGTTGGGAAGCCAAGTCATAATTTGACAGCTCAAGGTCATGTATAGTTGCCTTCAGTCTGCCAATCTCTTCTTCTTTTTTCGATTCTAATTGCTCATTCATAAAAAGTTGTTGTTTTTTCATCTTTTGTAAGAACAAGAGTTCACTTTGTCCCTCCATCACTGTATCGTCCACAGTAGGTTTTCAAACTTGCCAATACAGCCAACATAAACTGTGGGTTATTTACTGTCTGCCTGGACTGAGGTGCCTTTGATGAAGCTCTGAAGTCACGTGACACGCCGGTACGTCATAATCCTGCGACGCTGCATTTGTGGACCTGCTGTGACGAGCCGGTCCCGTTTAAGACTCCTTCATATGGAGCCAAGAAAAGAAGATTTGAATCGACATGCGGCAGCAATCATTTTTAAACGTAGTTCTTGAAAAACAAGGGACCTTATAACATCACCGTTGTGTTAAAATGATCGGTTACGTTACGTGACGGCAGGAAGAGACAAGCGAGCTCACGTTATGGAGCCGCCGCGCTGTTAACAGCAGCTCGGCTGCTCCCATCCGACCGTATCTTAACCCTAGAACACTAACGTCGGGTGATTTTCACCCGAGCAATTGTGTTTACTTTATTTTCATTGTGTTGCGTTTGTCCGAGTCACGTGGGTCCTTGTGTAGCTTCATGCTACTCACCGACGTTATCGAACGTGGGTGTGTCTCTCTGCTCCGATCGCTGTTTTTTTCAGTAGGGACGTGTTCGGGTGATTTTCACCCGACGTTAGTGATAGTGTAACTTATTATTTCCCCGCCGTCCCCATTTCATGCACAGCTATCGTCCTGTTACAGGCTTGGTGACTCCCTTCTCAACAAGTGAGTAAAAGATCGCTTTGTTTACGTTGGCAATCGTTTGCTGCGCAGATTTCCTCCTTGATACTAGAGCTTATCAGTCATAGAGAAGAAAAATACCCCACCATTGCCACCCCAGGAACGGTTGTCTACACGTCCTGCTGTTCCATTTGCATTTAATCCTTATTTAGGTTAATGGTGATATATATATATATATATATATATATATATATATATATATATATATATATATATATATATATCTATATATCATATATAGATATAGATATAGATATATATATATCATATATATATATATATATCATATATATATATATCATATATATATATATATGATATATATTAGTGCTGTCATATTAGCGCGTTATTAACGGCGTTAACGCAAACCAATTTTAACACCGTCAATTTTATTAACGGCGTTAACGCATTTTAATTTTGCACTTATTTTTTTTCCGCGAGCACCACGCCGGATGTAGGTCAACCGGAAGCAAAACAATAGGCACGCCGGTTGGGCTTGGAAGCTAGGCTAACGTTAAGGTTTGAAATGAATGAATGGTGAGCGCGATAAGGCAAAATGAATGATATTCAGTGAACTGCGAACAGGTGCGCGTGCCAGAAGGAAGCGCGAGTGAACACATTGAACACAGCAGGAGAGAACGCAACGTTAGCCAGCTAGCTAAAGCTCCGGTGGAAAATTATTAGCTTATGTAGGGCAGTGTTTTTCAACCTTTTTTGAGCCGCGGCACATTTTCTACAATAAAAAAGTCCCGCGGCACACCAACAACCTAAAAAGTTACAAAATGTCACATTGTAGCATAATACAGCATATATGGTAGATCATTATTGCACTACCTACTGGCATGGAAGAGTATTCAGTGTTTCAAGTAAACCAGATTGCTCCATCAGACAAAAAAAATGTGTTATCACTTTGTTAGAAAAATGAAAATAAAGTTATGCAAAAAATAACTAATATTTAGTTACTACTAAATAGCTTATTGTGGAAAACAATAAGCTATTGCAAAACAAAACGGAATGAGTGCAGATATGTGAGCATCACTGTATCGGTATTAGTGGCTGCTTTCCTCTACAAATATTTTAAAAACGGGGTTGTAGATTTGATACGGCTCTCAATTCATGCTCAATGATGAGAGACAACAGCAGAAAGCCGACCTCACAGAGATCCCATAAAGATCGGCTTTTGGCGAAATGCCAAGAATCGGCGCATGCGCAAGCGTAACCTGATAACGGCGGACGGTGAACATTTAAAATCAGCATTTCCTCTTGCGCCACACCTGTAATAAATACCTGTAATAAAGGTATTACACCTGTAATAAATACCGCCCAGTTTGATAAATACTGACTTAAAGGAAACATGGTGTTCATTTATTTTAATGACGACCACAAAGTGTGCAGACTTTATCACTGCTGTGTGTTTTTCAGGCTTTTGGAAGAATATTTCCAGAGCCTCTCTGAGTCAGAAACATCATTGATGGAGCTCCAGGCTGTTTGTCTTGACCTGCAAATACATGAACTGTTAGGCTTTAACAGTGAGAGCTCATAGGTTAAAATACTGATAGCTTCAGCAGCAAATCCCATTGTGAAAAGCACGCGACATATTTTTCGCCGCTCTCTGTCTCTCTCTCCGCTGTGTCTCACCTGCGCGCATCGGGTGGAACTCCGCGTGCAGAGTTGTAGACGCGACCCATAAATGACATGCTGTGTGGATAAGATCAATAACATACCGCCGTTTAGTTTGTTTAATAGCAGAACAAGGTGCAGACCTGTTCTATATTACTCTGCCAGCCACTATATTGCAGCTCAGACGTTCAACAATGAAAAATAATTTGCGGCAACTAAATAATATTTTTTTGGACCAATTAAGTGAAATTGGACATTTTCCCACGGCACACCTGACGATCTCTCACGGCACACTGGTGTGCCGCGGCACAGTGGTTGACAATCACTGATGTAGGGTGACCAGATTTGAGTTTGTGAAAAAGAGGACACTTCGTTCCGGGGGGGTGGAGAGAGAGAGAGAGAGAGAGAGAGAGAGAGAGAGAGAGAGAGAGAGAGAGAGAGAGAGAGAGAGAGAGAGAGAGAGAGAGAGAGAGAGAGAGAGAGAGAGAGAGAGAGAGAGAGAGAGAGAGAGAGAGAGAGAGAGAGAGAGAGAGAGAGAGAGAGAGAGAGAGAGAGAGAGAGAGAGAGAGAGAGCCGCGTCCGGTGTGAGGAGGTAGATTTTGAGGTGAGGGGACTGACAAGGCAGAAGGTAAAGTGGTCCACCGTTCTATCAATAAGCAGACCTGCCAACCTGTACGCAATTTGCGTAGCACACATTATATGCAATGCAATATAATGCATGACGAGTATTTAATGACTTATCAATATATAGGTTATATATCAAGGTTGGCAGGTCTGAATAAGGCTAAACTAGAAGTTAACACCAATACAAACATTATTTTTGCAGAATGAGTGTGTTAGGGGAGAAGGATGCAGCCATTGTTAAACAGCTGGATTGAAATGCAGCTGGAACTGGTCGTGGCTAAAACTGGAAGGCAAGGTCTCAATAAAAGGGCAAGAGGTGTCCTTTCATCTAGGAGATGTATTCTCCAAAATCAACAGGCAGGGATTCACCAGATGCATTCTCTGCATCAACGATATAAATTATGCTAACAAAGGCAGCCATGCTCTCCCTTACCACATTGTGCCTCATATACTGTAAATGTTAGACCAGTGACAGGCTGGCATGAAATGGCTTGCATAATACTTAGTAAGGAGGCCATAATAATTTTTGACTCATGGCTGAAGTTAAGTTTCTCCAGCTCTCCCCAGGTTGGCAAAAAAAGCATCTCAAAATGCATCAGATTGATGCTTTAAAATATGGAATATTAAAAAAATTCTTACGGGGAGCATGCCCCCGGACCCTCCTAGAGGGGAAATATCCTTCTCACCTTTTTCACCCCTGACCCGTTTTCATGCCTGGTGCACTCTATAATTTTATTTTGTAAACCCTTGTTTACCTGAAATGTGCAGTGATTTTATTTTGTACCGCCCTGTTTGGCAGTTGTTTTTCAATAAAATAAATCAAGCCAATCCACTTTTTCATGTTGATAAGAGCATTAAAATGCAAAAATAAAAAATTGCGATTAATTGCGATTAATCGCGAGTTAACTATGACATAAATGCGATTAATCGTGATTAAATATTTTAATCGTTTGACAGCACTAATATATATCATATATAAAAAACTTACAGGTAATTTCCAAGGGAATTCATATGGTAAAAAAAAAATGTTTTGTCATTTTCCCCCCTCAAAAAAAGTAATTTTGGGTTTATCTCTCACACAGTTCTCAGTGATTCAGGAAGACTGTGCCTTTACCAGAAGGCTTGCATGTCCCAGGAACAGGTTGGCCAAAGAACAAGTTCCTAGTTCAATTATTTATTTTATTCATTTTTCATTAACGATTCCCTCATTTTTCACTAAATTTTTAGGGTCCCCCCCATGATACCTGCTTTTCATTTGAGAAGTTATATAGGATCAAATTAAAGAAGAGTACTTTAATTTGCTTTGTATTGTTGTATTTAAATATATTTTGATGACATTAGTGATAGTGTGACTATTTATAACGTTACTGTTCTAGGTTTAAAGCAGCGATTTTTCAACCACTGTGCCGCGTGAGAGATCGTCAGGTGTGCCGTGAGAAAATGTCCAATTTCACTTAATCGGTCCAAAAAATATAATTTTATTGCCGCAAATAATTTGCCATTGTTGAGCGTCTGAGCCTTTAAAAATAAAAAAAATGCAGAATCTTAACTGGGCCCTGGGCAACTAACCCAGACAAATAAATGACATGATGCAATGTGATCATCACAAAGATGTTTATTGATTATGCGTATGTAAACCTGCACAGACATCAAGTCATGGAACAAATCAAGCTAATACAATAACTCATTTAAAGGCTCAAGTCAGGCGTATTAACACAAATAACTACTAATTAGCTTTTTTCAACAAAAACAAGTGAGACTCTAAAAAAAACTGAGAAAAAAAATTGAAATTTGATAAATAATATGTGGTAATAAAATAAATACACTGCACAATTATTAGGAAAGTAGTTTTTTTTTTTTAGGATGAATTGTATTATCGACCTACTACAGTGCTCTTGGTCAATCCAAAATGTTAATGAACCTCAAACCTGAATATTTAAGACAGTCAAAGTGAGGTTTTAACTTTTTAGGAGAATATCTGTGTTCACAATTATTGGGCAACTATTAGTGTGCAGACAAGTGTGCACACAATTCAAAATAATAATTTTCAAATTAAATAAACTGTAAATAACATTTAAATAAAGTGCAAATTAAAATATAGCCTTATGATGTGAATGATATGTTTCAGCAGTCTTCATGTTTGCAGAACCAGAAGTTGCTCTTCATATCTGTGACATCTGGCTTTCACAGTACATTTGGAGTTGCCAGTCAGTGACAGGCAGACCTTTTCTGCATCTGTAGTACATTATCCTTCATCTGGAAAAATCCCACCGGCTTTCCCACGAGCGTTGGATGTTTGGTTTCTAGATATCGCTTCAGCTGTGAAGCCTTCAGTGCTGCGTTAGCTAGCGAGGCTAGCGTTAGCCCACACTCCACACACAGGCTCAGGGCTCCGCCTCGTTACCTCCGTTCACAAAGCCCTACTTCCTGAAGTCAGGACTATACTTACACAAACATTTATACATTTGTGGGAGTGTTCAGCAGCACTTTCGTCTTCATGTTTTCGTTTAAAATACTTCTCTATATAACTTTCGCTACAGGCTAGCTAGCTGCTGGCTGAGTTTCTTCTGCATATTCAAAATTGTTAAACAACTGACTGACACATTACCGCCACCAAGTGGTGGGAAGCTGTATTGTAACTGAGCGTCTCGTGGATAACAGTGATATCTCTGCTGTCTTCAATTGATAACCTATGCGGCCCACAGGTGAAAACGGAAAGTTTTGGGGGGCCCTCTAGGTGGCGCTCGCGGCCCTATGGTTAAGAATCACTGCCCTACACCAAATGGATGTGAAGACTGCTTACCTCCATGCTCCAATAGACTGAATTGAAACAGGATTTAGGTCCTGAGCCTCCAAATGAATGCAACGCTTAACTTGAGCAAATTACAAATTTACAAAATCGCTCTGTGGCAGATATGGGCCTGTAAATGTAGTAAGTATACTGTGTCCACTGACCAAAGGTTTAATTAATGTAAAACTAAATGGAATACAGAATGTTGTAAATTAATGTGTGGATCATACACATTAATTGCGTGTCTTAGTGTCTTTTTCCATCCAGTGTCTCTGAATATGTGACAGATGTCTAAAATAATCCAAACACACTGGAACTTTTTCTGTAACGGATCCCCCGTATATGAAGTGGCATGAAACTGCTGGTGAAATTACTCCTTTATTTTCTTCCTCTAGGTCAACATACATCCATTAAACTTGTAATCCGTCACCACCGTAAGAGCATTAGCCTCATACGGGTCCATTGAACTATTACACTTTGTTACGACGCATCTGTCCGTGACAAGATCCGTACCCGTACCGTCAAGTTAATGTTCAACATAAAACAAATCTGCGCTTCCTTTTACCTTTTCAAAATAAAAGTCAGATTTATCTATTTAAGAGAAAGTAGCATAAAGCCTCTATAAACTCTTCAAACAATGCAATGTCATCTAGGTATACGTCAAGAACCAATACGACAAATGCAAAGCAGGCAATCAACCCAAAACAATAAACCTTCCATGGGGTTATTTACACTCCCACCAAATTATAGTGTTTTTACAAAATGGAAACCGTAAAACACAATTTCCACTTACAGAATAACCCTTGTTTGTTATAGGCTATACCAGTGATTCTTAACCATAGGGCCGCGGCCCCCCATTGGGCCGCGAGCGCCACCTAGAGGGCCGCCAAAAACGTTCCGAGATATTACTGTTATCCACGAGACGCTCAGTTACAATACAGCTTCCCACCACTTGGTGGCGGTAATGCGTCAGTCAGTTATTTAACAAGCTCCAATAAGCAGAAGAAGACATGATACTAAGAGCAACTTCTGGTTCTGCAAAAATGACTGCTGAAGCATATCATTAGGCTATATTTTAATTTGCACTTTATTAAAATGTTATTTACAGTTCATTTAATTTGAAAATTAGTATTTGGAATTGTGTGCACACTTGTCTGCACACTAATAGTTGCCCAATAATTGTGAACACCAGGGGCGTCGTTAGGCCTGTTTTAGGGGGGCTAAAGCCCCCCTAAAATGTTCTTCAGCCCCCCCAAATAATTTGGCTTGAAAAAAAAAAAATCTTTTTTTTTATTTTTATTTTGGTGATGTCAATAAATTAAACTATTGTTTCTTACATGGACAAGATATTTATAACTCTAAAATGCTACATATGTGTGTGCATTCTGGTTTGTATGTTTTCTCCCCCTTCAAAATACAATCCAATAGCCTATCATCATACTTAACGACAGGGCACTAGGACCTTGGGGAGGCTGCTGCTCTGGCTTTCTCACTCTGCCAAGTAAAGCCTAATTTCCGGTTCTCCGTCAGGTCGACGGCGTACCTACGCCGTCGACCTGACG
Source organism: Myoxocephalus aenaeus (assembly GCA_038501785.1). Lineage (NCBI taxonomy): Eukaryota > Metazoa > Chordata > Actinopteri > Perciformes > Cottidae > Myoxocephalus > Myoxocephalus aenaeus. Next base: position 839,323 of record JBAMJR010000020.1, on the reverse strand, counting down.
CCGTCGTTGAGCATTCGAAGTTCTGCGTCGAGGGTCCGCGTTGCTCTGCAATTAACCGCCATGCCGCCAGGGGGGTGTGCCTGTGTGGCTGTGTTTTGCGCGATTTCTCGCCATGAGTTTAATGTCATTTTGCAGTCTTTGTAGTCCCTCGAAGAAAAGTTATAAAGGTGGTCGTATTTCCTGACCTCCTCGATGATTCGTTCTTCTGTTTGGTCCATTGTTACTACCGGTCTACAAGAACTTTAAAAATAGCGGTGTAGGAAGACAAACCGGAAAGAGCAACCGCCGGAAATTACGTTCTGAGCGGACCAATCACAGCGTTGCGGTCTGCGTCAACGCGACGCGTAGTTAGGATTTTTTGGAGGTGCGCATCAGGCTACGGCGTAGGGGTCTGCGTCAACGCGTAGCTACGGCGTAGGTACGCCGTCGACCTGACGGAGAAGCATAAATTAGGCTTAACGTCTCTCATCAACCACAGCAGGATTATAGCAAGTAAACTACACCAAGGAGTTTATCTCATAGTAAACTACACCAAGGAGTTTATCTCATAGTAAACTACACCAAGGAGTTTATCTATAAACTATACCAAGGAGTTTATCTCACAGTAAACTATACCAAGGAGTTTATCTCATAGTAAACTATACCAAGGAGTTTATCTAACAGTAAACTATACCAAGGAGTTTATCTAACAGTAAACTATACCAAGGAGTTTATCTCATAGTAAACTATACCAAGGAGTTTATCTCATAGTAAACTATACCAAGGAGTTTATCTCATAGTAAACTATACCAAGGAGTTTATCTATAAACTATACCAAGGAGTTTATCTCATAGTAAACTACACCAAGGAGTTTATCTATAAACTATACCAAGGAGTTTATCTCACAGTAAACTATACCAAGGAGTTTATCTCATAGTAAACTATACCAAGGAGTTTATCTCATAGTAAACTATACCAAGGAGTTTATCTATAAACTATACCAAGGAGTTTATCTCATAGTAAACTATACCAAGGAGTTTATCTCATAGTAAACTATACCAAGGAGTTTATCTATAAACTATACCAAGGAGTTTATCTCATAGTAAACTACACCAAGGAGTTTATCTATAAACTATACCAAGGAGTTTATCTCACAGTAAACTGCACCAAGGAGTTTATCTAACAGTAAACTATACCAAGGAGTTTATCTCATAGTAAACTACACCAAGGAGTTTATCTCATAGTAAACTACACCAAGGAGTTTATCTATAAACTATACCAAGGAGTTTATCTCATAGTAAACTACACCAAGGAGTTTATCTAACAGTAAACTACACCAAGGAGTTTATCTCATAGTAAACTACACCAAGGAGTTTATCTAACAGTAAACTATACCAAGGAGTTTATCTAACAGTAAACTACACCAAGGAGTTTATCTCATAGTAAACTACACCAAGGAGTTTATCTCATAGTAAACTACACCAAGGAGTTTATCTAACAGTAAACTATACCAAGGAGTTTATCTAACAGTAAACTACACCAAGGAGTTTATCTCATAGTAAACTACACCAAGGAGTTTATCTATAAACTACACCAAGGAGTTTATCTAACAGTAAACTACACCAAGGAGTTTATCTCATAGTAAACTACACCAAGGAGTTCATCTATAAACTACACCAAGGAGTTTATCTCATAGTAAACTATACCAAGGAGTTTATCTCATAGTAAACTATACCAAGGAGTTTATCTATAAACTATACCAAGGAGTTTATCTCATAGTAAACTATACCAAGGAGTTTATCTCATAGTAAACTATACCAAGGAGTTTATCTATAAACTATACCAAGGAGTTTATCTCATAGTAAACTACACCAAGGAGTTTATCTATAAACTATACCAAGGAGTTTATCTCACAGTAAACTGCACCAAGGAGTTTATCTAACAGTAAACTATACCAAGGAGTTTATCTCATAGTAAACTACACCAAGGAGTTTATCTCATAGTAAACTACACCAAGGAGTTTATCTATAAACTATACCAAGGAGTTTATCTCATAGTAAACTACACCAAGGAGTTTATCTAACAGTAAACTACACCAAGGAGTTTATCTCATAGTAAACTACACCAAGGAGTTTATCTAACAGTAAACTATACCAAGGAGTTTATCTAACAGTAAACTACACCAAGGAGTTTATCTCATAGTAAACTACACCAAGGAGTTTATCTCATAGTAAACTACACCAAGGAGTTTATCTATAAACTATACCAAGGAGTTTATCTCACAGTAAACTATACCAAGGAGTTTATCTAACAGTAAACTATACCAAGGAGTTTATCTAACAGTAAACTATACCAAGGAGTTTATCTCATAGTAAACTACACCAAGGAGTTTATCTCATAGAAAACTATACCAAGGAGTTTATCTCATAGTAAACTACACCAAGGAGTTTATCTCACAGTAAACTACACCAAGGAGTTCATCTCATAGTAAACTATACCAAGGAGTTTATCTCACAGTAAACTACACCAAGGAGTTTATCTCACAGTAAACTACACCAAGGAGTTCATCTCATAGTAAACTACACCAAGGAGTTTATCTCATAGTAAACTACACCAAGGAGTTTATCTAACAGTAAACTATACCAAGGAGTTTATCTAACAGTAAACTATACCAAGGAGTTTATCTCATAGTAAACTACACCAAGGAGTTTATCTCATAGTAAACTACACCAAGGAGTTTATCTATAAACTATACCAAGGAGTTTATCTAACAGTAAACTATACCAAGGAGTTTATCTCATAGTAAACTATACCAAGGAGTTTATCTCATAGTAAACTATACCAAGGAGTTTATCTAACAGTAAACTATACCAAGGAGTTTCTCAAAGTAAACTACACCAAGGAGTACCATTATACAATATTTATCATTCGATAATTAAGATGTACTTGAGATGTGTTTTTATTTTATTTTTGTCATTCATGTTATTTTTATATTGAATAGTATATTTGACACTGAACTAGTTCATCTTTATCTCAGTGTACAGATGAGCATACAATATTACTGGTTTGTAAAAACTACACGGACAACAAAATGTAAAATGTAAGATGTAAATGTTGATCAAAATCTTATTCCTTTCTGCTCAAAATAAAACAAGTAAACAACTCAAAAGTTGACCCTGTCAGGTCCGTTTTCCATCCATTGGATTTGGGAGTGACGCGGATATGAAAGCTAGTTTATCCGTCTTTCCTTTACAAGCAGGAAAACTATTTCTCTCTCGTTATTTGAGAAAAGTTCATATTTATGTTCACTATGACCCTGGAATTCTGTCTCTTCTGTTATCATAGTGTAGCGACCCTGGGTCAGAAAAGCCACGAGACGTAAGATGGCTTACAGGGTGTTTATTAAGAGAACATAGAATAGGCTACTGTGGGCGAAAGCCTACGCCAAAACAACAGTAGCACAACAGCTTCACCTCTGCTCCGGGTCATAGACTGCCCCGAACGGCTCGTAACACACACACACCCAACCACCTCCCCCCTCCCTCGCTCTCCAATCACAGGCACGCTTCCAGCTACCCAGCTCATGAGACGTTCACTGACCTCCTGAACATAACATTCATAACAAAACATGTCCCTCAGTCCGTTACAATATACTGAATGAATGCAAGCAAAACTACAGAGCAAAATCACACTCTTTCTGATTGAACCAATCTATGAACTGTCTGAAACAATGGATATCCGCGGCCCCAAATGGGCCGATTTTTGTTGTTGCCGTGCACACATGCCATTTCTCTAGGGGCTAAGCCCCCCCCTTTCCTTGGATCCTAGAAACGCCCCTGGTGAACACACATATATATACTCCTAAGAAAGTAAAAACCTCACTTTTACTCATTTAAATATTCAGGTTTGAGTTTCATTAACATTGTGGATTAACCGAGAGCACTGTAGTAGTTCAATAATACAATTAATCCTAAAAAAAAACTACTTTCCTAATAATTGTGCAGTGTATTTCTTTTATTACCAGATTATGTATTTATCAACAAAAAAAAGAGTCCCACTTGTTTTTCTGGAAAAATCGAATAATTAGTTATTTTTGTGTTAATACGCCTGACCTTTAAATTAGTTATTGTATTAGCTTGATTTGTTCCATGACTTGTTGTCTGTGCAGGTTTACATACATATGATCAATAAATGTCATAGGTCGGTCCACCCCGTGTGACCTCCATGCCCGTAATAGTGCAAAGAAATCGGCCTTATAGCAGAGTGAGTGTCTGCTGTCCACACATGAGTCTGTATGAACGGCCGAGTAGTGGGCCGGTCTGACAGTAACTCTCCCAGTCCTTCTGTGATGTGGACTACACGGCACAGAAGGCCCAGGTAGAAAATGCACGGCCTGCCACTGCACGTCTGGGTACGAGAGCTCCTGGACAATTGTAGCCTATCAGTAACCCCACATCGCAGTTAAGAAGAGGCGGTATTTGGTCTGCCGTTGCTGTGAGATGGCGCCACCCTTTTGCCATTTTGTGCGTTGGTATATGTTGTCTGTCATAGGTATGCAGTCTTTGGTGTATGTAGGAGGCAGTTTGATGTGCACAGTGGAATTGAAACCTCTCACACGCAGACCAGATGCCCGTTCACTTTTAAAGACCATATTTCCGGCCATCATAGTAGTGAGTTTCAGTTTAACTGGGCAAGTAGTCAGCTGCAGTTCATTACTTATATCTTGCTCAAGGAATGTTGTCACTTTGTGTATCCAGCAGGGCATACACAAGTTTTTCTCTGAGTGGATTATTGTCGCTCGACACCCACACTGGCACGATCATGGAGGTGTTTTCTGACTGACCTTGGCTGGTGACATTGAAGGACAGAGCAGATGTTGGTTCCGTTTCACAGCGTTGCGCTGAATTCTCCCTTTTTGCCCATTCTTCGTTTTCATCTTCTCCGTAGCCATCATTGTGAAAACGTGGAATGTCGTCCTTTGCATCAGTCACACTTGTGACGATGCAGACACTCCTTTGCGCTGTGACCGGGTTTTAGACATCCGTAACACAGTCTGTTCTCTTTGACGTACGTCCTCCTGTATTACAGTTTTCTTTTCATGAAGTCTGGACATTTGCAAAGCTGGTGACCGATATCCTGGCATAGCATGCAAGGGGCCTTGACCTTTTCCTTTGTTATTGTCTGCTTATTATTTTCCATCACTGTTTGTGTGTTGAAGGCGCTGGCTTTGTTTCTTTTGCTTTCCCTTGTGCTCCACTTGTCTTGACAGGATTCAGCTGAATGGAGAGCAAGAAAAGAGTTGATTGGATTGCAGGCGGTTTCGGCCGCCACGGACATGAACTTGGCATAGTCCTTGAAGCTATGGAAATCCTTTCCCTCCGTGAGACGCAGTGTCACTTGCCGGTTCCATCGTGAGGCTAGCCACTCTGGCAGTTTCCGCATCAACTTCTGATTTTCTCACAATCGTTTAGGATGTTTAAGCCTTTTACATGGGGCATGGCTTGTAGACAGGCATTTAAGAAATCTGAGAAATCTCTCAGTCCTTCAACATCTCTAGACCAGTGGTTCTCAACTGGTCTGGCTCCGGGACCCACTATCACCCCTGAATGACAAGCCGCGACCCAAATCAAGGAACATTCTCAACTTCTCCAATGTATGTAATGAAAAGATGGTGCAGTTTGAACCTGAGATAGTACAGAATATGTATGCTAACACAAAAACAAGTTTAATAACCAAAACGAGCAGCTGGTGGCGATGATAGAGAGGGAACTATTCCCTTTTACACTCAATTAGCTGCATTTTAATTAAAAAACTAAAACTGCATCTTCAGGACACGAGGTATTACAACATATATAACAATTCAGAATCTTCAGCTATTTTTAAACAGACTCAACAGCTTTCATGCACAAACAGTCCAACAACTAAGAAGTAGTTTCAAAAAGACTGAAATGACCTAACTTTAACTGAGAACACACACTCACCGAATCTATGACAAACACTTTACTGTGGAACACGTCACTGTGTTGAGGAGCAGCTTTTCCACTAACTCAAAATAAATTAAACAAAAGTGGAATTCAAAAGTATTCATATATACAACATTAACTTCTCTTGTGATTACCTCATCAGTAAATACTGAAAAACATTGTGCTTTACAGAAAATTAAGCAGCACTCAATTCTCCTCCCAACCCCAGAGTTTTTTTCCTGTCATGCAGGCAGCGCCATCAGTTGTCAATGTTATATTCAGTAGGCTGTTTAATTTAATTATCCTAAAAACCCAGAGTCTCCCTCATATCAGGATGGTTTGACCCAACCTGGCCCACGCTGCTGAAACATGGAGGGACAAGTGCAAAACCAGTTGAAACCAGAGCCGGCAAAATAACGACACTCCGCTGCATAAAAAAGTCCTTTCAAAATAAAACCACAGGATGAAAAAAACAAAAAAGAGATTTTTTTTTCCTTTTTTTTTTTTTTTCAGGCAACTGAAAACGCGACCCAGTGAAAACGGGTGGGTCGCGACCCACCAGTTGAGAATCACTGCTCTAGACTGTAGTCTTGACCAGTTGGATAACTTTTCTCTAAAGGCCTTTTGAATGATAAACGGCTGGCCATACCTCTGATTGACCTTTTTCCAAGCGTCACTGTAAGCTTCACTGTCACTACGATAGAATGCCTCTTCTAGGCATTTGTGAGCTGAGCCACCTACATATCTCTTGAGGTAGTGCAGCTTATCGGTAGTGGGAATGTTCTTTCTATCTATAAAGGGACATAAATGAAGCCTTCCACTCAACAAAGTCAATTGGATTTCCATTAAATACTGTGGGCTCTGGCATTGGAAGTCTGTTAACAGCAATGCTGTCTTGAACAGCTTGTGCTAGGCAGGATACGTCAATGGAAGGAGATGGAGTGATAACTGTGCGAGGGTGCGTTGTTGCAGGGGGAAGGGAGCGTATAGGGTCCTGAAATGACTGAAAGGACTGGGCATCAGATTCCTCTCTCACTTCTGTCATATGATTCAAGTCTGGCTTGGGCAGCCTTTAAGTCTTGTAGTGTTTTTTAAACTTGTCACATTTGGACTCGTACAATGTAAAAATAAATTGTTTGTGTACATTACAATGCATGAAATATGATAATTAATAAGGGATATTATTATGAAGGATTTGTAATTGTATGCATATGAAGGTCACTTTTATTTACTATATAATGATTAATGTGTGAATGAATGTTAGACACTATTGCATGATGTTGCATGAGCTGCCGCTTTAAGGAATTGTAGTTCTCTTGTTCGCCTGAGGTGGCGGTGTAGGACATTGAGACACCAGAAGTCTACCCTCTTGAAGAAAGAGAAGAAGAATAGCGTGTAGAACTAACCAATGAGTGGCCTTAAGCTCAGTGAATGTGGCTGTAACTAACAACACGCGCGAGAGTTCGGGTGCTTTGAATTCCCAACGTGACTGGATAGACCTGCGAGTCTGGAGTTCGTGGGGGATCGAGGAGCCCCGATTGAGAATGCATAAGCTGTTTTTGTGATCAACCTTTTATTAAATACTTTTTAATTATAACTCATCGCATTCTGGACCTTCACTTCCCATGACCACCCGGGATTTTAAGAATACTCTTCAGTCTTTTTCAGCTTGTAATCGTTCTAATTCGGCCTTGTGTTTTTCTAATTCCCTCCTGTGTTCTTCCTCTAAAGCTCGGATTTTTTCCTTTTGTTTCTTTTCCTCCGTTAGCATCTTATATCCAGCCTCTCCTTAGCAGCTAACTCCGCCGCTGCTTCTGCTTGTATGGCTGCAACACCTGAGTGCATGGAGCGATGACTGCCAGTCAGTGCTGAAGCAGAGGAGCCATGAATGGACCGGGCATAGTCGGGCTCAAGTAGCTCACGCAAGCGCCGACCTTCATGTTCTGCATCATAATCTCCATTTACACCAGTCAGTCTCTCGTTCAAGATTTTGATAATGTCACTCGTTACTGCTGCACAAGCATCAACTTTATATAAAGTTGCACACATTTCAAACTTCAAACCAAAAAATAAGGTGTTTCTTATGGGAACCATCTCTATCCTGCTTCATGTGCCCATCCCCCCATGTGAACCACACCTTCCAGACTGAACAATGCTTATCTTCTTACTTTCCCCCTAAATACACTGGGAACATCAAAGTAAGGGTTTCTTTCACGTCTCTCCTAATAAATATGGTACTATTGTCTGTTTATTTTGTGTTGCAGGAAACCTCCACCAGGCTGATGTTGAGGCCCAGGTGTCCCTACTGAGCGCTCCAAGGCTCATCATGTTGGTAAGATCCCAGTACCAGACAAAACACAACGTAGGCTGACATCGTCAGTAGTATAAACATATTGTGGTATTTCTAATGGGAATCGGTAACCAATGTATCTCTGTCCTTCCACTACAGGGAAGAGGACTCCTGCCCAGGAAGAGGACTCCAGTTCATGAAGAGACTCCAGTTCATAGAGAAGACGACCGCCCAGGGAGATGATTCCAGTTCAATACAGTAACAATAAAGTCAGTCATGGACATTTTATTGTACTACAATTACTTTTTTCAGTTCAAATTGTTTTTATAGATTTCCCCCTTGACCTGAATATGTTATTGCTTCCAGTCCTTGAATTTTACTGTTTACTGTCAAATTACTTTAAAACATGTTTACATTTTCATAGTAACTTGAAGAAAGAGGAACATTTAAAATGTTGCATGTTCAAGAATACCATAAAAAAATGTTGTTGTTTAATTTTTTTTTACATTTTAACAAAATGTAAATGTTTTATTTAAAATGTTGAAATATTAAAATAAATGACCTTTGTTGAAAAAAACGGTGTCTTCATTTTACAGTATATAATTATTTTACTGTTATTCATTTACAGTATTAAAATGAATACAGTGATTCATGTTACAGTAATCTAGGATTTGCTGTAAACTGTACATGGTTACTGTGATGATAAGTACAGTGATGACAAGTACAGTTCAATGACAGTACTGGGATTATTACGTTAAAAATGACTACAGTATTCCATAGGTACTGTGGTTCATTTTACAGTAAGCATACTGTGAAATATACTACAGCTACTTACTTGCTAATTGCTGCCAGCTAGTTACTGTACATTCTACAGTAATATTGTTACAGTGTAAGGGGCCAGTCACACCAGACGCAACTCTCAAAAACGTGTCGCTAGCAAAACCATTTTTCCCTATGGTACAGTGCGCCTTTCAGACACGCCTTTTAAATGCAGCGCGTCGCGTTTTTCTAGCGTTTTTTCGACTTGCCTAAAGTTGAAATATTCTCAACTTTTAAGGGCCTTGCGCGGAGTCGCAGAGCTCATCAATGCAGGCCCGCTCCACGGGCCTGTGGAGCGGGCCTGCGTGCGCAACGGGGGTAAAATATGATTTAAAGAAAGCTATGCACCCCATATAATGATATGTATTTGGCATAATTGTATTTGTGTATCTTGTGGACATGTGGACATGTGGAGCAGTAACTGTAGGGACCTGAGGGTGGCGCCCAAGAGCTTTACAAGAATATTCTGGAGAGGGTTCAGTGTATCAGGTGCATTCCTTTATCCACATTGCCTTCAGTTTAACTCTATAGGTCCAGTTAAAAAAATACCTCTAAGATGCTGGTTGACATGGTGCACAAATAAGATTCAGATTACATTAGCACAGTTTACACAGCACCTCGTGCTCTTTTGTAAGTTAAGAAAGTAATGTTTAAGTTAAGCCTGTAGTTGCCTTACACATACAAAAAATGTCCCTTTTTTTCAACACAATGAGGAATACATTATTAATTAAACATCAGATCGGTACTTGGTATCGGACGATACTAAAAACCCAGGTATCCCTATCGATATACCAGAATTGAACCAATCTGATTGGTGCATCCTATCAATTACACACCTGTGTTTGACGGGCCAGTTAAATGCCCCTATGCAGCAGAGCAGCTGTGAAGGTTCAATATTCTGACTTGTATTTACCTTTTTTTGAATCTTAATACTTTGTGTCACCATGTAAATGGTCATTAAGCTGTGATTAGTTGATTAATTAATGTTTGATAAATCAAATAATGAAATGCTAATGCTATATAGATCAGTTGTAAGCCATTAATAGAACAACTTTTTGGTTCTGTGGAAAATCCTTCTTCAGCTTGATACTTTATCTTAAATTCATTAGGAAAACCCCTCCCCATCCACCTATTTTCTAGGAAAGGACAGTGGGGCATCTAAACTAGACTCAGACTTGATGGTTTGTTGTAAAAGCCCTTTATTGATGAATTATTAACCTTAATATTAGACACTTTTTTAAACATTTATAACTGCAGGTGACTGAAGAGAACGTATCTTGTGGCTCAGAAACATTGGAATACAGGATTTCCCACAACCTGGCAACCCAAAAGTTAATCTTATTAATGGATTATAACGGATCTAAATGATTATTAATTAACTTTGTTATGCTCTACAAAGTTTGAGATTGTTTGTATAAAGGGTTGTTTTATTTTATAGGAAATAAGTAAGTCAGAGGTGAGATCGTCAGTTTGAAAAAAAAAGAGAGAAGGAGAGGGAGAGTGGGTTTGAGGTTTGTCGATGTGAACCAGTTGCTCAGAGATGACTGGTGGAGGAGGACGGATAGAGGGAGGGGAATTCTGAGGATAAATGCGCTCTTTCATTTCAAAGTGAGAGAAATCCGTGACTAGAGGCACATATTTACATCGACAGTAACTCCCGGGGAACAACCAGTTGGTTCTTAAAGTGAGACAATCAGCTGAGTAGATCATGGATAACAAGTTCTCTGAGGAACCTCACCTTCAACTTTTGGCTTGATGAGCCACAGGAGAGCTTGATCTTCAAAGACGCGCTCCGGAGGCAAGGGGGATAACGCGGCGTGCTGACAGACTGTTTGGGAAGGTGTTACGCATTAGTAATGGTTTAATGATTCTGAACTGCCGCCTCTTGTTGGATGGGACAGGTGCAGGATTTTCACGCCATAACATGGGTCACCGAGGTGTCAATTTAGTCCTTTCTCTTTATCTTAAAGAGCTTTCCGTGCACAGGGGATAACTGTCTGTGGTGTCACCCAGATATTTCCACAGGGACTTTAAGAAACAAAAAACAAATCACGTTCAGGAATTATCGTGTTGAGAAGGTTTGTTTTATTTTTTATAATCAACAACTCAAGAGCACTTTTGGACAGACATGCCACTGGAGCACCGTTTGACTGGATTTTACGCATCTCTTGGGGAAAGAGAGAGCTGAGAACGCGCGTGTGCGTTTATGTGTGTGTGTGCGTGTGGTCGAAGCCGATGCACTGCACTTACACCAGCTCAAGGGAAACACTTTGTAAACAGAGAAAAATAGAGGAGAGACTCTTCTTTCATTCGGTTTCATAAATGGATCTGCGTAAATACCTGTTGTGCCTGGAGTTCATCCTTCTTCTAATAGGTAAGTTCTATTTGGGTTAAGAAGTCAACTTTACATTTGTGTTTTGCACATTTTGTTTTTTAAATAAGATGGAACTGAATGATAATGGGAGTCTGAACAGGGGGGCAATCCCTGCTCTTAAAGTCAATTTACGAACTTTGGAGACCTAAAGTCAACCTCTTTTCCATGATTGATGCCTCTTCACTTCCCAGTTGCTCTCCTTTCCTCCAGCGCTGTCTCTCTGGGTGATATGGTCCTTAACCTCCACAACTCTTGCACTTTAACAGACGTGTGAATGATTGTGTCACACGTGCCTCCCTGAATCCCAAAGAGCTTTATTCTGTGTGACAGTAAGTGAGTGAGCATGAAGACATTCCTAACATGATTGCAGGAGACTAGAGAAGCGGGCATATTAAAACAAATGGCCACACTCCATTTGCCAAATAGATCAGAAGAAAAGGAAGTTGCGCATGAATCCAACAAAGTAATGGTTCCTTGTTCAAAGTCTGATCCTTAAGTCAATCTATCAGTTATGTCAGTTATGGGGAAGAATTTCATCCTCGTTGGAGGTTAAGTTACCAAAAGATGTTTGGAACGATCAGCGATAGTTGCATGTATACTCTGCCAAAAGGTTAGTGGTTCCTCTCCTCTTACAGCTGACACCTTCTGACCCTGGCAGCTGAGTAACTCAACCCTACCGGCCATATCAGCCACATCCATCGCTTAGACCTGATGGCTAAAATTCCCCTAATAAGGCGTCTGTGCCATGTGCGTTTGGAGCATGCACAACAGCTCCCCTCCTGTACTCACGTTCGGCGTGGCAGAGCAGCCTCACACACCTCATTGAGCCATTCCCGCTCACCGGCAAGGAACCTAAGAAAAAGACCATTGTTGTCTACAAAAGTGATTATGCAGCTGATAAGCAGAGGTTTAATTGCTGTATTATGGCATGCAGCGAAGCAAAATTTGATCAATAGGCTGAGATATTATGTTGTGCAAGGCATGTTAAGTTTGTACCTGCTCTGAATCACACAGGCGCTGAAGTCAATGTATAGATTGGGACATTGGCATGTAGCCTGAAGAGTGATTATCCATGCATCATCCAGAAGCTGAGGAATGAACGAGGACCACATACTTACACAGCAACGCACATACACACACCTATTTACCAATGCCAGCAGCCTGTGGTTAGGTTTTACACATTGCCCTCCATTATCAGGTTAAATCAAGCATGGACAGGGTAATTGTTTCCCCCTTTTTTATTCTGCAACCTTTGATGTACATTGTACTGTAGCTTATGTGACCTGAGTGTAAGTGTTGCTGCCAGTGTCACACAGGAGGAGCATGTTGGTGAGGGAGTATGTGTGTAATGTTAATGGCTTCAGCAGAGCTCTCCTGATGTGGACAACAGGCATCCCATGCCTGTTACACTGTAATGCTTTACGGAGATGTTGAACACAGGTGTGTGTGTGTGTGTGTGTGTGTGTGTGTGTGTGTGTGTGTGTGTGTGTGTGTGTGTGTGTGTGTGTGTGTTTGACTCAGTTCTTCCTACATTCTTGCCATTATTCTCTCAGCTTTCTTCTTGTGTTTTTGTACTCTCCCATCATTTGTTGACTTTCATTCCTACTCCCCCTCTTCTTCCACCCCCATTCCCCACGAGAGGGTGACAGAGATGAGAACAGAACGTGAGCGAGATAATGGAGAGAAAACCTGTGAAAGTGGGTGAGAAGAGGTGAAGGGGAGGAGGGGTGCATGGGAAACATTATGAGTCGGTTTGATAAAGATGATAGAAACAGACAGTCGAGCAGACATCTCTGCTGTAGGACATTTCACAGAGGGGCTATAAGTCAGGGATGTAAATGTAAGACCCAGAGGAACAGACAAGGAGAAAGGGGACATTTACATATGCTAGTCCAATTAAAATCACATACATCAGTGTCTCTGCATGCTGCTATAAGTGCTGGCATGTCTCTATATCATCTAAAACATTCTGTGAACATATACAGTATACTGCACAATCACAGCCATACACATCATATTACACCAGCAGCAGTAGCGCCCAGAGCCGTGCGTGTGGTTGAGAGAATCTGGACCGTATTCGCCTTGATAAATGTTTACTGTGCCAGTTGTCATGGTGATGGGTGGTCAGACAGGCTGCGGTGCAGTGTCATATATAAACTCCAATGAAAAGGGAACCAGAGGAGGGAGGACAGGACAGGGAAAACAGGGAACGATGGTACAGTTTTGTGGGTTGTGAAGGGAGGGGGCGCCGTGTGGTATTGTGTGTGTTTTAGGAGTGGGGTAAAAGAAAAGAGCAATTTATGGTTTATGAGAGAATGAGTGAAATAGGAGGATGACAGAGAAAATCAGTAGCAGGGGTTTTTATCGGGGGGCCTAGTTTGTTGTGGAAAGCAATTTGTAATTAGAGAGGGTGGTGGATGTCGCCACAAGAAGAGAGAGACATATTTTACTACACTGTGGATAAAAGCATAGTGGGATAGAATATGAGCGAACAACAAAGACTGGATGGAAAGATTTATATTCATTTTGGCCATGAATACCTAAGATTTAGTATCAAGAAATTAATCTGTCCTTGCATATGCATATTCTCATCGGTGAAGTGCATTAAGCATCTGTGTAGAATAAGGTAGATGGCTGAATCTCAAAGCCACTGGAGGTTTGGCCGTTGAAACATTGGAAGCTCACTCAGATCTGCAAGATCAGCAGAAACCAGACTTACGAGCCCACAGCTGGTGGAGGCTCTGTAAGGCCCCACGCAACACAGCAGTGCTTTGAGATAACTTCTAATGTTGGCATGCTAACATGCTCAATGACCGTACTAACATGCTGATGTTAAGCAGGTTTAATGTCTATCATGTTCAATATCTTAGCATGCTAACATCTGTAAATTATCACTGAAGTACAGCTGACGATGATGGGATTGCCATTTCGAATGCAAGCGTTTGGTCATAATTCAAAGTAAAAATCTGACCTGATCATGGCGCTAGATGAAGAGGTAACAGATCACTAAAGCCATCAAAATTCAAAAACGACATTGCCATCCTTCGAGTCATGCTTTAAAAACCCACACAATTCCAACTTTATGTCTGTTGAGTAAATCTGAGTACGGGAAAGAGAAGAAACTTGGCTGAAAATGCAAGGACGATACAGGGAAAACATCTGTACGGAAGAGAAGATGAAAGCGCAGGTAGAAGAAACAACAGAATGTGAGAAAGGCAGGAGCAGAGATGGAAGAGAAACATTGAACATACAGTCAGGTCCATAAATATTTGGACATTGACACATTTTTCATTATTTTGGCTCTGTACACCACAACAATGGAGTTGAAATGAAAAAAAGTACTAAAAAGTACTAAAAGTATGTGATTTAGAACGCAGCTTTATTCTCTAGCTGAGGTTGCGTTAGCCGAGGTTGTCAGTGGCTGACAGGAAACTAACTCTCCTTTCTATTTCCTTTAGATACACAATTCCACCTAAATTAAAGAGCATCATCGTGTAGGCTAGTATTTTCAGTCTCAGAAACATAAGATGTGTGACAGTTGACAGTTAGTATTTGACTTGTCACACTTGAGCATCTACAAGTTGTGGTGTACAGAGCCAAAATAATGAAAAATGTGTCTATGTCCAAATATGTATGGACCTGACTGTATCTTTCCTTCTCAAAACCAAGTGGAATCCCCCTCTGATTGGCCTGGCCGAGGTAACTGTCTGTGTATGTCAGTGTGTATTTGTGGGGAAGTATCTGTTCGTGAGCTGGTGTATAATCACTGCAGCAGTGTTCTGGTCTTGTTCCCCATCTGGACTACTTTTCTGTAGTGGAATCACTGAGATATGCACAGTAGGACGGTTACTGTTGACGCTAAATTACATGTCAACTCTTTTTGACTTTATTCCTGAAACAAAACATATCCAACACACCCTTTCTCTAGGGCTACATATAACTTGTAGATGCTCAAGTGTGACAAGTCAAATACTAACTGTCAACTGTCACACAGCTTATGTTTCTGAGACTGAAAATACTAGCCTACGCGATGATGCTCTTTAATTTAGGTGGAATTGTGTATCTAAAGGAAATAGAAAGGAGAGTTAGTTTCCTGTCAGCCACTGACAACCTCGGCTAACGCAACCTCAGCTAGAGAATAAAGCTACGTTCTGA
Source organism: Myoxocephalus aenaeus (assembly GCA_038501785.1). Classification (NCBI taxonomy): domain Eukaryota; kingdom Metazoa; phylum Chordata; class Actinopteri; order Perciformes; family Cottidae; genus Myoxocephalus; species Myoxocephalus aenaeus. The sequence continues at coordinate 823,743 of JBAMJR010000020.1, read as the reverse complement.
ATCACATACTTTTTGTACATAGTGCAGCTTCCATTACAGACGATGCACTGTTGCATGCAGCGGGCATTACAGACTATATACTGTTGCATGAGTGTGCATTCAAATTGGGATACACTACTTCTCTAACATTGCACCTTGAACTTTCATCCTCTTGCTCATATATCCACTGCGCATAGGATTGTGGGTCAGAATAGCCAGAAAAGCATGCTGGCTAGGACATCCTGGTATTTTTGGTATACTGCATTTGAGATATAATGTATTGGGACAAACTAAATGTTTTTCTGGCATAATAAACAGTATGGGTATTGGAACACACAGTAAATGTGGATCCATCTGTTATTGGTCTGCACAGTATACTGTGCAGTTTTATCTTAACACAAGCAGGACACGAGCAAACAGGTAACAGAACTCAAAACAAAAGATGAAGACAAACTGATTAAGAACCAAGAACCACAGCAGGTATTAATAGAGACGGACTAATTGGGGGAGTGAGAACAGATGATGAGCAGGAGGTCAGGTAACTGCAGAGCTAGTGAGGATCAGGTGGAAATTACACAAAGGCAGGAAGTGATTTGAAACGAGAGCAGAGGTGAGAAATATACAAAACATGAATGAAAGACATGAAAAAGAGGAAAAGCATGACCTTGGAGTAGGGCAGATTATGACATTATCCATGAAAAGGAAATATTATTTCTTAAAGTACAAGGAAAAAATGTTGTTGTATTTTATATGTAGTATTTATGATTCATGTAATGTTTTAAAAGATCACAGGACTAATTGACGGACTATATATAGACACTAGACAACGTCAGACCTGATGTCGGAAAAGATAACTGATACCTGAGGAGTTGTACGACTTGTTTAATTTATAATTACATTGCTTCAGAAAACGTGTGATACCTGGATGCACCAAGTCATAATAAATGAATTGACTATGTGAAGATCTGTTGTGTTGCTAACTAGGCATTAATCCTAAATTCCTCACATTCAATTTTTATTCGAAAAGGTCATCAGTTAACCCTTGTGCGATCTGTTCATTCAGTTTCACTCTGATTAGCAAGGTAAACACTTAATCTAAGTAGGCGTGTGTTATCTACCTTTTAAGTATTTTTTCGGGCGTTGAAAAACCATATTTAAACGTTCCCTTTCAGACTGAAAACACAAGATGTGTGTGTTTCATTTTGCCAGTTGGAGCATGTTTTCGTGCTTCCGTTTACACCTAAATGTTCACAACTCAGTGAACTGACTACCATGTTGTTGCTCTCTGTCTTCTCTGTGTCTCCCTCACCTCTCTCTCTCGTTGAATGAAGGGCCGGCTTGTGTGTTACAACAGGGGGCTTACTATACTCCATAGTTGTTCTAACCCACACCCTTCCCTGCCTTGCCTCTTCTCTTTTCTCCCCCATTCCCCTCAGACTGAACTCCCTTTCCACTCAGAGGTTGCCTTTGCTCACTCTGTTTATTCGTTTTTTTCAGCCCCCCTTCTCCCTCCCTCGGATCCCCTCTCCCAAGGCCTAGGGGGGGAATACTAATCTGACTTTAGACTGTACAGTTGTGTACACACAGCTCCAGGTTTTACATATTTTTCACTCATTCTAGCGGCTAATCGATATCCTTTACGTCAACTTGTAATCTTAATGCCGTAAAGCAAAAGTCTACATCATATTATGAAATGTGTGTCAATTTCTTGTCAAGAGTTAGAGAAGATTGATAGCGCTCCATTGTTTTTACAGTAAATATGAAGTTACTACAAAGTAGTCTGGCTCATAACCCACCGTAACATTTGTCATTGTTAAGCTGTGCATTTATTCCTCCAGGATGGCCATGCATTAGGTTTTCTAGTTTGCTTGTCTTTCCATACACAATATCTCAGGAATGCCTTCAACAATTTTTTTTTTAAATTTGACACAAACATCCATTTGGACTCAAGGATGAACTGACAAAAGTCGAGGTCACTGTGAGCCAACAAAACACATTTTTAGTCACAACTCAAGAACTGAAATGATAATTATGACAATTTCAAACAAGTGTATAATAGGATACATTTTGGACATTTTGGACAGACAAGGATGTAAACTGCAACTTGGTAGAGACATTCAACTGCGAGGCGGTAATTATAGTTTTTACTTATTAAACAAACAAGATCACTTTTTCACAATTTGTGATGCTTCAGATGTGCTGGTAGGCAGATGTTTTTGCATTTGGACAGATCAAGGCGGTTCCAGCTTTTATGCTGAGCTAGCAAGCTACTGGCTGTGGTCTGGAGTTTAAGAGGTTAAGGGAATATTAAGCAGTAGTGTATAGTAACGAAGTAGAAATACTTCGTTACTGTACTTAAGTCGTTTTTTGGGATATCTGTACTCTACTTTACTATTTATATTTCTGTTTACTTTTACTTTTACTTCACTACATTTTGCAAAGAAAACTGGTACTTTTACTCCGATACATTTCTCCTGAAACCTTTGTTACTCGCTACAAAATCAAATCTATCTTTAGAAGAAGAAAAAAACACAGAACACAGACTCCACCAAGCAGGTTTTGCGAATCACAATATTATGCATTAGCCCTCTACACCCTCTCGTCCAGCACTCCCAAACCTTTATGCGCCACAGGCCGGTTACGTGAAGACAATATTTTCACGGACCGGGTCCGACCTCGGAGAGACGGGAGACAACGACACCTGACGTGTGTGTTCGTTATGTCCAGTCTACTGACTCTACTGCTAACTAAACCTTTAGTCCAGTCTACTGCTTAACTTATAACCCGCTGCACAAAGACAGGATGTTGGAATGGAAGCAGGTTCTCCTGCAGGTTCTCCTTTTTTGGCGATCTCAGGATACTCTGCCTTGGTTTTAATCCAGAACACCGGCAAAGTTAAACAGACAGAGTAACGGAACCTCTTGACATGTGTCAAGGGGTTCCGTCTGAGGTTACCACAGACGGATGTATGCGGTCTTTTTTCACAATAAAACATCGTTCCGGCCTTTATTTTTTAAATTTTATTTTTATTTTTCATTCATTCTTTCTGTGCGGCCCGGTACCAAGGGACCCACAGCCCGGTACCAAGGGACCCACGACCCGGTACCAAGGGACCCACGGACCGGTACCAAGGGACCCACGGACCGGTACCGGGCGGAATGAGCATACTTATAACCACACTGTTACAACTCCTTAGTGGCATATTGCTTTTTGGAGAATTATGATGATAAGTTCATAGTAGATGCAAGAGTATACTTAGGTACAATATATTATGTTGAACATAATATATATGGATGGATCACAGCCAACCCAACACAACTCCTTGTCCTTGGTCATGGTGGCCACAGCACTTAAAAGAATAAACTTCATAATTCTCAAAATTCTGACCCATTGCTTTTTTATTAAAACCATGTACTTCTACTTTTACTTTCAATAGTTAAGTACATTTTATATCAGAAAAATACTTTTGATACTTAAGTACAGAAAATATCAGATACTTTAAGACTTTTACTCAAGTAGAATTTTATTAGGTGACTTTTACTTTTACTGGAGTAATTTTCCAGTAAGGTATCTTTACTTTTACTCAAGTACGGCTTTTGGGTACTTTATACACCACTGATATTAAGGGAGGTTAAGTTAATTCCAAAATACAAAATCTTGTTTTCTTTATGTCATCTGTGTATTCATCTTTTCTGTTATTTTTTTCAGGGTTGTGTCAGTGTTTCAACATAGATGTAAAGCATCCGCGCATCTTCACCGGTCCAGAGGACGCTCTGTTTGGCTTCTCAGTTTTACAACATGAAGCAGACGGAGAGAAATCGTACGTTTGTGTGAATGGGAATGAAGAAAGAGCAACAAATAATGAACCTTTCATAATTCTTAAACAGAGAGGATATACAGTGAATGTTTTGATGATAAATTACATTCTGTTGAAGGATGCTGGTCGGCGCTCCCTGGGACGGGCCGCCCAACAACAGGAAAGGAGATGTGTACAAATGCATAGTGGGAGAAGAGATGAACTCAAACTGCAGCAAAGTGAATCTCGGTGAGAGAAACAAATATCTGTAACAACTCAACTCTCCCTGTTTTTACCCAGATGCTACAATAAACTGGTCTGTCTATCTTTCTCAGGTGAAGCTCTCCAGAACGTTTCTAAAAACCTGAGAAATTCTCACCTGGGGATGACACTGACTCCAGAATCACCGGATGGCTTCCTGGTATGTGGTTTCAACACTGAGAAACAAGAATTTGTATTTTTGCTACGTGGGCATTTGGTTGAGTTTGGGAGCCTGAAGGGATGTGGTGAGACCCGGTTGTGTTTGTTTGACAGAATGTTAATGAATCATCTCTATTGGTGTGATTTTCATTTGACTTTAGATGTGTGACCATGTGCGGTTCACTGATCCCCACCTTCCTAGATACTTTTTTGAAGATTCATATGCACATTTACAAAGTCAAACACAGACTGAGTTGATAGACTGAACTACACATAACAGTGTAATTACTGTATTTATGCAAGTTTTGCAGCTATGCTTCCTCGGGATAATTTCTGTTCTATTTTTGCGAGATTGTAGGAAGTACCGTTTTGAGACTAATGTTGTTTTTGTTCTCAAGTCAAAGTGAAATCTCAGATCAGTCCTCATTTTGGTGACATAAAAGGTTCCCTATACGGCATTCACAGCATATGGAGACGGCTGGCGACTGAGGCGGTGGCTGAGCCTCCAGTTTTGAGCCAGCAAGTAGAAATGTGTGTGTGTGTGTGTGTGTGTGTGTGTGTGTGTGTGTGTGTGTGTGTGTGTGTGTGTGTGTGTGTGTGTGTGAGAGTGAGTGAGTGAGTGAGTGTGTGTGTGTGTGTGTGTGAGAGTGTGTGTGTGTGTGTGTGTGTGTGTGTGTGTGTGTGTGTGTGTGTGTGTGTGTGTGTGTGTGTGTGTGTGTGTGTGTGTGTGTTAGATACTGTGTCTAACATGTGTATGTTAAGCAAGTGTGCTCCGCCAGGTTTTTACTGTTGCTCTGGGTGTGGAGTCGAGTACAGTTCATGAACGCCATCCAGCTTAACCCACTCTAGTGTGTGTGTGTGTGTGTGTGTGTGTGTGTGTGTGTGTGTGTGTGTGTGTGTGTGTGTGTGTGTGTGTGTGTGTGTGTGTGTGTGAGTGTGTGTGTTTATCTTAACCCCAGTGGTCAGGTCTATAACAGGATTGGAATGCGTCTCCGGCCCTTTGTTAATGACAGACCTACCAAAAGCCATAGCACCTCTCTCCCTTTCCTCCGTCCTCTCCCTCCTTCCTTTCTCTCATCCATCTCTCCATCCCTTCCCCTCTGCCTGTCTGAGCGCCTGAGGAGAAACCCGTTCATAATGACAAGGCGAGCAAAACCAGGATGTTTCTCTTTCTCTCGTTCTCCCCCATCTTACCCCACTCTCGGTCTCTTTCTTTTGTCTCTCTGCTGTATGCATGAGTTTCTATTTTATCTTCTCTTACCGCACTCCCCCCCCCCCCCCCCCCCCTTATTCCTCCCTCTTGGTATAAAAGCCAAATAAATGGCACGCTTTGAAGACAAAAATATTTTTATACGATGCACCCCCTCCCCACACCCCTCATTCACCGCCCTACACACAATCAGATTTAAATTGCTTTACTGGTCTGGTGTTCCAGCTCTGTTAAACCACTCATGACAAGAGTGCAAACACGTCAACAATATTCTCCCTCTCTCTGCCTCTCCCTCCCTTTTCTGCCCCCCAAACCACACTATTGTAGTTTTTCCATGACTTATTCCCTCTCATGACTTGTTTTCTTTTTGTTCCCCGTCTGCCCTAGTTTAGCCTTTTTTGTGTTTATTCAGTCACCCAACCCTTTTTGTCTACGTGTTTAAACCCTTTGATAACGACCAAAAAACCACCTAAACGTCTTGTGAGCGGAACACAAACACTTGAAAATATAAACTGCTCAAATTGACTGTAGCTGCTCCCAAAATTGCTTCACCTGTGAGACAGATGCTGATGTGTTTCTGTGTGTGTGTGTGTGTGTGTGTGTGTGTGTGTGTGTGTGTGTGTGTGTGTGTGTGTGTGTGTGTGTGTGTGTGTGTGTGTGTGTGTGTTTGCCAGGCATGTGCCCCTCTGTGGTCTCAGGAGTGTGGTACGTCTATGTTCAGCACTGGCATCTGTGCCTCTGTCAGCGACAACCTAGAACCAAGAGAGACCATCGCTCCAACAGCGCAAAGTAACCACACATTACACACACACATTTAGGCAGAGAACCATGCTGCACAGGCCCGCTTTAGCCAACCAATTCTTTCTTTCTTTCTTTTTTTACTTCCACATGTGGCAGGGTGCTCCACATACATGGACATTGTGATCGTGCTGGACGGCTCCAACAGTATCTACCCCTGGTACGAGGTCCAGAATTTCCTCAGCAACATCCTCAGCAAGTTCCACATAAGCTTGGACCAGATGCAGGTAAAAGTGCAAGTCAATGTTTATTAGCACTGCCTATAAATATTATTTACATTAGTGATGGAAACTTGTGGGTTTGAATTTGAGTGAGTCTCCCACTTAAATCTCCTTAGCTGTTGCCTAAAAGAGTAACACAAGCTCGTCCCTTGAGTGAAACCATGCACGGAGTGACAGAGGAACCAGTTTGGCAAATATGACCAGAATGAATTGCTTTAGTAATGTAAAGGGACGTAAGCAGAGCTAGCTTGAGGTTGAGGAGGAATGGAAGTCAGAGGAGGGGGGTGGGACGTTATTCTGAGCTAAACAACAAGAGGAGAGAGGGGGTTTGGGTTTTGAAAAGGGAGGATAAGGGGTAGCAGGCAAAGTGAGGTGAAGAGGAAATACCTCTGGTTTTTGAATGAATTCAAAAATTCCCCAAGAGCACTGTTTGCTTTAAGAACAAGATTGGTACTTAAAGAGACAGTTCACCCCACAAACAAGAGTCTCAGATGTTGCTTTCCACAACTATGTGCCAGCACAACCATAAACATGTGGCATTGTTGAAATACTTGTGTGTGCACATTCAGGTTGGTATACTGCAGTATGGCGAGGTAGCAGTCCACGAGTGGTCTCTGAAGGACTACCAGACCACACAGGAGGTGGTGGAGGCCGCCAAGAACATCAGCAGACAGGAGGGACGAGAGACGCGCACAGCATACGCCATCCACACGGCCTGGTAGGCCTGTCAATCACTGTTACTTCACTCCCATTGGCTGATACTCTTTGTACTAAAACATTTGATAGATCTGGCTGGCTAACTGGAAACTGTCTGGCTGTTTCGATTTTGGTATGACATTCTTAGTTTTTTTCTCTCTAAATATATCACTTTATAATTTGTAGTTAGGATGACAATCAGGTCGGTTTCTTTCTGGCCTGTTCTTTGTGATACTATGTCGATCCCATCAGGCAGATTTCGATGCACGGCTTACTAAGATATCAGACAAAGGCGTTGTTCAAAATTGCATACTAACGTACTGTATACTATAGGCATACTCAATCAGCCAATTGCCAACAAAATGAACAATTAAGTATGCCATTACCATCAGACTGCTTCCACTGAAGTATTCTCAAGCACATGGAATCACATGACTGACCGCCAGGCCAGCAGCTCCGTCACATCCCCAAAAACATTGCAAGACGTTTCCAAACTGGTGTTATTTAGATAAACTACCCATATACATTTTCTTGCATCAAAACATATAAAACTTAATTAAGGGACATATCAACAGCTTTTAGCCTGGCTTTAAATCTCACATGATTGACGGCCTGGGCCCTATTTTTCGTACCTGGCTAAACAAAGTCAGGCAAATGTTCTAATCTCCATCTTAAATTAGCGAGATGATTGACATCAGGCTATCTGGGTTTCTTCACGGCTGATCCGCGCTGAAACGGTCTCGTTAATTCTAGCCAGACGTCAATCCTCTGGATAAATGCGCGTGCCCGCTCCTCTTCAGAAGGGATAATAATCGAGCACTGACACCACGATCTTCTAACAGTACAATAGCAAATAAACTCAGAGGAACCTCTTTTTATTTCTCCGATGAGAAGCAGGAGATGATCATGAAGACATATGAGGAAGTCAATACCTTAATCATTCACAGCAAACGCGTTGTGAATATTCCAACGTTTTTGTAACATTGTTGCCGTGAACGCAGCTTAACATCGCCCTGCTGCGAGACATAAGCGCCGCAAATATATCAGACAAGTTAAATGTCAGTGTTGGGAAAATGTATCCGCAAATTTTAAGTGCTTCATCACCCAGATCAATCAGATTATATTTACGAATAAATATATACTTATGAGGATACATGTACTGTATGCGCGTATGAATCATGTACTATATGTATATACATGTATGTGTATATTTCTATATAACTAGGAGTTTGAATATGTGTATGGGCGGATCAGTATATATGTATTATTCATAATCAGAAATTCAATCAATTGAAGCAGTGAAAAGAAATTGTGTGTGATTCTCTGTATTCTTATCATGAGTCCACCTTAATCATGTTCTACAATAATGATATGTATGGTGTACTAATAACACTGTCATATAATTATGAGAGCTTTCAACACATCCATAAGTTTCTTAAGCGCTAAATAAACTTAAGAACAGCGCGGCATGCAGCGGGTGAGAGTCTCTGTCTGTGAGACGGGCGATCGGCTGCGCCTGTGGTGATCAGTGTCCGCGGCTCCAGAAGCTCTCATAAATAAATGATTCCTTGAAGGCAGAATCTATAGCGCCGCGTACAGGAAGTCATGATGATGTGAGAACGGATCTTGGCGATGTCAAAGAACTCTCTCCCAATAAAACTAATATAACTAATACCGCTCCTTCATCAATGAGGAAGTGAGCTGCCTTTTTTGTCCGGTGGGAGTGGCCAGCTTATCCAGTGAATTTCAGTTAGCCTGCCTGGGAGCAGGTTTACATTTTTGGTGATTTATCTAAGCTTGCTTCGAGAAACTGAATAAGCCTGACCTACGTCATCTTATCCTGACAATTAGCCCGCTAACTCAGTAAGCCAGGTACGAAAAATAGGGCCCTGGTCTCAAGACACCCAGATACAATGCATTGTGGGGCAGTTGAGTTTTTGCAGTATTTTGCATTTTACTACGTGATGTTAGTATGTGAATGCAAACACAAATGACTCTACTGTATTGTGAAAGGAGTCGCTCATAGTGACAATTCCACACATAATTATGATAAATCATCAACTCATCTTTCAGCTCATTGTTTTGGTTTTACATCCTGCAACTTTTCCTGTTTTGATTCACTACTGTCTTCAAACACGTCTTCAAACACATAGTTCCAGCTAAAGTGAGCAGCTGTTATCAGCAAAACAATCTTATACACACCCATACATGCCACTTGCCCAGCAGACAAACAAAATGACAGACTGGTGAACATAGCAGAGCGTTTAGCAGCTCATACAAGAATGTTATTTCACTTAGGAGTTGGTGGAGACCAAAAACAGAGCTAAAAGGGAAATTAATCATTGTGTCTTGATAATGTGGGGGCAATCACTAGTTATTGAGCAGATATAAATTATAAAATCCTGACAAAATGTGCAGACCATCTTTAAAATACTCTCCTTTAATAAGCTTGTATTGTTGCCCAGTTTCTCATCATGAATGTTCTTCGTGGAAGTATGTTTAGGGTATTTAAGCTGGTAACCCAAATCTAAAGAAACAGCTCTATATGTTGAGGGTCAGTGAAAACCTCTTGGTCTTAAAATATCTCTTTCTTTTCAAAATAAAATTCCTGCTTTATTAAAGTCATACCACACCACACCCAGACCCGATGTGTGGCCACAGCTTTCTTTTTGGGATGTGTGTGTCTTGGAGAGGTGTTCTACTTTCACACGCACACGCACGCACACACACACACACACACACACACACCTAAAATCACTACGTCGCATTGTTTTCCGACATAGATGAAGAAGCTTGAGTGTACACATCCACAGTTTACCTCCAGATAATACACTCGATACCACAAACAAACAAATCCCATGTACAGGAGACAGATATGGTACATAATAATAGGTAATTGGAGAGTTCCTGTTTTTTCTACTACATTTAAAGGTAAAAGTTGGAGAAGTGCAGGAGGAAGTTGAACAGCAGTGACTGGAAATTGGAGCCGGTAAAATAGTGTAACTGGGGCATTAAAACACCGGTCATGGGAAATGCAGACACATTTTACCTTTTTATTTCACTACCTTAAAACAGACATTAAAACAGTATACATCACACCATCTACTGTAAAGAAATCAAGCCGGGGTCACAGTTTATAAAATCATTTTTAATTAATTTGATATCAATATAACATCTCATGTTTTGACTTACACACACATACAGCACATACTCCTGCTCTCTCTCTCACACACACACACACACACACACACACACACACACACACACATACACACACACACATACACACACACACACACACACACACACACACAGATGGACAGATAGCAGAGCTGGCACTCTGCAGGAAAGTGAAGGGGTAGAAAAACAGTGGGATTAGCTGAGCTGGACTCGTGGGCTGCTAGCTCAGCGCAGCTGCAGGTGTGGCACAGCCTGACCCGGCCTGGTCAGACAAGTAGTGCTATACAGCTGTAAAAATACACACTCGGATACTTACAGTACACACATACACCAACACACATATTATGGGCTCACACCATACACTCAAATTCACCTGCACACATTGTATTTCTATTCTCACAAGGGCTCACATTGACGGCATTCATTCCTTGGACCCCCGAACCTCACCTTTAACCCTTTGACCTTTTCAGCTTTATCCCAAACCTTGACCTCATTATAAACTTAACCCTTAACCCAAGCTCTTAGCTGATATAGCTCCCTGGAAGATTTTGATGTTTTTATTTTTGTGCGCACAATCGGTACACACATGCAGAGCTGTAGATTTAAGCCTTCAGACTGTGAGGACTTGACTAAGACCAGACTTGCTTGAGTCTTAGCTGTCTGGCACATGGTGGTTTGATTGGTAGCTCAGTCAAGTCAGTAGAAATAAACCCACCAAATCGTCTACGTAACTTGATAAATGAATGCTATCAAAGTGTAGTGGTAAGTGGGGATAATCAATCAAAGGCTAAACAAACTCAAGAACAGTTTGCAAAAAGAATGAATCTCTAAACACGATAAATGGGAAAATGAGGGCAACACCGGGGGAAAAGTGGACCAACAAAACCACATGGAGGCAGCCTGCAAGTCTTGAGCACCACAATGTCCTCCACCGACTGGAGGTTCAACTTCTGCACTCGTTCATTCTCAAAACACAACATAACCATGTCCACTCGGCCTCTCCCAGTATTACCAGTCCACTCTGTGTTTTTTGTGTTTATTCTGTACTCTAAACTTGAAATGTAGCGAAGTAGAATACTAGTATGCCCATTAAAGTAAAATAATAATATACCATTTTTTAAAAGATACTCAAAAAGGTACAAGTACACAAAAGAAAAACATTGTTACAGTAACAAGAATGTAATTTGTAACTTCCACCCCTATAACACTGTGACACTGTTTTTACACTTTGTTCTTAGTTCACATTAAACAAACAGGATGTAACATGTTAATTAGAGAGCAGGTAGATGTTGGTCCTTATTAGAAAAAGCCAGGCTAGCAGTTCCCTTGTTTTCAGCTAAGCTAAGGACTGCTGGTTGTAGCTTCATATTTAAACACAGACATCGGAGTGGTGTTGATCTTCTCATCTAAATAAAGGCAATAATGCAAAATAGTGCATTTTCCAACTAATCATTTGAAAGGAAATGGCCTCAGCTTTAAAAAAAAAAAAAGAAGGATGATAATGCAGTTGTAAAAAAGAAAACTGTGAGTGAGTTGAGCTGCCAATGTATAAATGTGTGGAGGGAAAGAATACAAGTTGCTTCGAGTCTGCTTGCAGTGTGACGTTGACATGTAAATGACAGTAACGGTTTAAATGCAGAGTAGATGACAGACTGATGCATGAACATAAAACAGCCCTGTACAATTGGATTAGCCACTGATTTTTATGTTGCTCCACCCGTCTGAGACGCTCCCGCTCCCGCTCACACACACACACACACACACACACACACACACACACACACACACAGCGGTCTGTACACACACAGACCGCTGTGCCATGTCATTACCACACTGCTGTGACTCCATAAAAATGTCTTATAAATACAACCAGGCCTCCCAATTAGCGCCACTCACTTTCTATTCTCTTTTATCTCCCCTTCCATGTCTCATCTCCATGTTTCTTTAATCCAAATGTTTCTATGCTTCCCTCTTTTACTTTTTATTCTCCCTTTATTCTCCCTACCGACATAACAGGTAAGGAGCTGTTATGTCGGTCTTGTCACGTTTGTTCTCTCCCTCTCTTCTACCACTTTACTTCTCCCTTGTATAATTCCCTCTTCCCCACCAGTTTTATTTAACTGGATACATCACACAATCTTATTGCCACATCAGAGCAGAATTTTAACTTCTCAGTTGTAATATTTGGCTCTCTATTTTATTACTTTTAATTTGTATTCCCAACCCTTTTCTCTTCCTTCAAGTTTGCGTGCTTATTTTTCTTTGTTCCTCTCCCTTTTCTCGCACTATGTTATGCAGACTAATTATTTCCTGTTTGCCATTTCTTGTTTCTTATCTTTATCCAGTTTTTCACTCATCTATTTGTACCTCTGTTATTTTTCTGACACTCCTCACTTCTGTTTTCTTCTCTCTCTGCCCCCTATGTAATTTGCAGACTGCATAGGGGAAACGGTTGTTTTTAACTCTGAGTTTCTTGCGGCTGACCACGATGTTATATTTAGACAAGGGCTGGAGTTAGGCCTGAAAATGACTGAGTTCAGTGTGTGTGTGTGTGTGTGTGTGTGTGTGTGTGTGTGTGTGTGTGTGTGTGTACGTGTGTTGGTCTGAGGCTTACCAACCCTATTCAACGCTTGAATCAGGTCCCACTGAGAACAGGTTTCTGGAGACAAACAGGGTGCGGCTTGAGTCTGTTCGTGTGTTTGTCATTTAGGTTTCCTCTCTGTATCATGGCACAACAGGATGGGAATGCACAGATGTGGTCGCTGTGTGCAATGACACGTGCACACTGCATGCTATGACCGATTCACTGGCAGCAAAAGTATGTGTGCCAAATATGACTAATATTGTGGTACACTTGTTATTTGAATTATTTATAAATCTGACTTGATGGGAAGCAACTTAAATTCAATCGCTCAGTGTTTTACTGGCTATTCTTTTTCTAATAAAGCACTTGAGATTGTATATTATGTTGTAGTTTATTTGAGATTTTATGAAACCAAGTAACTGATTCTCTCTGGCATCCTCCCTCTCCCTCAGGCTCTTTCACTCCAAGCACTTTCCTTTTATTTACCATTGTTTGTCCTGATTCAGCATAAATTCAGCTGGATGCGGTCCCTTTCCTTCATTGCAGCACCGAGGCGTTCAGTGCAGAGCGTGGAGCAAGGGAGGGCGCCACCAAGGTGATGATCGTAGTGACGGATGGAGAGTCACATGACGGGGAGGAGCTACAAGACGCTTTGATCGAGTGCATAGACAGAAACATCACCAGATATGCCATCGCTGTGAGTACATCTCATCTAGTCCAATCGGTCATTCTGTTTCAAGGACCTGCAAACACAAAAGTGTCTTGTGATGCTCAAAAAGTAGATTTGTGAACCTTCTACAATCAGGGAAACCATTGTGGGACGCACACAGATACCTAACCTACATTTGGGTGTATGAGCATCCCTGACATTCCTCACACATTGTGTGAAAGTGGTACGGTGACCATATGAACCCTCAAGCAACCACACAATACCACCACCACTACCCCAAAAATAACATGGCTCTACATTACCAGATTTAAATAGCCACGTGGAAGCAAAAACTGCCCCACCCAACCCCTCCTCACAGAGTGGTGGCCTGGCTTTAGTGTCAGAGGGACAGACAGACTCTCGTGGCAGGACTGAACCTCCAGACTGATGATAGAGCTAGACGAAAAATTCAGAAATCACTAGCGCGATTACTATTCAACCGTAAGGGGGACATGAACGTGTGTGCCACATTTCATGGCAATCCATCCATCAGTTAAGACATTCAACTAAAATCCATGTCCACCTCCTGGTAGCACTAGTGGAAAAGTCAAAGTATCACCAACATCATTAGGATTCATCGTCTGGAGAACATGAATATTTATAAATAATCTAAAGGCCATAAATCCAGTATAGTCGTTGAGATATTTCCCTCTGGAGCAAAGTGGTAGACAGGCACACGGAACCACAATGCCGTCCCTATTCAACAGCAACCGTTACTCTGGACAATCCACAGAAACAACAACACTATTCTTACATGTGCACGACATAATGCTAGGTCAGCAAACGTTTAATTTGAGACAGACAGCGAGAGTCACAATATGGGGAGAGCAGAAATTGTATACGCAGCCTTCAATGCAAAAAGAAACAAACAAAACTGGAAGAAGAAAACAAGAGAGAACACGGTGCTTTGTGGTCGAGTGTTAGTCCAAAAGGTCACAGCGATGACAGGTAAGGGCTACTTGTGCGTGCGTGCGTGCGTGTGTGTGTGTGTGTGTGTGTGTGTGTGTGTGTGTGTGTGTGTGTGTGTGTGTGTGTGTGTGTGTGGGAAGTGGAAACAGCTCACAGCGGAGGACGGAGCTTTCAAAACAAGAGCCTCGTCACTGCAGACTGTATTTTAGATATCAGTTCAGGTCAGGGCCTGGAAGTGTGTGTTTGTGGGCCATTTATCTTTATACACACACTTGTATTCATATATTCAAATTCCATTGTGTTTCCAAGTCCCTTGAATCTGGAAACGTGCTTTCAATTTAACACAAATTCTTCTTTTCTGTCTTTATTCCTCTCTTTCTCTGTTCATGTAAAAGCCAGCAGCGGTTGGCAGCCTGAGTGGAATTTATACAATCTTAATATACATATTTCTATGTATGCTCTCTACACACTACACCCCTCTCCATCCCCTACCCTTTGAAAACAGAGGATTTCCTTAGTTTGCTTGGCAGCTGAAGTCACAGGGGGAGATTCTTGGGTTTGGTTTCTCGTATGGAATTTTTCTCATTTGTACTTCAGGCGTTAAGCCATCGGCCACTGCTGCTACAGTATATCTTCTGCATCAGTCATCTCCTCACCTCACGGCGAGGCCTGCGCTCCTCATTTACAAACCTCTCGTGGCTACCATTTCCTTAAATTCTCATGTTTTCGAGTTTCTTGTTGCCTTTAGATATTACTTAATTACCAGTAGATTACTCAGGCAATGAAGTGTGTTTATATTCATTGTATTTACAGCTCCAGGTTACGTGTGTGCTAATTAAGAAGAAATATATTCTCTTCCCTTGGACTTCTATGATATATTTCTCTCTTCACTGTCCCACTGTCCCTTCAGAAACCTGGAGAAGTGTTTGCTCTGATACTTGCCAAAGTGTCTGTGCATGTGCTCTGTTTTTGTTGCTTTCGCCCCCCCCCTTTCCTGCTTTCAGCTTAATCCATCATCTTTTTCCCTCTCTCATTCTCTCCCGCTGGCCTCTAGGTTCTTGGTCATTACATCCGTCGGCAGCAGGACCCAGAGACGTTCATTAAAGAGATCAAGTCTATCGCCAGTGATCCGGAAGAGAAATACTTTTTTAATGTGACCGATGAAGCAGCGCTCAATGACATCGTGGATGCCCTGGGAGATCGCATCTTCACCCTGGAAGGTTTGTGATACGGGAAGGAAGGTTTTGGAGGAATGAAAGATGCAATGTTTAAAGAAAAAAAGGAAAAAGAAAGCAGCAACGTCAGTCAATTCATTTTTAAATAATTCATCAAGTTTTTCCATTGTGTCATATAATGGCTGCATTAGCTGTAGATCACACAATTAAACCAACTATTATTTTGTATTGTAAATCAGGCACACACACACACACACACACACACACACACACACACACACACACACACACACACACACACACACACACACACACTTTATAGGATCATCCAATGTTCTTTTGAAAGGTTTAATATGTACACGCTTTTTATTAAACTATCTGCAGACAAATGAACAGTAACACTGTCAGATTAATCAACATACTTGGATTCATAAATTAGAGTGACGTCTCCAATCGTCAAACAATATAAAAGGACACAGCAGTTACAAAAACTAAAAGTAGAGTCTGAGATAGACGAGACGAGAAGTGGAGAAAAACTATTTAAGAGGGTGGAAGAAAGTGTCTTTCACAATAGTCGCTGCAACATGAGTGGAAGGCTGATGAAAAGCGACGCCACCGATAAATGTTTAGGGAAATCAGAGAGGAAGGGACAGGAGGAGAGGAAAGGGTGAGGCTTGTCTGCCACCTGTGGTCCTCAGGGTGTGAGAAAGTGCTAATAAGGCCATCTAGATCAGATCCTGAGAGGGAGAGGAAGGAAGGAAGGAGATGTGTAAATAATACTGACCTGCTCTCTCTACCCTTCTAGGCACACTGGGCTACAACGAGAGCTCGTTCCACATGGAGATGTCTCAGATCGGCTTCTCCACACACACACTGGATGTGAGTTCAGTAGCTGTTAATCTCTGTGTGTGAAGTGCATGTGCTTTACTTGAGCGTCTCATCCATGCCCTGCTCCATTCTTCAGGATGGCATACTGTTTGGGATGGTGGGCGCCTACGACTGGGATGGTGGAGTGTTGAAGGAAGGGACCAATGGACGCATCATGCCGCCCAGAGAGGCTTTTGAAAGCGAGTTTCCACTGGAGCTAAAAAATCATGCAGCTTATTTAGGTATAACCGCATATCTCATCACTGAACATGACACCAAAAGGACTATATGCGTGGTGTTTCCATGTTGAGGATTGTCTATCACAGATTATTGTGTGGTGTTGCTTGGACTGATTCTTCCAGGGTGGTGTATTCATGTGTCAGTCAGAAGCCCAGACATTAGAAACTTTGATCTGGTTGGACCCCAAATCACCCCCACCTACAAGTTAATTTGTTTATAATTTGATTAGGACTGCAACGAATATATATACGCAATTGATTCATTGTTTCGTCTGTAACTTAGAAAAAATACCTTTTTACAATTTCCTAAATCCCAAGGTGACATCTTCAACTGAGTTGTTTTGTCTAACAAACAGTCCAAAACCCATATTCAATTTAATATTGGACACAAAATAATTTCCAAACAGTGAGCCTGGGGCCTTTTGGAGTCAGTTATTCACTTTGGACCCGACGTCCAAAAAAAGGTTCATTAAGGTTCATTAAGAGAAAGGTTTTCTTAATGAAACAGAAAGTGTTGAGCTGTTTGTAAAGTGTAGCCAGCTAAGCTACAAGTTATTCTTTATTAAATAAAGCCTCACTACACTGAAGATAACCCCCAGAGAAATGTAGCAAGCTAAGATAAAGCAACATGGAAAAAGTAGTTCAACTACATCAAAGCTATGTTGTTGTTTTATTATTTAGTTTTTTTACATTCGACCGACTTCATTCCAAGTCAATGCCATTAATAGAAAAACGGAACCTATACTATATTAGAAATACTGGATGTATACGCGTAAAATGAATTACATAATCATTTGATTGATCAACTATCAATGCACGCTTAATTTTAACATCCACGGTCAATCAAGCACCGCACTAACATTGCAATATCCACCTGCCTTGCATTAGTGTACTACACTATGTAGCATATGAATATAATCAAACAGTGTATGTCATGGCCGTCAGTGGAGGTCTACGGCCACGACGACGCCCTCTGCCACCTTTCCATCAAGTAAACACACGTTTCTGGGCCCCGGAAAGCTTTCCCCTTTCCACCCCTATGGGCGGGCCAGCTCTTGAATGAACTCCTGCTCTGGAGCCAACTCTCAAATCACATAAGTCAGAGGTCCTTTCACCAGCACATAAAAACACACACTGCCCTCAGAGTAGGCTGAAGTCAGCCCATACTTTTAATAACAGCATGAACATGTACTATGATGTAACCATTGACAAAAATACATCAATCAAGTTGCTTTTCATGATCAAAATTGTCAACAACACCAGTGTGACTCTTGTGTTACATGATGTAAAAAATAATTGTATTATACGTGTTTCCAGGTTACACAGTGTCATCTGTGATAGTTGGTGACTGGAAAAGGCTGTATGTGGCTGGAGCTCCTCGATTCAAACACAAAGGCAAAGTCATCCTGTTTGAACTCAGCGATGAGGGCGACGTCAACATCGTGCAGGCTCTCAATGGAGAACAGGTAAAGCTTTCAACCCACGATGCTCTACTCAATCCTTCTGTCACTTGTATTTGTTTGTTCATAAGATAAAAGCCTGATTCTCATTTGATAGAGAGTGAAGCAAGGGCTCCACCTAGTGGCGGTGAACTGAGAGCGCATGTTTCTGTCTGTAGATTGGATCTTACTATGGCAGTGAGGTGTGTGGGCTGGATATTGACCAGGATGGCATCACTGATGTCCTTCTGGTTGCAGCTCCAATGTACCTGGGCTCAGGAAACAAGGAGACTGGTAAAGTTTACATCTACACGCTCAGTGGGGTAAGACAGCCATGGCACTGATCATTCTTCTCCTGATAGACTATTATAACATATAAGATTCATCAAACTCTTGTTATGTTTCCATAACAATTTCTCAAATGCCTGATGTATCCTGTTCCCTCTTTCTTTTCTCCCAGGAGGAGGTGTTTGTGTCTAACGGTACTCTGAAGTCTGAGGACAAGTCCCAGGATGCCAGGTTTGGCTACGCACTGGCAGCCGTTTCAGACCTCAACCACGATGGCTTCACTGACCTGCTGGTTGGAGCCCCGCTGGAGGATGAGCACAGGGGGGCCCTTTATGTCTACCACGGAGATGGTATTTACGTCATCCAAAATTACAAGCAGGTACTTGTTATTTGCCTACAATTACATTTTCACTGGTGCATTTCAGGATTCAATCAAACTGATGGGTTTTTCTGCCTCTCTCATCCTCTTAGCGTATTTCAGGGTCATCGATTTCCCCCTCCCTGCAGTATTTTGGCCGCAGTGTGAGTGCTCGGTTGGATTTGGATGGAGATGAGCTCATAGACTTGGCAGTTGGAGCACAGGGCAACGCTGTACTGCTCAGGTGAGACGGAAGGGAGGGAAAGGCATTGCCAGAGCAGATTTCTATTTTATAACTGTAGGCATTGGGAGATAATGACGGTAAACAACACATTAAATGCATCGCTTATTGAGTGCTGCAGGGATGATGTCTTTTTGGAGGCCAACCCGGAAGTTAGTGTCGCACTGGTTCCCTTAATAAAATATCAATGGGATTTTTGGATTACTGCAGAAAATGAGCTCCATTGCAGACATAGGTTTTACGATACTTTCACGTTTTGTTCAACATTTGAACACTACTTTTATGATTTTTTTTTTACACATGAATGCAATAGTCAGAAGTAAAAAGCTCACCATGATGGAGTTTTGTAGTACTATTTAGCCACGTGTTAGCAATCGCCTTTCTAGACACTTAAAAGCTTCAAAATTCAGGAGAAGGGTATATACCACTGTACTATATATCTTGGAACAAAATGTGATAACGTTAAAACTCTTAAGCTTGTGTAAACCAAAAACCCATTGACTTCGAGACCCGGTAGTTCAATTATGCAAACTGATTTCCAGGTATTAGGACTTCGAATGATCTACATTTTGTGGTGTCTCATGGCTAAAACATAAATCCTCTTTTATCATTCACTGTCCAGCTCTCGAAGCATCGTCCAGATCAACGTCAGTCTGTCCTTCCAGCCTCACTCCATCAACGTCATTCAGAAGACCTGCCAGAGGGGAGGCAGAGAGTCCGCCTGTCTCATTGCCACTGCCTGCTTCACAACCGTCTCCCGCTCCCCTGGACCACACAGCAACAGCTTCGGTACACCGCTTTATATTCTACCCTCACTCATCCTCATAACGAGGACTGTTAAGTGCTGTGAATTGGCCAGACACATAATAATTAGAATGGGACTTTTCCAACACTCACCATCTGTCCTCGCCATACACTGGTCCTAATTACCTGCTCTCTCCTCAGATCTGTGGGTGTCGGCCATGTTGGATGACAGGAAGTTGTCTGCGAGGGCGCTGTTTGACGAGAGCTCCCACCGGCAGACCCAGCTGGCAGTCCGAGTTCACATAGGACAAACTCTCTGCTACAAACTTCCCTTCCATGTCTATGTGAGAGTTACACACATCAACCACAAGTGAGATTACAATGATGTGGTGACTTTATTTCAATCACTCACATTTGTTTCCGTCATTGTTGCAGGACACAGCTGATTACATCCGTCCAATTAGCTTCTCGCTGCAGTTTAAGATCAATAATACAGACAGTGGCCCAGTGTTGGATGAAGGCTGGCCAACAACTGTCAAGAAATCTGTGAGTGGTTTTGATTTTTAGCTTCCTCATTGCATTACATTTCTCTCTCTGCTCTGCATCAAACACGCTGTCCTCTCCACTTATACCTCTCCAGATCCAGTTCTTTAAAGATTGTGGCGAGGACGACGTGTGTACAACAGACCTGGTGCTACAGGCTCATATGGACATCTCTGGGACAAGGTACAGATTGGAGATATTCCTTGTATTCTCATGTCTTTCCACATCACTTTGTCAAGATCAGATATCTTCTCAGTGGTTGGGTTTCAGTGAGTTTCCATTGTTTCCTCCACAGACAGAAGCCTTATGTGATCCGCAGCCCTCGTAGGCGTATGGCGGTGGAGGTGCAGCTTCAGAACAGACTGGAAAACGCCTACAACACCAGCCTGACGCTGCACTATTCACGCAACCTGCACTTCTCCAGCCTCAGCATTAGGGTAAGCCACACTGCCAACACATGCAGAACCACTTTTAACTCACCGTACACATATATATACACACCACCAACAAACTAACACACACATCCTGTTTCTCACCTTTCCTTTTGATGTAGGAGGATGCCCACTTCAAGATTGAGTGTACAGCACTTGGTGCCAACAGCCACTCGTGTAATGTCAGCTATCCGGTATTTCGCTCCCAGTCAAAAGTATGTCCATACAGAGGAAATAGCTTGCATCACTCGCTCGACTCAGCCCACTCATACTTCACTTCCTCCAGGTGAAATGTGTCACTTCAGCTGGCTGTTTTCTTTTTTTTTTTAAGGTTAACTTCATGTTGGAGTTTGAGTTCAGCTGCACATCTCTGCACAGTCGAGTGCAGATGAAGCTTCACGCTGCCAGGTAGCAGACTAAAGCAGCAAGTTTAACATACTTAACACACAGTTCACACATACTGAAAACCTCAATAAACATACGTTTCCTTTCTGTAAAAAGCACCTTAGTTTTTGTAACTCTCTGGTTCTTTTACAGTGACAGTGTCGAGAGAGAGGATACTTTGGGGGACAACAGTATTCAGCTGCAGAGTTTTGTTCAGTATGAACCAGATTTGTTTGTTAGCAGGTAGTGTGTGCAGCATATTGTTTGTGAATTTCAACAATAAGATATTTTAGCTACTTTAAATATTTTTATATCAACTTTTTTTCTTCTTTTCTGTGCAGTGACTCTAATTTGAACCGATATGAGGTCCACCCAACTCGAACAGTGTCGGAGGCAATTGGACCAGAATTCTACACTCACCTCAGGGTAAAGCCATGGATCACATGCTCTTTTTTTTAATGCAACCCATGGTGTCAAAGCTCATCATCACTCTATTACTGCCTAGGTTTTTGTATGCCTCTGCTAACCAGCCAAGTTGCGATTTACTTCCATGTCCGTCCCAAATGTCAACACTTCAAGATTGTGTGAAAATTATCATAAATAGAATATAAATTCTTAAATTACGGCCAAAATGTGATTCGTGAGGTTACAGTGACCTTGACCTTGACCTTTGACCGCCAACATCTTACCAGTTCATCCTTGAGTCACAGTGGACGTTTGTGCCAAATTAGTAAAAATTCCTTCCAGTGGTTCCTGAGATATTGTAATAACTAAAATGGAACTGACAGTCGGACGGACTGCCGAGGATGCATAAAACTAAGATTAGAGCATTGTTTTGTTTGTGCTTTTAGCTGCAGAACCTCGGCTGTTACTCTGTGAGTAATCTGGAGCTGAGGCTGCATCTGCCCTCTGTGGCTGCAGGAGACAGCGTCTTCATGACCGTCACCGATGTCTCACACAATGTGAGTAGTGCTGCTTTGCGAGTGTCTGCATCTCTCTTTTAGATCATATCTGACAGATTATATTTGCCCCGTAGGCCACAGGGGTGAACTGCAGTGTGCTGAGTGATCTGGCCCAGCTGAAGGCCAGACAGAGAGATGTACGCTCCCTTCATCCTGAAGACATGATGCAGAATGACATACTGGTGAGGCCTCTGGTAGCGCAGCAGCTGCTGAACACTGAGCAGCATCAGTGCACAAGTAAACATGCATGTTTATGTCCATGTTTTTAGAACTGCAGCAGATCATGGTGTACAGAGATTGTGTGTGAAGTGCAGCAGCTTCTAAGAGGACAGACTGCCGCCATTCGCGTCAGTCGCAGAGTTCACGATGACTTTTTCAGAAAAGTGAGTTACACAACCGCACGCAGACGCTCATTTCAGCCTAAATATTTCCGTCCTATGACACAAACACTGGTCATCAATTCTGTTTCTCTTTTTGTAGGCCAAATACAAGTCACTGAGGATAATAGCTGCCTATCGCCTCTCAGCTCAGGAAACTAACCTTATCACTCTGGGCACAGGAACAGTCTGGAGGGAGGTAAGATGACTGTGGCAGGATTTTGAGAGGCAGAATGAGAGTGGACTTTTCTTTCTCCAATCTCTCCCTTCATCTATTTTTCTCTAGACTGTACTGGAGGTGCTAAAGGGCCGGGCTATTCCCATCTCGCTGTGGATTCTAATAGGTAGCATAATTGGCGGTTTGCTGCTACTGGCCCTCATCATTTTCATACTCTGGAAGGTAATCTCATGTTACATTTGCCTTAAAATATCTTCAGGAAAATGTCCTGTGGACCGAATATCAATCTCTTATTTCTCGTCAGATGGGATTCTTCGCACGCAAACAGAGAGGAGAGGACGAGAACCATGAGGACTGAGTCCAACTTTTGCTGCCATGACAACAGTCATTTTGCGACTACCACATGAGCCGAGTCCACCTCTTACCGGGAACAGAGACATTTTGGACTCGATACACAGATGCAACAGGGACCTCCAGGACCAAAAGAAAGAAAGAAATAGAGAGAGAGACCAACGGAAATGCACTACCCGCTATTTCCAGGGTCGGGCGCACTTATGTAAATAATCTTTTTCTAATTTTAAGGAAAAACCAAAGTGTATTAAACCACAATTCTTCTATTTAATATACAGACATCTTCATAGTTTTACATATCAAACAATCACTTTGTCCCATGTTTGTCTTTCAGTTTTGTGTTTGTTCTTTAGTGAAATTAAAACTGTTGAAAAGAAGTATTCTCATGCTCAATTTATTAAATAAAAACAAGCAAAGTAATATACTCAAATTTTACTGAACTGCAAACTGAATCAATCCAGTCATATAAACTATAAAAACAGCCATACTTGACAGCATTCATACGCAAAACGTAATGGAGAAAATCTTCAAAAGTACAATGTTTGAGTTGTAATGCCCTCAACTTGAGGATGCAGTGGAGGTGACGTAGGACTCTAGAAGAAAGATGCTTTCATCTACCTGGTTCTCTGCTGAATCTAACCTGGAGGGGAAGAGAACAGTCGTGAGAATTGTCACCAACAGACCAAAGAGGAGATTCAATATTGTCACCAGTAGAAAAGGGAGTTGTTTCGCGTACTTACTTGTTGATATGAACCCGTAAGGCCTCCAGCTGTTGCTTTTCAGTAGCAGTGATCATCTCCTCGACCTCCGTCAGCTGCTCAGGCTCGGCCCCACTGGCCTGCAGAGATGCCAGAATCGCCTCGATTCGCTGGGATTTCTCCAGCAGACGCCTGTCAGTCAAGTAGAAAACCAATCAAACATTGATCTTTGACATCGTATGTGAGCCAGACAGCTCTTCAAAGTTCATCATGTGAAATTATCTTGATTTCCTGGGCATGATGAACTCACTTGCTCTCTTTGGACTCAAACAGGCGTCGCTCTATGAGGTTGGCGACTGTCTGAAAGAGAAAAATGTCAAGACCCAAAACATTACTGAAGGCAAAACCAACCAACATTTAAAGACAAAAAAGCATGTCATTTGTAGTCCTCTTCTAACCAGAGCTCTGAAGGTTAACGCCATGTTCATTGTTTTTACCTTGTAGCAGTTCTGAAGCAGCATTCTTGCAGTCGGGAGCTGGTTGACGGTGTAAAGATAGAAAGTACGAGAGGGAGCGAAGTCAGGAGTCTTTGGGATTTCCTGAAGAATAAGAACAAATGTCATAGCTGTTCAGTGAGAACGAGTAGGTAGATTAAAAGAATAACAACTGGGGCTGCTCCCTCAAATGTCATGCCACATTAATCTAAATGTGCCGATTCAAATCATCAATGTCTCAGTGTCACTGCCAAATGGTTACTTTTCTTTGATTATTCCTGCGTCACATAGAGACACAGAATAAAACTACAGTCCTTTATAAGTAAGGTTTTTAAAATATCTCATTCATTTAGTGTATCTTCAAAAAGTGAGCCAAAATAATTTTTAATAATTTAAGTAGGTTTTTGGATCAGGTTGTTTTATTTATTACTGCTACGTTGTCGCTATCGTGTACACTAAGAAACTTGGCTTGAAGAGACTTTGTATATTTACATCCATCAGTGTTCAGTGTGTCCTCTCTTTTTTGGTCAAAGTTACAAATCATTTGTGGCAACAGTTCAGGGGGTCTGCTTTTGCAGGACTAAGGAGGAAAAGCAGTCAACAGTCCATCATCCTAAAATGCATTAATGCAAAGGGCATCCTGAAAGCCTCTTCACATGTCAAGCCTGTACCTGCAGCTGGACCAGGTCCTCTGAAAGCAGCGTGTAGAGCATGTCTTTGGCCTCTTTGGCTGGAATCATTGCAAAATCCTCCACCTGCTTCTGCTCCAGGTGACGTTTCCTTAGCAACAGACGGAAGATGCGCGCTGATCTGGAGCCAAATCTGATGACAGATTAAAAGTGATAAATAATGATTTCCGGATGAAAGGGAGATCACATGTATAGACGATTAAAAACACACTTACCTCTCCTGAACGACAGACTCTAGAGTGGCTCGAGCCAGATTGGCCAGCGCTCTGTGCAGATCTGAGCGGCGAGTTGAGAAAAGCACCCATGCTGCGTCTTTCGAAATTTAAAAAATGGTACAAAACACGTCTGTTGGTTCTTGACAACATGCTCATGAGCCTCTAGATCAAAAAAAGGATACTGACAACGTACATCCCTCCTCCGCTTTCACCAGTCTTCCCCACAAACTCCATCTAGGAAATGAAAAGGACAAGGAGATCAATATACATTTTGCAGATAAAAATTAAGATTTTAAAATTTGACAGGTGCCTCTGCAGAGGTCATACCGGGTCATCAACCAGTAGCGTGAGGTACTGGTCCAAGATGGGTCTGGGGATGTTGTAGCTGGTCGGGAGGGACCTGAAGATCTCGTTGGCCGAGAGAGGCTTTGTACAGGTGGCTGTGGGCGAGGTCGTCACCTCACTCATCCTCAGCATAGTCCTCACTATCTCACTGCTCGTCTAGGTCATTAAGATTCAGTTATTTAGAAAGACAATCATAACCATAAACAACTTTTTTCCTAGTATTATTACTATTTCTTAAGTAATATATTTGAAATATTACTGTGTAAAAACCTGACCTGATCCAATTTGTTTGCTACAGCACTGATGATGGCCTGGTCTCTGAAGTGGAGATGGAACCTCTCAAAATTGACCTGCCAGCAAATCCCCTCATCACCATGAGCCTGAGCATTAGAGACACACACAGAGATAGAAGGTCACACACAAAAACAAGCAAGGCATTATATGTAAGGGACAGGGAAAATAAGAGGTAATTTGAGTTTTAAAAAGGTACAGTAAATGTGTTTAAAGTGTAACTAACACTCACCTGTGAATCTAGTTTAGCCTTCTTTGCGTTCCTTTGGTCCTCTCCATCCTCACTGCAGAGTTGGCGTTTGCCTCGCCCTAAAAGTGTCATGTGAGGCACCGTGTAGCAGTCGGGGTAGCTCTCTGCCGTGGGCACAGCAGTGCTAACAGGGGCAGCTTTGGTACCAGGTGTTGCAGGGGTAGCTGGAGTGGCACTGGCTGTTGTTCCTGTTCCCACCATCGTGGGGCAGCGCTGAAGAAAATGGGTCTCCACCAGTTTGGAGAAGGCACAAGACACTTCACTGTAATCCATGCAGCGACCCTCTGGAACGAAAGGGACAATACAAATTGCTGTTGTTTCTTTGACGTCGAATTCAATCCCTACATGGATAATAAGATTATAAATGAAGTTTATGTTTTGATGCATTTTGCTTGATTGACATCCAGCCTGGTTTCCACTAAGGCTGCCAATTGACAGAATTTTGATTTTAACTCTGATAACTGCCAAGATAGTATTGAGTAATAAACCCAAAGTTAGGCTTCGAAACATGCTTTCAAAAACTGAGGGAGAAGCTGCTAGTTAGCCTTTGATCAATACAGACACTGAGATACTGACCCTCCATGTTCTGTGTGAGGCGGTCGGCGACTGTCTTAACTGTGCTACTCATGGTCAAGTGACCTCTCTGTAGTAACTCCTCTATGATTAGCTCTCCGGTGTCGCCGTACAGGGTTTTGGAAGTGTAGATGTAACGTGGGTATCTCAGAATTCTCAGAATCCAATCACAGCTGGTCCGATACTCTGTGGGGCTCCCAGGTCCTTTACGGCCTGAGCTGAACACACAGGCCCCATGCTGCACGAGCACACACAAGGACTTCTTTACCTACAACGAGACAGAAAAGGGAGCGAAGAGGTGCTTTACCTTCAGGATTCCCTTTACATGCACACAAAACAATAATCCTAATAAAATTAAGGTAGAAAATATATTTGTATAATGTACGTATGTATTAGCATATTGTGCTGCTCTAATTGCTCCAATAAACCCAGTAAACAGCACAATTTTTTCTCCATGGTGTTGTTTCACTTGTCAAGGTGTTAATGTAATCATGTTCCTGGAGCACAAGTCATGTGAAAAGATACTAGATTTTGCATTTAAACGGATGATGCAAAAAACTACTCCATGTAAACGCACTGCAAATTATGCCTAGAACGGCTTTACTGTCCACCAATGGAACCGGAAAGGCTGGACTGCTGAACACTATTTGAAAATGCTGAGAATCAGTGTATACAACACAATATACAACATGTGTAATTATGTCTCCATGGTGTGAAGTAGAGAGTAACAGCCTTGAAACAGAAAGGGTAGGAGTGGTACCAGGTCCAGTGGGATGCCAGTCTCATGAATGATGGCTCTTAAATTCTGTGCTCCACCTCTGAGCAGTTGACTTCCCACTTTCTCCACCACTTCTCCAAAATGCTCCCGCAGCAGGAGACCACACAGACGCACCTCCTGGGCAGTCATCTGCACAGAAAAACACACACAGATGAAGAAAGGTTTCACGTATAGACTCCCTACAAACTTTACAATACCACCTATATCATAAAGACAACAATCGAGATATATATATATATATATATATATATATATATATATATATATATATACACACACACATACATACATACATACATACACACACATGGTAGGCTTAGCTTGACCTTTACAGAACACCCCATTCTAAAGCCCTAATTAAAAGCATACTAATAGCTTGCCAAGTAAATGTTCACTGAACAAAAGGATTACAAATTAAACTTCTAACAATTATTGTCATAATTGCAAGGAATACGAGCCTTTTACACGATGAGTAAAATGTGCTTCTGTTGAAAGAGGACTGCTATGTGAAAAATACTGGTTACCATGTGTTCATATATGATAAACATAAAAACTCTTATTACTGTATATTGCAAACAAACAGGAAAAGAACAGTCATGTCATGCTTTTCTTATATATTATCAATTGCATAGACTTGCATACACCTTTTTGGCTCTGTTTCATTGAAGTGTTCCAGTAAGCGACAGTGAGCCAATATGAACAATACCAGGTCTCACCAGTGAAAAATAGCTGACAGTTTCCCACAGTGCAAAGTGACAGCTTAAAATGTCTTGTTTTGTCACAACTTTATGGAAGTGCTATACTAAATCAAAGAGTGCTTCTTCGAGGCATCAACGATGATTAAGAGACTTGTTTTCGATTACAAAACTTGGTAATTTCTCTAATTAAAAGTTACCAGCGTTATTGAGTTCAACTATGACTATTCCCCATACTTATATTTCCTAATCTAGTCTATAAATAAGTGTATTGCTTGAATGCAGAAGTATACTGTACAGAAACGCCTGCTTGGTTGAGTAACGGTCGAGTAACGTTAGTTAACGTTAGTGTCTGTCACAACGTTACACAATAACAATATAAACAGAAGGCTAGTGGGTGCGCGCGCACAGTGGCCACTGCCAGCAGTTCAGCAATATATAGCTTGACTATCTTAAAAACATAAGAAGTAAGTTATATATTGTTATTTCTACAATCGCACGGACGTTGCTGCGCAGACAGCAAAGCAACAGCACCACTTTACATGGAGCTCGCTAGTTAACGGCTAATATTTACACTTTGTCATCCAAAAAGTCTGATACTTCCGTATTTTCTCACAAACCTTTCTGACAGACAAGTTTCAGCACACAGGTATAATCCTTGCGTTGAGCATCCCACTGAAAGTCAACTAGATCCACGCGGCTTCTCGTAGACAAACCACAGCAGACGACGCACGAGCACTTCCGCTGTTCAGCTTCGCTCGTTTGGATTGGCTCCGCGGTGCCGCGGTGCATGCCGGGCTGGAGGCGGACAGCTGTCTTCAGTTCGTGGAGGACCGACGTCAGTGTTTGTGCTGGTCCGGGGAAGATGGCGGAGGCTGCGGCTGTTCCACCGCATCGGTTTTTCTGTCACTGTTGTAAGGGAGAAGTGAACCCTAAACTCCCGGTAAGGCAGACGCATTCTTGTATTTGTCCATCACGCTCTCTTGTACAAAATGTGCGGTTGACAAGTCAATCTTTTTCCGAAATACCGATTGTTTCGCTTGCTTGCTTACAGCTAAACACTAGCTAGCCAGTTAGCAGTCAGCGGCGTTTGTTGTTGTTAACTCTAAATAAAACTCGTGACACTCCAAATGTAGTGTCCAACAATAGGCATCAAAAGCAAACATCGATATTAGTCCGGGTGGCATGTTTGGGACAGTTTGGTCAACGCACTGTGCTTGACGCCTCGCTTTGACAGCTTGGGGATGATGTGTTTTGAACAACAGAAACAGCTCAGAGAGAAGAAGGTCTATGTTATTCTTATTTAATTACATAGACAGTATTACTATTAGCTGACTGATATTAGGGTTACTTTCTTTTTCAGGGTTGTTTCTGTTAAAACACACACTTGACAGGATGAGTTGGGGAATTTTCAGGAACATAAACACGTCGTTTTCAGTTTCAGCTGTGAAGTGAAAAGTGATAGTAACATAATGTCGAGACGCTGACATGGTCCAAATCTTCACAGGCCTTTACTAACCGCAGCATATATTACACGCATATCCTACGTCCTTTTGTATTTGTTAGGGTTCTCTATTTACACCCAATCGCCAGTTTATTAGGTACACCTCGCGTTAGTTAAAACCAGTCCAGCAGAACACAACCACCCTGTGCTAAACCCTATAGGTACATGAAGGTTATAATGGATTTGTTGACATCGTTTAGAGAGGTGTTCATTTCAATGTATTGGTCATTTTGGAAGCTGCTGTTTTCAGTCTGACTTGTATGTGTTAAATTGACAAGACCTGAAATGATTAGCTGATAGATGAAGCGAAGAGAAATGTAACAATATTGATAACTTATTAATTGTCATTCAGTAAAATTCAAAAATGTTTCTAGTTGGATCATCTCAAATGTTAAGATTTCCAGGTTTTCATAATCTTTTATGAAAGTAAAATGTATATATATTTCAGTTTAAGTCTGTTGCTTGTACACAAGCTATTTTTCTGTATCATTATTATACTGAACCAATAAATTATCCATTAAACGATAAAATAATTGGCAGATTAACTGAATATGAAAGTAGGTGTTAGATGCTGCACAAATGTTGTACTTTGTCTATCCTGATTGATATAAATGAGGTGGACAAAAAGTACCTAATAAACTGGCATTGTCTATGTATCTGGCAGTCAGTAGCTCAGTCCACCAGATTATCCTGCTGTCAGCTGAATCCATATTTTTATGGTTATAGTTGAGGGTAATTCCAGCCGGCCCCGTCATTGACTCTAAACTGGCCTGCTTGTCTCAAGAACACTCAATCCTGTGGCATGTCGTCACTGAGCCAGCTGACTGCAAAACCCACACACTACTACATTATATCCCAAAGGGTCACACATCCATTTATGCACCAGGTATGATACAGTTTATAAGCAAATGACATACAACTCACTTGCCAGGTTTTACTTACTGTAGGGGTTTTCCAAACAATTCCAAAAATGACCAGAGTTTTACATCCCCCAAATGTTTGTAAACCAAGCTAATAAAGGATGTTTTATAGTCATGTGAGCATGTTATTCTTTTGTTGTCTGTTTTCAGAAGCATTCTGTGAGCTCCAAATAGAACAGAGTTCAAATATATGCTCTAAAATATTTTTGACCTACTTTTTTCATCAACCTGTTGTATAACAAACATATCAGTCTAATCTCTTATCGCTTCTGCTGTATATTAAATTACCCCACTTCAGTCCTGTTCCCGTAGTTGGGGAAACCCTGTCTTACAGTGAGCTGACAACATATGATCCAACTGTACAGTGCGTTTCACATTCTATTTTAGTGGCTTCTATAACACACGCGCGCACGTGCACACGTTAGTTAGGTGTGGTTGGCAGACCAGCCCTGCCTCCTGAGCTACATTCATAAAACACTGGCCGTCAGATACATCTGATATTATCCTTGCGAAGACAAACTGACTTTGTTTTGTTGATGGTCTGCATAATGTCTTTACAATGTTTTTATGATTCACTTCAAAGATAAAGTGTTTTTTTTCCTAGGTATCATTATGTCACAATTTGGCAAATACGATATAGATATTACTTAAAAAAAAAAAATCAAACTATGTTAATTTATCATGCATTACACCAGACACAACCTTTCACGTGTGTATAACAAAAACCTCAACCATGAATTTTCTTGTTTATTCAATACATATTTTCTTGTAATTTATTCATTTGGATAATACAATCCTACAACTAGATCATCTCGAAGTGATTTTTACTAATTGTCAATTGAATATCTTTGGGTTGTGGGCTGTTGGTCAAACAAAATGACATCTTGGTTTTCTAGAAAAAATGTTTCCCTCCACTGCGACTTAATCTTTGTTGTGAATATTTCAGGAGTATATCTGTCCAAGATGTGACTCAGGATTCATAGAGGAAGTAACAGAAGATTCCAGGTGGGAGACATGTAGTATTCTACGAATCAACATAATTCTCACTTTTAGTGTTGGTCTGGAACAAAAGCAGGTACATGAGCTGTTTCCTCATTGTTATTAACAAGAAGCCAGATGTTGTACTGTAGAAACTTGTCGGCTTACCCTGCAGTTTTGTCCCAGGCTAGCACTAAACCTGAACATGTGTATAGGGTTCAGTGGCCGTTACCAATAATGTGTCTTTTGTCCCTTGTGTGCGGTTTCTCTCAGTCTTCTTGAGGGTGTCGCTAACGGGATAGATGACGCAGCCACACAATTTGCAGAGGTAGAAGCTGACTTGACGGATTTTGGAGAGAATTGGGTGGGGAAGTGGGCGAAGAGGATTTATTGCAATTATTTATGTTTTTAATTAACTTGTTCTTTCCCTGCACCATTGTTGACTCACCTTCTTTTCTTTCTTTTCCCCCTCTCTTTTCCCATTGTCCTGCCTGCTTTCCTACCCTTAATCCCACTTTCTGTCTGAAAATCTTTCTTCAAACCCATACCGGTCTCCTCCCCTGTAGCTATGGCACCTGTTGTTACTGGAGCGGCCATTTACAGCAGACGGTGACACACCTGACTCAGAACCTCGGCTCCCTGGAGGGCGCTTG
Organism: Myoxocephalus aenaeus; assembly: GCA_038501785.1. Classification (NCBI taxonomy): domain Eukaryota; kingdom Metazoa; phylum Chordata; class Actinopteri; order Perciformes; family Cottidae; genus Myoxocephalus; species Myoxocephalus aenaeus. The sequence continues at coordinate 791,581 of JBAMJR010000020.1, read as the reverse complement.
GGGGGTCTCAGTGACCTGGGGGGGTTGGGAGGGGGACCAATCGGGGGGTCAGTCCCAGCAGGCCTAGGGGGACCTATGGGGAGTCTACTAGGAGCCGGGGACCACTGGGGACCAGGACGTCCCCCTCGCTTGCACAGCCAGAGGAGATACCGGTCCAGAGGCAGCAGTAGACCAGACCGCTCGCCTGCTGTGGAGGGGTGAGTAACTGGCAGTTCAGTCTTGTTTACCATCAACTTGGCTCTCTTCTCCGCCTTGCATATTCCCACGTATAAAAATGACAGCGCTATTTATGCTCTAACAATACTAATTGCGCTTATTTTTGGTGATTTACATTAACAGTTGTATATTTTCTCTCTGTTTCTCAGGATTGTACAACAGTTTCTTGCCGGCCTCTTTGCCAACTCTGGAGTCCCTGGCTCACCCCCCCTCTCATGGTAAGACGTCATTACAAGAGCATCAGTGTTAGTGCTAGCGTCACAGTGCAAGTGCTATTTCTTATCAGCTTGTGGTGTCTGTGACTCTCTCAGGACAGGGATGCTGCACTCTAACCCAGGCGACTACGCCTGGGGACAGGGAGGGTTAGACGCCGTGATAACACAGGTAAACCAGACTTAGAACTTTATGTCCCTGTCACCTTTCAATTGCTCTGCAGTTTACACATGTGTTTGCTTGTGTAGTTACTAGGTCAGTTGGAGAACACGGGACCTCCTCCAGCAGAGAAAGAGAAGATCTCTTCTCTCCCAACTGTCAATATCTCTCAGGAACAAGCAGGTTAGTAGTTCCTTATTTTCCTGTTTGTCTTTTTAAATAAAGTACAAATTGCAATATTGCTCACGGACATGACTGAGTTTGATCTTCTGCACACAATAACTGTATTTAAACAATTATCTAAATGCACACCTTGGGTTGGACCAGCTGTTTGTGCATCTATTATTAAGTTGGTATGAAAAGGCATACTAACTTCTTAGTAACTATGGGCTTATATATGCATACACAGGGACTCCTAATAAAATACTAATAACAGATCGGTCATCATGTAAATACATGCTTATTGGTTCAGAAGTCAGTGCAGCACTTAGATACAGTATACAAAGTCTGTTGCTGCCTGCCAAGAGAAGCCGCTGAAACTGTGTCTGTTTGGAACGAACCATCCATTCACCTTGAGTATCAACAATGTGTTCCATAAATTACGTTTAGATGATGTGTTGTGGATCTGTTTTTCTTGACTTCCTCTTCTGTGTATAGTCATATGTTACCACTTTGCAATAGCTGACTTTGGAGAAATTACTCTCCATGTGTCTTTAGAAGTCAGGCCTTTATCCTTTTGTAGAATTGTTTTTACTAATTATTAAAAAAAATATGCTTGATACCGTTAACATTTTTTTTACTGCTAAAGAACTAATCTGTAGAAAATCATTAAGTCAGTGATGATGAACACTATAAATCATAAAAAAACCACGAGGGTATTGCTAAAACGTGTCTCTTCCACTCCTCTAGAATGCTGTATGGAATGTCCGGTGTGCAAAGAGGACTTCGCAGTGGGAGAGCCAGTCAGACAGCTACCCTGTAACCACTTCTTTCATTCAGACTGTATAGTACCATGGCTGGAAATGGTGAGTCATAACAAAGAGGGTTTAACAAACTCACAAAATAGATCTGACATGTGATACTGTGAGATATTCACAGCGCTCATGCAAGTATTAAGACCTAAAGGTAATTTGAACACATGCTTTGGATGCCCAAAGTTGTTCAAAATGTGTTTATTGAAATTAAGGAACATTGTTGCCTGGTGCTACGGAGTGGCTCAATTGTGTTTTATAATAGTTCTCAGACAACAACGGAGGTTAATCGCATAGGGGAATAACCTGTATTAGAATAGAAATACTTGTTAGTTAATTGGATCAGTCCACTGTGGGTTTTGTTCATGTTAATCAAATAAGAAGATATATTAAACATTCCCAGCCTTAACCATAGAATTTCCTCAAAGATTTTCAAATTAAAATCAACAATACATTGTTAAAGGTGCAACATTTGAAAATCAGAGCATATCTAGTGCGTCCACATGGCAATGGCTGAGCCGGCAGTTAACGGTGCCAGCAATGCAAACGTCAGCGCTAACGCTGTTAACCCGAGGGTGGGCGCTGCGCTTCCGTGACCACGCAGTTGGTTGGGACGGCGTTATCGACTGTATGAGCGCAGTGCAGAGCAGCGACCGGGAGCTAACCAGTTGGGTACACTCGCATGCTTTTGAAAGGCACACATGGCCGGCCCAGCTACGTGAACAAAGCACAGAGAAGCTTGGATTACAACACACACAAGAGACACTTCATTCAATGTTCTATTGGCTGACCAGACAGAAAGACCCTGGCAGCCTGATAAGACTATAATAACGAGTTAACTTTTAAAACAACTCTAATGTTATCTATATTCTGTTCTGTGGCCACTCAGCATGACACATGTCCAGTGTGTAGGAAGAGTTTGAACGGAGAAGACAGCAGCAGCCAGCCCCCATCAGAGTCCCCCACCCTCTCCATGGACCCCCGCACACAGGAGAGATGGTCCTTCTGAGACACCCACCTGTCTCATCCCTCGGTTATCCTCGCCCACATCCAACAACACACCGAGAAGACAAAGCGCTTATCACTTTCCTCTTTTCGTCTCTGTTGCCGTCTTAATTATCTCAGTCTGATATTTTTTGTACTTTTCATTTTTTCTATTTTAAAGCCTTTCTCCTCAACCATGTATACGGATACCCGTACAGACGTCTTAACAGTCAGTTGAGGTCTGGGAGATCTCTTCTTTATTTTAGCCTCATAAAAACCAGTCTTGATTGATGATGATCAAGCCTATGTCTTCTCTACTTCCACCTCTAAAGCAAACTCCATCTGTCCTGAAATGCACTGCTGCAATACACTATTGTGGGGAAATTCCAGTCACAGTTTATATCACATCATGCCCTCTTTACTCCTCAGAAAAGTTGCTAAATCCTATTACTGAGCCCTATATATGGTATTTGGGAATACTGTTGGGGTTACCGTCACTCATTTAGCATCTACAGGGTCTGGACTTAACATGAACACCTATAGCCCTGCAATACATGTTATGTTCAATTTTTTTGTTGAGATTTGTTTTAGGGAAGATCTTGATTGAATTCTGCTCATTTATTCTGGTGGCTTTTTATTCGATTGCATTGTAAAGGTGTTCATGTTATTGGGTCTACTCTCTGTAGTGTACTTCAATAAAAGAGCAGTTTTTTTTTTTTAGGAATCACTGATGCTGTGTAATGGCCACAAATGGAAGCTGTGACATTGAATGAGAGCAAGAGATTCCTTACACCTTACGGGTAAAAGACAATATTAAATATACCAGTAAGGGAATAAAATTGGCCCACTCTCTAGTCATTTAGATTAAAACAGTCCTCCTGGTGTATATATTATAAACAGATGGCATCCCTCTGTCGTTTTATTCCTCCGTTTATGACTGTCTTTTGTTTAACTTTTCTTTTCTTTTTTTTAAATCACTTTTTTGATGTAAATAATTTTAGTCCAACAACTTATGGTTTGCAAAGGAAGAAAAAAACTTTGAGAATGGAGACACAAATGTGAAATTACCTGGTTATCAAACTGTATATTATATATATGAAAAAAATGTCTATGATGTATTAATAAATTGACAAAAATGGTCATAGTTGAATTTTCATTGTTCTCACCCTCTTATTTACGGTATTTGTTCTCAACCCTGGGTGATTGCACCCAAAAATACTTATGTGGAATAAATAACAAATATTTGCGCTTTATTTAAAAGGAAATGGCAATAAAAGGCATTTACAATTTCTGTACATTAGTCATATGTCATATGACACTTGCTTCAATATGACACTTGAAGCATCTTATTAGCTGGAAATCAAGGCAGTAGTTACACTCAGGCTCAGGTTAGTCAGGTGAACTGATACATTCATTACTTTCAGGTTCCCAATAAGACTGCATTAAAGCTTTTGAAGGAAAATCAAATGATTAAGTTATTCATGTTTGAGGTTAATTTTAGTGACTACTGAAATCACTAAAGCTGTGCAGAAAAGCACAAGATTATACAAATGTGGGTGAGTGGCTTAATAGAAACAATTCATTCAGAGTCACACAAGCTTTGCTAAGGAGGTTTTCGACATGAAATGTGCATAAAACATTTGTCATGAGGTCGAGGTGTTTGTGAACTTGTATTAATGATCAGTGTGTGTTCCAAGCCAGTGTGAGCAAGGAGTGAGCCGGTGCAGTGGAGTAGATGTAGCCCACAGCGAGATCCCCGACTTCAAACTGGATTACTGATGATGACCTACAAATGGGCCGCACAATTAATCAAAATTTTCAGATAGCAGGAGGCATAATGAGGTAAAGTAGTTGTCCTGGCCTACACATCATATTCTACAGACCTAAACTACATATTGGTCTGGTGTGTATATATATATATATATATATATATATATATATATATATATATATATATATATATATATATATATCGCTGCAAAAATCCTGCCATAATCATTTAAACATGTTTTGCAATGAGAATAATGGTGTAAAAATGATCATTCCCTCGAATATTACAAATCATAACGCAATTTCAAGATACGGGAAAATAATGGCAATTACATTTATTTTTTTTACATTGTTCAGCCTTACCTTACAAAAAAAAGTACACAAGTATACGGTTAAGTACAAACAATGTCTTGTCATTTGCACATAAAAACATGTCACGTTACCTGTTGAGTATGACGAGCACTACTGAGCCATCTGGTCTGACAAAGGCAGAGTATTCCAGCTCTGTTTCCTGACTGGTGGACACTCCCACTCTCTGAGACCCTTCCCACAGGAACTTACTGGATACAAAGGAAGATCTCATTAGACCTTGTAATGATGGAACAGGTGAAAAAAAGCCATTCAGTGTGAAAAAAGATCATGTGAGAGCCAGTTTAATACCTGAAGTGGGCCATGCTGTAGAAGTTAGGCTGCTTGTAGAAGACGTCCCGCTGTGCATCCACTATAACTGGGCTGTCCACAAAGTTTTTAACCCAGTTTGGCCCACCAGTCTGATCCAATGCCAGGTTCCAGTCAGTCCAACCCACCACATAGTGATTTAAGTCCTGCCGAGAGGAAAACACAGACAGTTCAGCATCTAGTCTGTGCTTTGCAACTTTGCACGAAGAGGTGTTTTGTTTAAATTAATTGGACTGGTGCTTTGTTTAAATGCCACAAGGAACAGCACGTCTACACAAACAAATCCCTCCTGACTCTCAAGATGTCTAGAGGCTGAATGCCGCCATGCAAAATACATAGAAAGGAGGGAGTCCAATTTCATTTGGGAGAGAGTGAAGAAAGAAGAAACAAAACACCAGTTCCAGCATGCTTTGATGGCCTGCGGGTAATTTCTGCAGCAACTTGTAAACCTGCACCGTCGCATCGAGGGAGGTGATTCACCTTTCAGCAACAGCTCACAGCTTGTCAAATCTGTCACAGTGGATCTGACTGAACAAGCCTCATGCAACAGATAAGATGATCTTACCTCTATAATGTCATGTGCGTACTGTTCCGCCCGGTCCCAGCTACCCAGCTTCACCCCTCTGTCTAGTGGGCTCCAGCCTGAACAGGCCTCTGTGGCAAACAGGTAATACTCTGGGTAGAGATGATGGATGACTCCCAGGCTTATCTCTGCTGGGACGAGGCTGTCCATGTACCAGTGAACTGCCACGCCATGAATGAACCTTCCTGCGTGAATATCATTTAGGACCTGGAGGGAAAAGTAAGAAATAAAACACCTAAAATGCATGCGGGGAAATGACATTGTCCTCCCCTTTCAGGATATCTGCACTGAAAAGTCATAAACACATTGCATTTAGTTTCTTCCTCTTCAAAAAAAGGCCTCATATGGAACTAAAGAGTCATTTTATTCTCTTGCCTGTTGTAGAAGGTAAAGTTCAGTTAAATATTTGTTTATGTGAATGCAGGCGGTCAGTCTTGAGTCCGGTGCAACAGTGGATTGTAGCTACAATTTTAGCAACAACATAAATTGACGTAACTTAATTTATTATTTTTTATTGGTTAATCCATCCTTACGTTTTAAAATGCTCATTGGGTCCAGGCTGCATTAATGTTATTGATTATAACATCAGGAATTGTATGATATATTACTGAGAAGAACTGTGTAATATAATAAGATATAAAATAACCCTCAGTTGCAGCCCTGATAAAAGAAAGTCTCGGCTGCTGCACAAAACAAACCTCTTTCTTCAGGTTGATTCCTTCTGATAGTTTTAGTATCTCTCCTCCAGAGAATAAAGAGTAAATACAAAGTCCTGTATTCCTGCTGCTGGTAGCTGACAACACTTTTCTTTAGCTCTACCCAAACACTTGCTTCTTACCTGATACCTTCGTTATTGTGTTGAACGTATCTTGTATTGTACCAAACATTATAATAACATATCATGTTAAGATCTTTTAGTAATGTTTAATATAGTTTCCTTTCTTGCACTGATTTATGTTGAAAATCCAAATTATTTGCCTGCAACTCCAGAGTAGCCTCAGGTATAACAAAGTTTCCCATGACTTTACGCTATCGCTCCATCCTTGGACTCACCACTTTGGCCCAGTGAGGCAGCAGCAGGCGGTTGTCATCCAGGATGAGGACGTGTGTGCGTGGGTGTGAAGAAGCATGCAGGGCAGGGCCCAGGTCCAGAGCCACCCAGTCCCTCTGCTCCTCAGGAGTGAAGCCAAGAGCCTGGAAACTGCAATAAGATACTTCTCAATCTGTTGTGCAATTTATGATCCATGGTGATGGTTAATTTGGTGTAATATAATGCGAAGAGAGACCTGTAGTTTGTTATCTGTCCTGCAGAGGGCTCATTCCCTGTCGTCAAAGCCCAGAAGGTCAAGTTATATTTAGCATATTCCTCTAGGAACCTGAGGGGAAAGAAAAATAGCAACCATCAGAATAATTTCCCCTTGTAAAAAAGCATGTGACATTGTGTTAAGGTAAAGCCCCACGTGTCACCTGATGTAGTACTGAGCCCAGGTTTTGTGCTCCTTGCCCCCAGGCTGGCCCTTCAGGGAGCCCTTTCCTATGAGAGCACCGTTAGTTTTCATCCAGGCGGGGGCGCTCCAGGCGCTGGCCAGCAGAGACAGGGGGCGAGGAGATAAGGCCTGAGCTCGCTGCAGGAGAGGGATCTGAGAGGAGGCAGAGGAGAGATTAGAGCGACGGAGTGATGGACATGTGTATGCGAGAGAGTAGGAGAAGAGAGGGACCTTCATCTTGACGTCCTCCGGGGCCAGTGTGAAATTGTCCAGGTTGTAGTCTCCAGGCGTGTCAGCATATGTGTACAGGCGGGTGGAGAAGTCACAGCTGGCCATTGGGACTCGCACCACGCTGTAGCCGATGCCTGCCAGAGACACAGCAACATAATCATTCAGCAACCTTCAGATTTCATCTTTGTTTACTGTTTTGTTTTGAGCACATAATAATAAATATTAGCAGTTGATCCCAGAATACAGCTATAATTTTAATGCGATTGTGTTTCAAATAAAAAATGTGTATTAAAAACAGTAATGAAGTGTTTTTACATGAAAAATAAAGAAACAAGAATAACAAATGTGTATCTTATCCCAGGAATTTGTTGGCGCGTTGTGCTTTTCTGATCCAACACCCTACTATTGCACATAAAAATTTGTATTTTTAGGCGATTCCTTTTACTTAGTGTACCTTCGGGGGAGAAGTACTGACGCAGCAGCTGGTCCTGTGCACCAGCAGAAAGAGACAGGATGTTAATGGCTGCTGCATCGGTCATAGCTCCACCGAATCCCCTGATCTTCTGGTACTTCTGATAGGGAACGATTGTCAACCTGAGGCCTGAAAGAGACCCATAAAGAGGTGAGGCAGACGCTCACCTGCTCCAGCAGACTGCCCAGCTAAAGACAACATAATCTCTCACCTGCACCAGTGCTGTTCACCTGGACCTGACCCCGGCCCGCCTCCAGTCTGCTGCCGGCCCTGCTGGACAGGTAGGAGGAGTACTGGCCCAGTGGGGGCAAAGTGACTGGGCCCACACTGTCACAGTAGGTCGAGTTACACTCACACACCACAGAGTCATGGCCAAAGTTTCTAGCAACACACTCATTGCTTCCTGGATGGAGAAGAAGTCACAGCAACATGATTTCCCATCTGTGCTGGTGAACAGAAGTTGTATGATTGCATGCAAAGGAAGAGGATACAAGCATTGGGACCACCTGTGTTGTGTTACCTGTAGAGATCACTTCTGCCGTGAGGAAAACAAGGGCCAAAAGCACAGGTGATGGCAACAACAACGCCATTTTATCTAGAAACAAAGAACATCTAAAACACGATAAAAAAGAAGGGATTTAATCAGTAGCTGGAAGCACTCCAGACCGTAAAGTACAAGTGAATAAAGACGCAACTTCTGCATTCATTTAGCTGAGACACCACATCGTATTGTCAAGTCATTCAGAGCTCTGAGGAGATCGTCTCCCCTCAGAGGACGCAGACAGAAATTAAAAACAAACTCACACTCGGCCGTCACTTCAACTTTGACCGATCTGAATATACCAGCGTTTCCTCCGTCCACTTTGTTTCTGCGATCCAATGTAGTTTTGGCCAGTCATGTGACCTTGTAAAGTGTCACGTGAACAACTGTGCAAGCATCTGAACCGCCACCAGGTGGCGTTTGGCCATAAAAGCGTGACGTCACAGACCCTCTCATACAAGGTTTGTTTTGTTTCTAGACGCCGACAAAGCCCATAACACGTCTTTTGAATATGTTTTAGTATAGTTTTGTTTTTATTTGAGCAAATTGTAATATCTTTGTCAAACTAAAACGTAGGACCTCTTAAAATATAGATTGAAGACGACTTTTGCATCCCTTTCTCTCCCAGTTTACCCATCTCTATCACACATAAAGAGATTAACTAAGTGGCAGATAATATCTTTTCATTCCTAAATAATGCTTTTCAGATTCCTATAGTGATTCAATCTTCTTCCAATGCATCTATCTGGCTTTCATGACAGAACTACTTGCAATTAAAGACTGGAAGTTGAATTCAAGTTTTTTCTCCTTTTTTTATTTTATTCAACATTTTATTATCAAAGTTACACACATGCATCATAATTTACACATATTAAAAAGGTATGGACATTTGTATATTTATGTATTTCTAGGACACTGATATTTGTGTGTATGATATTTATGTGTGTTTTAAGTCTTTATGTAACTTCATAGGAAGGCACAAATTCTGTCCAACATCGATGGGTTTCTGTTGCTCAAAAAGATGAGTTCTTTCTTTCCTTCTTCTGTTCGACCTGATGAGGGGGAAATATTTTAAGTTACTAAAACAGCATCACTTAAATGCATTTTTGTTGTTGAAGAAAAGCATCCACAGTATCATCACTCACTCTGCGGATGCTGCAGCCACTGGCGGTCCATAAAATAGAGGTAACTGCTCTCAAACTCCTTCTCGCTGTAGTTGGGCACCGACACCGGGACGAGCGGGTCCATGCTGTCAAATCCCCTCTGATGAGCAAAACCCAGACAGGAAGTCAACATATGTGACATCAAACATCGATTTAAAAAGCATGTTCAGGAAAGAACGTCTAAACACTTTTTTGATTAAATGAATCACAAACTCACACATGAGTCAGAAAAGTATATCATCATATATAATGCACCACAGGCCCAGTTACTAATTCAAAAAATTGAGATATTCATACTTATTTTAAATGCAGCGTTGAGAAAATCGTTGCTAAGATAAACAAGAACAATTCCTGAATGTTTTTAAAGTAAGGGACACACTTTAATTGATAGTTTTCTATACATATAATTTTTAAGTCTCTGATCTAAATGATTAATATTATGCAAATATAGCATCTATAGCATTTTTTGAGGGGTAAGACAAGAATGTTATACGACGCCAAAATTGATTTTATGACATGCAGATATCAAAAGAATATGGCCGCTATAAATAATGTAACAGCATACTACTGCAACAACACGACCACTGGTATAACACTGCAAACAGGTACAGCTTTTGGCATAAAACTAAATGAACAAGGTAGACGGGATCGGGACGTATTGACACATTTGACGATGAAGTTTCTGTTCAGAAATGCAACTATGAATGAAGTTAGAATAGAGACGGAAAGACTAATCTGCTGTCCGAGCTCGAGGCCGAGTGCTACAGATTATTATGTACAATAAAATGATCTCTGACCTCTCCCAGCAGCTCTTGAGGCAAGTAGGAAGACTTTGAAGTGTAGAGTGACCCCGTCTGAGACAGAGTAGTGATGATGGCGCCTCCAGTCTGAGACAAAAAAAGTGAATGTTAATGGGGTAAACCTAAAATGTAATATCATGCATCTGTGGTCATCGGCATGCAGTTTTCTTACCCAGCCGCTCGTCATCAGCTTTCTCAGGTTGTAAACCAAAGTGAGGTCCTCTGGCTCCACCTGATGACAGTAAGAAAGAGAGACATAAGCTGAAGGAGAAGCATAAAGACAAAAATGAGACATGACAGGATTGTTTATGGGTTTCCTCACAGCGCTCTTATCCTCCTTCTTGATGGTGGATCTTCCCCACAGGGCGTTGACACCATCCACAGCCACGGCCAGGCGGAAGTCTGACTCTGGCTGCCCGCTTTGCGTCCTCAGCTCCTTCATCACCGCCCCCACCACATCACTGCTGCTCTTCACACGAGATATACCCTACAGCAACAGAAACTCCATCAGACGCCTGATGACGATCTCTTGAAAGCAACTAAATGGCAACTCCACGGATTCAACACATCAAAGTCTGCTTACAGGTCTTGAAGGGTACTACTGCATGTTTGAAAAAGGTTGTATAATATGCATCAGCTCGTACATTTGCTGCTACGAGCGTCACACACTCAAATCTCTGACAAATCTCTGACAGTGGCGTTGCAATGTGGGTTGAAACAGAATGAGATTTTCACAGCACGATCTGATGGTACCATCTCAGAAAATATCATGGTTTCACTGCATCAACATTATTAATTATCATTATATTAATCAGTTACAATGACCCTTAAAAGGAATGAGAACAGAATTATAATAATAAACAGAATTATAAACCTGTTAAAAGCATGTAAGTGTAATATATTACATAACTAAATTATATAGCTATTTCACACATTTGCATCACTATAGCATGTTAAATTAAATACTAAAATAGCTTTAAAAATAATGTCTGATGACTATAGGAGCGAAATAGGTGCGACAGCACAGCCAGACTGCTCCTGTATGTATCCTCAACTCACACTTCCATGCTGATACAATTATATGATAACAGTCAGTATGCCGTGATATTGGTAAACCAATACAACCCTAATAGTGGGCCATGTAGGCATCAGGTTTTGACAAGAACAATGCATGGAATAAAAAAGGTTATCTCTATTGTATTGTCCATCATGAGTCTGATAATGTTATAGAAAGTAAATGCTAAATCGGTGGAATCTTTTGTATAGTATCAACAAATAACTTTGTAGGTCAAAATCTGAGCCGATGAGTTATGGTCGGAGCAAACAGAAGTTTCATGCCCCATTTCCTTTAGCAGGTGGTTTGATACTGGTTTGATTTATTTAGTCTAATGATGTGCTGTCAGGAGGCTGGCTATTAATATCAGATCTAATAAAAGCCAACAACGTGCTCACAGTAACACCAGCGGTGTCGAAAAATGTGTTTTTCTTATGAAGGAGCAAATGATTGATTGGAAGAGGGGCAAAACTCCCTGACTGAACATAACTCTACTGCTCTTTTCTGCCTTTGTCAGTGAGTGTGGAACAGAAATATTGTGCTGATCTATCCTTGTGCTCAGTTCACTGGCTATTGATCACCACTAAGAGCAGTCAAGGTGAAAGATGAAACTTTAATGACCCCCTGCGGGGAAATCGGTAGGGCAGATTAAGGAATGGATAGGTAACAAAAACAAAAAAAATTGATGGGAAGGTCTCAGAGGACAAGATAAACTGCATCTCAAATAAACCCAAATAAATACTGTGTGATAAAACTCACCTGATCCACCAGCTGCCCGAGTGGACTTCCCTCCTCAGTGAACTCTCTCTTTGTCCATGAATAGCGCTGCTTTGTCTTTATCTGGGACAGACGACGTATAGTTTTATACATAGTACAGTTTCATTGTCCATGTTCAACACTCCTTTCTACATGCTAAAGAGCAATAAAGTACTTAACATGCCGCATCCTCAGTACATTAAAATATAAAATGTTTCCCTCAAATAACATCAAACCGTATCATACTGTTATATAGCTACTCTGTCATTCAAAAGACACTGTGCTACAAACTCTGCCTTTAAGAGTGGTGCATATGGGGAAATTCAGGTGGTGTCATAAACCAGTTTAATTATGTATATCAGCATGTGACCTAAACTGCTGTGAAGATGCTTCAAGGCTCATTTAGGTCTATAAATGCCTCCATGCTTGTTAATAAATGTGACAAATTATGTAATACTCCACAAGCCTTAATTTTGACGATGAATACTCAGTCATCAAGTTCATATTGTAAAATTGCAACATATATAAATATCGCCTGATGTTTCTAAAAGGCACACTGGGTAAAAAGATCCTTACCTTTGAAAGGAAGTGCTCGTTGGTGATTCTGAAGTTGCGTAACCAATCGATGGCTTGTAATGGCTGATCAAAGCGAGAGGTGTTGTAGGAGGACGGCAGCAGCTCTTTGCAGTTCTTCACCCACAGGTGAGCTATATAAGAAAAAACAGAGATGGAGGAGGGTCACCTTCTGTGCAGTGGGAGGAGCCAGGCCCTTGTGTGATTGCCTTTGTCTCACCATCAGGAACATGCAGCACCAACCACCCCTGTGTGTAGCAGAAGTGGAGTGCGTGACAGAGAGACATTGTCTTCCCACTGCCCTTCAACCCATCTGAACAACTTGATAAGGTGAACAGCAGGTTTATCAGAAGCATCAAGAGTATGATTATCTGCGTGTGTGGTTGCGATCACGTATTGTAAAGGATACAGAATAAATATCGTAGAGAAGGTTGGCTGTAGTCTGCTTTCTTCAGGTAAGAGATGACCTCTAGAGCCGGCTGCCTCACCATCACACAGGCTTCATTAAACGTCTTTGCCTAAAAAAATAAATAAAAAATAAAAACATTTGTCGCCATGGTACATTTAACCAAAAACAATCAGTTCACAAAATACTATTTATGAGCCAGTAAGATTAAAATAATGTGCATGCTGTCACACACATAAGCACATACCTGATGTTGATAGCGCCGAGGGAGGCCGTGAGGGAACAGAGTGCGGACGTGTGCAGAGGGCAGCGTGTAATACTGGCCGATTTGATTCTGCGACTGACACGCCTTGAAAGAGATAAAATATGTGAGATCAACCGCTAAAAATCAGGCAAATGTGCAGACAACTGCTGCTACGAATATAAACCTGCTGCAACTAGGAAGCTGTGTTCTGTTCCCCTCTGCTTGATAGCATTATGATGACATTTGGACTGCTTAAGTCAGATTTGCTTACTGGATCATTCTCCTGTGTTCTGAAAACTGAAAACGGCTCCGGTTCTGACACCACAGCCACAGCCTCCTGCTGCTGCCCACATCCACTGGCATGAAGGGACCTCACATGCGTTACCTGCAACAACAACAAAAATATATAGAATGAATACTAAGAGAAACTAGAACAATAATCTAAACAGAACATATGGTGCTGCATTGATATGTGACACGTTAAAACCAATATAAACCTAATAAATCAAGTATACAGTACAACACATTAATACACTGATGGAGAGCCGAGTGAAACAGCTTTTACTGTAATCTACATGAATCTGTCATTATTACTTGGACATCGAGAGGGAATGTACAAGGAACAATTTACTAGAAAATTATGACAAAATCAGAACCATTTTATTGCCATGTATGTTTTCACATACAAGGAATTTGTCCTGGCGGGAGGCGCATAACATTTAACAATAATGCAGTTGATGCTTTTTGTCCTCTGGGACTGAATGGACGCATCCAGTGTCTAGTTTATGGTTGGATGCTGAATCTTAAATGAGCACATAGATACCGCTAAGATCCGTTTTTTTATTTATCATTATTAGTGAGATATGCAGTAATGCTCTGGATTGAAAATGTGCTTAATGACAGTTTGCTTTGCTTGGTATTCCTTTTGAAAAATATTTAAACAGTTTTCAAATGAGTGTTGCATAAATAAACCTACTTGGTATTGGCTGACATGGAAATTAACCGACTGTCACTACACAATGTACATTTTGGGAACATGTCATGCACACGGTGTATAGCTCCAGTTTAACGTCCCAGACATCTTTTTGCATCCCCGCTTTCTAAACCGAGCAGCTGAACCAGGTCAAACACATCTTTTAAACAAAATGATTATTCCTCATAGACTGTCCATGTTATGTGTCTGCAGCTCCTCCAAAAGTACTCCAACCTAAAGGGCTCTCACCGTGTGCCGGAGTCTGAAGGGCAGTCTGTGCAGCGCCATGATCTGAAACAAGGAGCACGACACGACTTTAAGTTATAGTTCACGGGTCGCAGGTGCCAATGAACCAAGTAGTGTGTAAAAACACACCAGTGTCCTTCAACCTTGCGTAAACACGCAGCTAGCCGCTAAGCTAGCGGCTAGCTGCTGTCTACAGCACGTCTCTAACATGCAACGTGAGCAGCGCGGAGGAAACGTGTGTTGCACTTTACCTGCGATTCAGTTCAGATTCACTCACGACGACGTCGGTTCAGGTCATCTACTGATCAAATGTCCCTGGAGCGGACGAAGGAGAAGGGTAAACGTCACACCTCCAAGTCAATGTGCCAGATCTGTCATGGGCACCGCCATCATGCAGCTCGCCGCCGGAAGTGACGTTACACCATCACAAATGTTTGTAGCCAATCAGGAGGCGCGAGAAGTGAAGAAAATGGAGTTGCCAGACTTTGACACATTTCACCTTTAATCATATTAATGAATGCTGTTAGTTATGACAGCCCCGACAACTGTTTGAGAAGGACGGTGCTCTTTTCAAGCACAAAACACACCTCTTGAAAGGATTCATGGGAGATGTTGCCAACTTTTGTCTTTTGAACCAAATAGGCTTCCAGACTTTTTTTTATTTTATAATATCAGTTAACCAGTAGATCTGTAGTGGCTCTAGGAAGATTAAGATAAAAGTCACGAGCTCCTGTTATAAAGTAGCATGATGAAAAACAAATGTTTTCCATCCAGCTTTTACCCGCTTTAACTTCTTATTTTTCTATTTTCTTAAGCCTCAATTTGCTCATTATATTGTTGCTATTTGAAAATGAATTATTTTTTCTCTATTTTATGACCTACATTATTCACATTTTATGGAGATATAAACTCAACATTTCACCTTTTTTTTTTTTTACAATGAAACTATCAATTGTCAAAAACAGAAAATCACTTTTAAATAATACTGTGCAAGATGTATATCTCAGGCTAAATGAATATCCAGACTCCCAGGACCCCTAAAAATGTGGATTAAAGGTTTTGGGGTGAGCCATAAGGACCAATACACATGTTCTCTTGGCACCCTAAATACATTATTCATCTGGCCATGCCTTGAGGCAAAGATTACCAACAGCCCCAGTATACCCAGTTCCCGGTCCTTACGTGTACATCCAATATTCTTAAATACAATTCCAAAACACATTATAAATTTGGAGGTTACAGCGTTGCATTGATTGCAGGAGGAACAAGGGGCCAATAGGGGCTCAAAAGCTCATGTTTGTCACGACCCATGATGAGTTCATCTGGCCCTCTACAGACCTATAAACAACAAACCAACAAGTGTTATTTGCTACTTCTGCTTCATACTAGATAACATTGTAACAACAAATAATAAAAAATAATAGTAAAGTAATTTCTATGTAATAATTATGACTATCATTGTTATTATTTATGTTAATGTAATACTAGATTATATTATTTTATGTTCATACTAAAAAACATGTGTAAAATCTTTAAATAAGTTTGATTGTAGCCCTATGTTAGATAGATTGTGTGTCATTCCACTGAGTGGAGGAAAACATTGCTTGTAGTTTTTGGTTCAATATGTTTAAGTGATAAAAAGCTCTCACATATTGATGGCCAAAGTGCAAAACCTCCTATCTGCAAAATGATTCAGAAGAAGTGGGGGGAACCTCTTATCTGGACTTTGTGTTTTTGTTTTATGTATTGGGTATCCTTAACAAATAGCATTCTGCAAGAAAACAACAATATATTTTTTTTTATTCTAAAAAAAGTACATTTTTAGGAGGTTTTGCTTCAGCCATCGATGTTAACTTTTTAATAAGTGCTTCTTCCAGTCTGCCTTTCTCTCCTCTCCCACAGGAGTAAACTGAATCCCGTTACATTACAGAACTTTTGAGCTGCACCCCTAATTCCTACCACCACCTACTTTAGACAAGTCGTCGCCATTTTATTAACCGTCTAAATAGCCCTCCCCAATCGCCTATTATGAACCGCATAGAGATCCTGTGCTGTATTCGCCGTTTTATCCCCTCCTCTGGCCACATGAAAATGGCCACGCAATTGCATTCCCGCACATGCACCAGCCCCTCTGCACTGTCACAGCCCGTAACCCCGCACACACACACACGCACACACACACACACGCTGCTGCATCCCGACACGTTAACAGCTCGCGTGAGCACAATCTCACCCATTATTACTGGCGGGGAGCGACGCAACTTTCCCGGAGAGACGTGGGCAGAAATAAGACTCAGTGTAACCAGTCCGCCACCTAGCTGCGGAGACGCGCCGACGAAGATCTGTCGACTGTATGATTATGAAAACACCCGCGCCAATGTTGTTGCACAGCGGGCTCCGCGCTCCGATGAGACTGAAACTCGGTTTTAGGAGGTGTTTTAACCTCCACTGGCCTCAGTTATGTAATCAAAGCAACATCTAATGCACCAAAAAGCTCCGGATTGCTGTTGGTGAGCAGGGGAAAGCAGGACAGCAACACCTTAACCTCATGCCTAAACGCAGTTGGCTCCGGGACGCGCTCTAGGGTAAGTAGCCTACGTAGCCTTATTACAGATTTCCATGGCAGTCCGTATTAATGTGTGCAGGCCTGTCATCCCCAGCGAGCTCACAGCTCTGGAGGTTACTGATCATGTTGTGCATCCGCGTTGCGCTAATTTTATCCCTTGTTGCTGAGTATGTTTCTCCCTCTGTTCTCCGTGCGTGCGGATATTTCTTATTTCAATGTTGCTGACACCAGCAGAAGGGCTGGCAGAGGACAGATAGAAGAGGAAAAAGGTGGCTCGGGGACTAAGCCACATCACAAACACTGTAGCGGGCACATTTGCATTTGGACGCTACGTAGCGACCCGACTTCCATGTTGAGTTTCAATTTGTGCACGTTTTAGGACGCTTAATGTGTGTTTCATATTTTATTATAAACATAAGAGTGAGTACAACAACAACACGTGCATGTGTGTATCATTTGTAAGTGCGACAGCATCAGGCGGGTAGTGTTTTTCAGATGTGCGCAAAGTCATTATGGAGAAGGAAGCCCCTGTTGACGTCCTCAGTAAACCGGGGATAGCTGGCTCCAGTGCGGTAACACCCCCACTGCCCATACTGTATCTACAGTAGCAACATCAGTCAACCTACGCAGCTGCGACCTGGGTACACAATGTCCGACCAACACACTAGTAATACACTAACTAGGAGAAAGTGTGTGTGAGGAAGGGGGGAGACTCACGTGAGAAACTTTCATGTGTATGTGAAGTGGAGTGAGGCTTTTAAGATGCCATCACGGCAGCCCTCATTTGAGGGCTCCTGCGCTCCCTGCTGTTGTCAGGCAGAGGATAATGGTGTTGTAGTTATTGATGATAACACCGTCATGGGATGGTGGTGATGGCTGGAAATACGGTGGGGTGGGCCATTATCTTGATTTAATCGTCGCCTCAGCGTTGCCGAGGAACCCACGCTGACTGCAGTGTCAAGTCCACCCATCATCCTGTCACTGGAAATAGCTTCTGGTCTAATGTTGGAATAATTTTGAGTTATGTTCGAGCGGTATAGCTTGGGAGAGTATAAAAAGCTATTAGTATGCACTTTGACTGATGTTGAATGGGCTTGCCCTTTTGAGTTTGAAAACCTGCCACTCGTATTCTCTTCTAGTCATGTTGCAAAACCGGATTGCAACCCATGTAACGCTTCTCCTCATGCCTGTATCTTTTTCTTCATGCGGTCAGGCCGGCAGAGGACCACTGTCCAACTCTGCACATTTCATTTGATTGTAAGGAGGTTTGCCCTCGGAAATGCTTTCCAAAACTGTTACATAACAGCAGTTACTGGAACAGATGTTGATTTGAGCTCCATGTGATTCAAGGAAAGAGTTTGGGTGTGGAGGAGGGACCAATAGACAGGAGAGATAGCCCACTGAGCTCTTAAATGAACAAATTATCTGCGATGCTCTTGTAGGTTTAAGGGGGGCAGTTCAATGCATTGTGAGACAAATGAGCTATTTCATAACAGACTCTCAGGAGAGAGCTTCAAGAATGCTTGGCAGGATGTGTTTTAATAGAAAATGGATGTTCATCTCCCTTAATGAGGGAGTATAATGAAGGAAGCATGACAGAAGATGCTTCCCTTCGATCATTTAAAAACTAGGCTGAACACCATGCGAGCAAGAGTGAAATTTTTTTCTGGTGGTGAGAATGTTATTTTAGGGTGTGTTACTTGCTGTAATGTCACATTAAAAGTCAATTTACAATGGGGTCAATGAAAAGCTTACTTGACTTAAAGGAAGCAATGGGAGGAGGAGGAATTTGCTCTCCTTTCCAAAAATAAGTTTTACCCTTTCCTACGGATTTGTGTTACCACTACTGAAAAGGGGAGGAGGGGAATGGTCGGACCGTGAATGGAGGGATTTAGGTTGGAGAGGAGGAAAAGAACGAAGTGGAGGAGGAAATATGGTTCTGATTAACATGGATACAGTGTATGAGTTGACCATTTTACTGTGTGGTCTACAGCGAGAGAGAGAGAGAGAGAGAGAGAGAGAGATAGAGAGAGAGAGAGAGAGAGAGAGAGAGAGAGAGAGAGAGAGAGAGAGAGAGAGAGAGAGAGAGAGAGGACTAATAGAGAATGCATGCGAAAGCTTTCTGCCAAACATGAAAAGGGGAGTTTTGGAGAGAAAAGAAAGTACACTAGAGGGAAGGGTGGGAGGAGAAGTGCTTGTGGGAGTAGCTGAGAACAGAAGGTGCAAAGACAGTAGGGAGAGGAGGGGAGGAGACTGGATCAAGTGTTTGAATTAGTCGGGAGATGATTGATTGATATATTGATTTGGGTCGAGGAGGCTGAGTGAGGATCAGAACATAAGTAAAAGTGTAGAGGTTTAGGGAGTGTTTGCTGTCTTTCAAAGCTGCCGTTACTTACAGATTGTTAGAGGAAACCTGCTGAGCCGTTTTTGAGGAATGTGAGTACAGTTTCTTCCAGTTAGTGCCGACATTCTGGGAATCGGTGGCGCTGATTGGCCCCCAGGGTGATGAGAGTTGTAGGTTCTGTATGATGAGATCATCTCTGTGGACACAGGCTTTAGCACCTCTCTACAGCTGCCTGCAGGAACGGGACTTTCCCCTCAATTCCTGTACTGCTGCTACTCAGCATCTGAGCTCACTGAAATGACTAACCACGGGCCTCTCTATCTTTCTTTCTGTCTGTCTGTCTTTTCTCTCCCTCTTTCTCTGACTCCATCTCAGTTGAAGCCTAAAGGACAAGAGCGAGAACTTCCTTCGCTGGATGACGCAGAGCAACTGTCCTTGGACTATTACAGGATATTCTTTTGGAAATCTCCGGACCTACTCCTACATTCTGCTCCTGATCCCAACAACCCCACTGGGATAATTTAAAAGTGTTATACTGGAAGCTCCACAGCATCCTGCCTCTCCCCCCTGACTTCTCTGATGGACCAGAGAGTGAAGGGGGGAACCCCTACAACCACAAACTCCAGTCTGGACGCCACCTCTGCATCTGAAGACTCTGAAGTGGTAGAGAAAAGGAAGAGGGGCGAGGGGGAGAAAGGAGATGTAGGGGAAAAGGAGGAGGAGAAAAGAGGAGCAGTGAAAAAGAGAGAAGGAGACAAGGGGGCAGTGCTGGAGTTGCTCATCGAGGGGCGCTGTGGAAGCGCAGGGCCGCAACAGCTTCAGATCTCTGGCAGAGAGACCAGCTGCCCCGAGGGGAATGTACGTCTCCGGATTGGACTCCAGGCCAAGCGTACCAAGAAACCGCCCAAGATCTTGGAGAGCTACGTCTGCAAGCCCACCGTCAGGACCTATCAGAGACAAGCCCGGGGGGGACTGCTGAGGGGGAATGGAGAAGGGGGACCGCAGAATAAAACCAGCGCCACTCCAGACGAAGCAACCAGAGATCAACGTTCAGGCTTGGATTCTGTCCAGACCACGTCCAAACAATCTGCATCTGCTGCTTCATCACCATTTGCATCATCGTCATCATCATCATCATCATCATCATCATCATCATCATCATCATCTTTATCATCGCAGCCACTGCTGTCATTATCATCAACGGCTTCCACGACAGCGTCAGTCCCGGCCATAACCAGCCAAGGGACCAAGTCTATCAAACAGGTAAGTTAAGGACGAGGATACACACACACACACACACACACACACACACACACGCAGATAAACATAAAATGGAAAACAAGTGTTACAGTGAATGATGGTTTGCACACATATGCTGTAAGCTCTGGTTAGTTTTTGCACTTAACCACCAGACATGCTAACATGGTGCAAAACCGTGCAGCTTTGTGCTCCTCTGTAATAAGGTCAAATGAGCTATTGTTTCGATACTGAAACCTAAGCAGCCCATTTAAATAAACAGACCTATAAATAGGACCGCAGCACGGCAACCACTTGGAGCTATTACAGACATTGGTCCATCAGTCCCGATGACAATCACCCAAGGGGAAGCTTATTGCTTTAACTGCACAAACGCCACTCAACCTGCACCATACCAAAATTACAGGACAAGTATAAAATGTCAGGCCTTCTCATCTGTATTAGTGGCAATTTATAGCTACAGCTATAGCACAGCTTTCTCTCTCTCTTTGTGCCTCCGCTTGGCTCTCTATATCTGTCCCTCTTTTCTATTTTTACATCCCCTCTTTTCTGTACCTGCTCTCATTTATCTTTCTCTCCCCCTCTGTCCCTGTCCCACTCCCATCCTCTCTGTTTCTCTGCCTTTGTATTTCTCCTTTCTGTGTCAGCCCCATTCCTGTTCCCATCACCTCACTGTCTTCTCTTCAGTATGCCCTCTTTTCTCTGCCTGATTGAGTCATTTTGTCTTCACTCTCTCTTTTAATGGACGGGCAAAAACAAAAGCATTTCAGTTGTTGTCGCTTCCCCATTGTCCTTCGCTGTTGTCATTACCAAACTAGTGGATGTCACAGCCATTGTTGTCTATGACAGAGATTCCGTGTTTGCACTCCCCAGGTTCCTATCAAACTGGCCGATAAGACAGAGGTGAATTCAAATGGCTCATCTGAGAGAGTGAAGAAAGAGAAGCTTCCCAGTGTCAATGGCAAGCCTGTCTCTGCAGGACACAAACCCTGCTCGCCTACGACAGACCAAACCGCTTCAATTACTCCTTCCACCACATGCATCCAAGCCCCATCTACATCGGAAACCAGGAATGCAGGGAAGACCTCCAAGAAACATAATGGTTTGGTTCAGACAGCAAAACAGAAGGGACTATCTAATGGGAAAGGCTCTGTTGATATCCTTGGCACTTCCACCTCGCAGAAAAACAAAGTTGGAAAACAAAGAAATTCCTCCTCTGTTTCCTTCATGGACTCCTCGACAAGACTTCCAGCCTTCACCACCACCCATAAAGAACTCAGCCTGTCCAATAAGAGTAGACCAGAATCTCCTTCCTCTTCTTCAGTCACCCCTAAACCACAGTCATTTCCCACTGTGGCTCTCTCCTCTGCCCAAACCCAAGATCAGGATCCCTCTCTACAGGCCTCACTAGAGAAAAAGAGAGACAAAGAGAGGAAAGCAAAGAAAGAGAAACGGAAAGACAAAAAATCAAAGAGAGATAGATTGGGAGCTGAAAGAGCAAAGAGTCAGAGCAGAAAAGAGGAAGGCAAGAAGAAGAAAAAGGAGAAAGGGAAAGATGGGAAGACATCAAGACATGGCAAAGAAAAAGAGGAAGGCCATAGGACTGATGATACGTGGAGGGGTGAGTTAAAGACTGAAAGAGGAAAGGCAGAGAAAAAGAGAGATAAGCTTAGCCCAGACAGACAAAGACCAGAGGATAATGTATTTGGTGAAACAGTTGATACTGGTAAACTAGATAAATCCTGTAAAGTCGTGAATCCAGGCAGACCAGATGAGATAGACAAGATGGAGGTCAGTTGCAAGCCAGTTAAACAAGCTGAGCCAGCAACAGCAACAGGTGACACCAGTAAATCAAGAGAACAAGATGTCTCAAGACATTCAACTGCGCCTCCAAGCCACCCCCCCTCTTCTGCTCCTCCCTCTCTGCCCACTCCCTCTGCCCGTGTCCCTGTTTCTCCCCCTTTCCCCCCCCAAGAGCAGGACAGCCGGCCGCTTAAGAAACGTAAAGCCAGGCGGCCCAGCTGGACCAAGCTGGTGCACCGGGCTCAGAGGGCAGAAAATCAGGAAGCCCCTTCAGATTCCCAACATAATCCTTTACTAAGTTTCCCCCAGAACCCCAAGATGTCCCTTCCTGCCAAGGCCACTATTCATCAGACTGATGAGTCACACACAGCTCCCTCTAGCTCCTTAAACAGCAGCTCCTCCCCTCTCTCTTCTGCAACCAAACCTCCATCCCCAAAGCAGAGTCACCCCACATCAGACCCTAGTACCCCCGCTTCCAGATGCCCAATAATCCCTGCCCGAAAAAGGGGCCGCCCAAAATCCCACAGCTATAGTTTAGATGAACCTCTCACGAGACTTTCATCAAACACTTTCCCAACTGAGGTGCCTCTTATGGAGTGTGAGAGAGTGAAAAAAGCCCCAGTGCTGGAGCCAAGTCCAAAGCTGCAGTGCGCCGCTCAGTCTAAATCCAGCCCCAAGAAGCGTGGCCGTCCTCCCAAGCGACCCCTCCCCGAGGACCACAGTCGAGATGCACTGAATCGCACTGAAGGGAGTGAAGATTTTCACACTCCTGAAAAGGGGAACAGGCAGCTAAAGATCAGGAGGCTGATTAATGAGATGAAGAAAAGAAAGAAGAGGAGACTTCACAAGGTAATGCTGTCTGGGTATGTGGGAAAGGAGGGAAGGGGAGGCCAGGCAGCAGATGGCGAGACTTCTCTGAGAATGAGTAAATCAATAGAGGCTACAACAGTACACACACTCTCAGCCCTGTCCTCCTCCTTTGGGAGCAAGTTGGGCCCTCAGATCAATGTGAGCAAGAGAGGGACAATCTACATGGGCAAGAGACGAGGACGCAAGCCTAAAGCCCACACCGCTAACGCCAACTCCCACAACACCACACAGTCGTCCCTGTTTAACAATGCCTCTGAAACATCTCTCTTCTCATCTAACCAACCCCAGCCTCCTCTCTCTCACCCATTTCCATCTCCATCTCTCACCCACTCCAGTGGGGCCCAGAGCCCTTATAGTGAAGGCAGCCTCACGGAACCAACAGCTTCCCTACTTTTTCCTCACCCTTTCTCCCTCCCTTCCCCATCATCCTCCTGTACCTCCCCCCGTCCTCCCTCCTCCTCATCCCTCTCTCCTTTTGTGAAGAAGAGTTGTCCATGTCAGGGAAGGCATCATTTTCCCTTTCACCAGTCGTCATGTAAGCTCTCCTGTCCCACCCCTCCACTGCATCATACACCAGGCTCTCCTGGCCACCTGAAAGAGGCCACCCCCTCCCCCAGGAGTGAGTCGCACAGCGAGGACACGCTGCCTAGCGACAGTGGGATAGGAACGGATAACAACAGTGTTTCTGAGCGGGCCGAGATGAGGGGGGTTAGAGGCATGTTCAGGTTGGGTCAGGGGTCAGGAGTGATTCTGGGGGGTCAAAGGCACCCCTCCTCTCTTGTGGATCGTCCCTCTCCTGTCTCTTCACCCCTCTCTCTAATGCCGAGACACACAAACCCCATCACCAACTCCACTACTGTGGAGCGGCACAGAGACCGACACAGGCACAGACGAAGGGATTACGACTGTTCCTCGTCCTGTTCTTGCTTGTGCCCGTGCTCCTGCCCGGGACACACCAAGTGCTCTCCTTTGGACTATTACCCATGCCTTGGACACAATGCACTGAAGAGACAGAAAAATAAACATAAGAAGAAGCACCAGCAGCTGCACATGCAGGATCCAGAGTTTCTGGCCGAGCTAGAAGATTTGATTGGTCAGTTCAGCGAGGTCCACATCGGACGGCGAAGTTGGGCGAGGACAGGATTGGGACAGGGCTTTGATGGGAGTAGGAATGCTGCTGGGGGGAGGCGTCATCACTCCTCCCATTCTCTCCGCTCCAACATCTTCAGGATCAATCTGAATGGCTTCTACTCTCCTCACCCTTCATCTTACTCTGCTAATCCCTCCTTCTCCCCCCAGCCTTTCTACCCTTGCCAGCCAGTGCATTGCAGCAGGAAGCCGGACAGCAGGCAATGTGGTTGCTCGTCAAAATTTCAGGAGACCGTTGAAAATATGGGCTTTTACAGCAGCTATCCCCCGGCCTCGTCACTTTATCACCACCTCCCCAGCTCCTACCAGCTTCCCTCGCCACACCAGTACGCCCCCCATCAGTCCCATCATGCACACTTCCTCCTTAACCCTGCCAGATTCCACAGGCGGAGGAGCAGGTTGCTGCGGGAGGGAGCTTTAGGAGGAGAGGTTGGGGGAGATATAGGAGGCAGTGGAGGAGCCCCACACCTCAGCTCAGGGTTCACATCCAGCCTCTCCTGTGGCTGTGGGAGGAGTGAACACAAACACAAACATAAACACCGGCACCGGCACTGCGAGCAAGACATGGATGAGGAGGAGGAGTTACACGAGGAAGAGGAGGAAGATGGAATTGAGAGAGAGGGGTTGGCTAGTTCAAAGCCAAGGTCAGGGTTCATTTTAGGGCAAAGTGAAGGAGGAAGAAAAGGGTCAAGAGTAATGGGATCTGCTGCTGCTGCCACATCGTCATCCTCAGCAGAGAGGTTCAAACACACATCTCTCACCTCACTAGGGCTGGGTTCCTCTCACCTGTCTTCATTTGGAGGAAGCTGGGGCGGTCTGGGCCAGAGCTCGACGAAATTTGGGGGCCTGGTAGGCAAAGGATTTGGAAATACAACTCCCAGCTGGAGAGGCTTTACTGAAGAGCAACATACAGGCAGACGGATCGCATCAGACGGAGAGGACGAAGATGGTGAAGACGAGTCACACCTGTACAGGATGTCACCGTCCCCAACACACACCAACCTGTTCACATCAGCTGCCTTGGCAACAGGGGGGAGGGGTCTGAGGAGCGGATTGGCCGGTAGGAATCCAGGAAGTGGGGACAGGTCATGGAGGAAAGATGAGCCAGCATGGACTGAGAGGAGAGAAGCAGGTAAGGATGCATGAATGGTTTGATCAATACATCTGTGACTGAGTAGATATGCCTGTACTGGCTGTGAGGTCATGTTAGCATTTACGCTAAAGTGGGTACAAATACTGCAATGTTAGTATTTCTCTGGCTGTCTGGGTTGATAAATGCACACAAACAACCTCCATTGTTAACATGCTATGTGTTGTATGAATGCATAGTTGCATTGTGTTATAATTTTATCGGCAAAAAACATGCATCCATAGAATACTGACAGATAATATGGAAAATCTAACATCAACTGTACTTATCATTAACAGCACCCAAATCATGACAGCTAGCTGCGTGAATAGGTCGAATAGGTTCCGTGGTTATGGTTATTTTTTTATTTGCAGAATGTGGAGATGAGATTTTGGCACCAGTAGTTTGCCCACTATAGTGACAGCATTGCTTTTTCTCAGGTGTTGTTGAGTCACACATCAAAGACTGGAGGGTGTTTGAGAGGAAATCAGACTCCGTTCTTTTTATAGCCAATTTCAGACTCCCGCTGCTGTGCAGGATATGTGCCTAGCTCACACACAAACACACACACACACACGTAAATGTTACCACTCAGCAACCATTCTGTTGGAATTTTTAAAACGTGTTATAGCAGGAGGGCAGCATCTTGATGGAAATCTTCCAGAAAATCTTTGAAATCTTCCCGGCCTGCAGTGAACCACACGCTGTTGCAGCCCGGGGCTACCCAGTGAACACAGTCATTAGTTAACCACCAGATTGGCTATTTAAAGCTCGGCCTACCCCTCACTGCTGGCCAACTGACTCGGAAAAAAGGAAAGAGTGGTCAGTCTGTGAGGGACTGTGGAAAATGGATCAAAAAGATAGATGCCCACAGGAGTGATTAATGAAGGAATAGCATGGAGGTCAGAGTGTGGGCAAAAACAACTTGTGAGGGGAAAATGTTTAGTGTAATACATTAGACATCAATTCATCATTTAAGTAAACACACATGCTTTTAAGGGCTTTCAAGGGCAGACTCATACACATTTGTTCTCTCTGTCTTTGTCTGCTCAGCCTTTTGAGGTTGTGTTCCACATTAACCGATCAAGCAAAAACAATTTGTGTGGAAGAGTGCATACGCGTGCATGTTCATACCAAGTTTGCATTCTGCACAGTGGCCATTCTTGTGTTTTTTTTACTGTGAATGTGCATACATAAATCACCTCTTAATGCATTTCCCAGAAGTGAACTGGTCAGAGGAAATGTTGTGACTCACATAATATGTGTCCCATCCGCATGACTCAGCCTAGACTGGCCTCACATCACACCTCCTGCTGGCTCAATCACTGATCCACATCTGTCTCATTTCCTCTCTGCCACATAAACCCCTCCTCCTGTGCCTCAACCCCTCCCTCCCTCCCTCTTTCCATTTCAATGACCGCAGGTTTACAAGGTGATTCAAGATGCCGGGGGCAGCAGAAAACCGTGCCAATGCCAGACAGTGTGGCAGGGGGAGAAAAAAGAAGGCCAGGACGGCCCAGAAAGCATCCACTGCCCTCCACTGTATCCTCCCTCATGCACTCATCTGCAGCTCCCTCCATGTCATCACCCGGCCTCTTGCCCGGACACAACAGAGATGGGAGAGAAGTGGGAGGGCCAGAGAGAGATAGAGGAGGCGACACAGGGCAGCAGGTGACAGAGTTGGAGCTGCAGGCCAGGAAGAAAAGGGGACGGAAAAGAAAACATGGTGACTCTCCTTGTCATCAGAGGTAAACACTCACAACTGTATTATGAAGTACCTGAGCTGGTTGACTTGAAAATTAAATACAACCACTCAATACTGCTTTATTAACCCACTGTTTTCAGCACTGTGTGCTAAACCAGTGCCTTTTCTCTCTTTCTCTTTTTCCTCTCTATCATTCTATCTCTCTCTCTTCATGCTTTCCTTTTAGTGTCCCTGAGGATAAACCCGAGCGTGACACCCCCCCTGAATGTTTTAGCCCATCAGATGTCGACCAGGCTCCATCTCAACCAGTAACCATCCAAAGAGAGGAGAGAGCAGATGGGCCTCCCAAGAAGAAGTTTTTGAGGGCAGGTCTTTACTCTGATGATTACAAAACTATAGAGTACGTTGACAGACTTCATTCAAAAGCATTTTTTTAAATCTTTTTGGTTTGGTTTATGTTTTTAATGTTTTTAAGTGTCTTTCCTAGCCCGCCCTCCGAAGCCCGACAGTTGTGCAAAGAGAGTATGGATTACTCACCGGGGGAGCATGAATATAGCCTTTTACCTGCTCCCATAAATGTTGGTGAGTATTTAATAAAATGCCAAAAACTGCTGTATTTTGTTGTAGCTGCGATTGTTTATCCAAATTGCCTTTGTGTCCTCCAGGGAAGTACCTTAGGCTGAAGAGGATTAATTTCCAGTTACCTTATGATGTTATGTGCCTGTGGCAGAACAATCAGGTACAGTGGAGCCCCATTAAACAGAATCAGGAAGTCAGACGGGCAACCTAATCCATCATGGAGATAAAAGAGTGTTACAAGGAGATTTGTGGAGTGTCATGAATGTACATGTAATTATGCTGTTGTGTTGTCACAGCTTCAAAAGCAGCCTGCTGTCCCACTGAAGAGGAAGCGGCGTTACTGTGAGTTGCTAGTATTCAATGTGTTGTCTTCAAGTTTAGTAGATGGATCCAATCACTGCTCTCATGCAGCGTCTTACTCTGTATCTCTCTCTGCTTCACTCAGGCCGGCTGAAGGAGAGGCTTGTGTCCTCTCATCGGACAGCGGTGAGTTCATGTGGCTTCGGGTTGTTTCACTCCAGTGAAGAATGCGGCTTTAATAAGTGTTAAACTTACAAGCGTCCCTCGATTTTTTTTTTATTCCACAGGAGAGCTCTAGCGACATCACTAGCTTGTTTCCGCACCTCGATATGGAGCCTTTGACCAGCAGCGAAAGGTATGGAAAGAACTCTGCGATTAACGTAGATAAACCATTACTGAATTAATGTCAGTGAGCTCATGTTTCTCCTTGTGTGCCGGGGCCAGGAGCTTTGTGGTGAACCACCACGTGTTCCTTGTGAGGAACTGGGAGCTCGTGAGAGACAGACAGATCCGACTGAGAATAGAGAGGGAGACAGACGCAGAGGGAGAGGAGCAGGACTCACAGCATCTGTCCTGTGATGGAGCCAGTGGGGACGACAGCCACATCAAGTCAGGTCCATGAAGCAAGTGTGTGTGTTAGTTTTTGTTTCTGTAGGTGTTTGTGTATGCACACGTGTATGTGGTTGAACTCTATACATTTTCATTTCAACATCTGTATAGATTTCATCTGGTGTCTGGTGTTCTCTCTTTTACTTAATGTGTGCATGTAGGTGTGTGTATGTATGTGTGTGTATGTGTGTGTGTGCTCTGCTTACAGCCCGTCGTCCTCATATTCGGCCTGTCTTTCCATATCATACTCAGCAGCACGAACTAAGTGGTTTTCCAACCACAGAATTTCAGCCTGCAGAAGTGTTTCCCCATTTGTCATCCAGCGCTGGTGTCCAAGAACCCAGAACCAAGAACATCAACTTTCCCCATTAGCAGTGAAACCACACCGTTACCATCAAAGACTCCCTGACTGATTGCAGATAGGAATCAAGGGGAAATAAGGACACTCGCATAATTACAGATATATCTGTAAAATACATTATGCGCTGTTGTCATTCCCTCCTACAGCGCCGTCACTAACATACAGAATACTGTTTGAACTCTGACCCTCAGATCAGCAAGTGGGGGTGGAGGTGACGGTTATCAGCAGTGACCCCCACCATCAGAGTCAGGACACCTCCAGCCTGCTCACTGCCAGCCCCTGTGTGAGTGAAACACCTCCCACCCACCTACTCAAAAGTCTTTTCTTTCTTGTTCATGCATATTTCTACAAGGATAAAAATCTGCTTTTGCAATTAGTTGTCCATACTTGTTCACCACAGCCCACCCACACCCAGAACAGGCAAGATGAGGAGGGAGAGGAAGAAAAACGAAGGGAAGAAGAGGTCTGCAGCAGAGAACAGAGGAGGAAACGGCTGAATGATTTACTTTTGACCCTGCAGCATTCATAAGCTAACAATGAGAGGTAGGTAGAGCATCAGATACAGAAACAAGAGGGACTCGGAGATGTATACGCATTGCCTTGTTGATATAATCTTGCCTTTACGTAGGTGGGACCACTCTGAGAAATGGACCAGGCCCACCACCGGACAGACGGACAGGAACTGATGTCACAACACCGCTATTTAACAGTAGTAGTGACACAGAGAACAAGCGAGAAAAAGAAGAAGTGAGATGGAGAATTATAGCAGCTGAAAGACATCTCACACACTGACAGATGAGTGTGGTGAACCTAGCGCTCTGAAGGGCATCACACCAAGGATGAAACCATGGCAACACATCTTTTGTCCAAGCGGCAAGGGATGAGAGAAACTGACCCGGATGAAAGAAATAAAAGAAACAGACCAGCTGAAATGAATTTGCACTAGTGCTGGATGATCAAGCACACTAAAGACTGTATGTATGTATGCTGAGTGAACACACTATAAACACACACACACACACACACACACACACACACACACACACACACACACACACACACTTTGTTTGCTCTTACTTAGGCACCTTAAGCAAAGACAGACATTGGTCGGAGACTGAAAGTGGACATATATGGTACTCAGCATTTCAGCTCTGAAGCTTCCAAGAGACAAGGCGCTCAGGAGCTGCCCGGGGATACAAAAATGTAGCCTAGGCCCTAAGTAGGTCAAAATTGAACCCTCATTTACTCATTAAGCTTTCAAAGTCACATTGCACCTTTGGGAAATGACACAAGGAGAAATGATGAACCAGTTGAAAGCTGTTGAGACAGTGGTCGGGTTTTTCTTCACTTTACCAAGACAGTGTCTGCTATGTACCAGTGAATTGGGGGGGGGGGGGGGGGGCTTTGTGATAGGAATTTTGGCATCGCTGCAAGAGAATTTCTAATGAGGTTTTAAGAAAGAAGTTATTTTTTGGAGAAAAAAAAAAGCCAGCTTGAGCACTGTCTGCTTAAGAGATGGGCAAAAATATATTCATGATAGGAATGTTTATTGTTGACTATTTTCAGTATTGCTTCCTGGGGAAGGGAGAAAGAGAGGGGTAAAAAAGTGTTTTGTTTACCTCAGATTGCCTTTGAGAATGTTTTTGCTCCAGAGCATTGACAATCAGAATGTCATAGGGGGAAGAGAGGAGACAAAACTAGAATTGATTTGCCCCAAATGCTCTGTAGAAGTGCCATGTTGTCTTGTGTACGTACCTAAGCAACTCATGCAGTCGTTAAAAGCAATATCTCATCTAATAAGGACTATATAAGGACTTCTGTTGTTATGGGGTTTTTTTGTGAATATCTGAGGAGGTCATTTTTCTGTACAGTTGCATAGTAGATTGTTCTCATGTTAGAGCATTGGGCTAATCCACTTAGTGGAAGTAACCATACGCAGTTTAGTTTCATGTGAATGTACATAGAGAGAGAGACCTGTTTTCCTTCTATCAGCAGTAGCGTGTAAAATGAGTATTATACATGACAATACTATTGGGATTATACATAAAACGTATATATCAAATATTTCATTTTACTAACATGTTTTTAACAGAGTATAAAGCTGACCAATATATCAGTCATTTGTCCCTAAAATTGACTATGATTGTATATTATTTTTTTGTAGAATTACATAAACTGTCTCTTTTGTTAGCTGATATTTTGTGAGCTAATTATTGGTCAGACAATCAGTGACAGTGATTTAGTCTTTCCAGTGTTATATTTCTGCTCTCTTTCAGTAGTGTGGCTTCTAATAACAAGCCAAGAAAGTGCAATTTCTTTGACTGTTTACATACTGTATGTATATTTTTCCTCTTTCCTTTTTTAACTAAGCACTACATTATTGCCAGTGGATGATTAACTTTATAGCAAAGGTACACATAAAGAGTTATTTATCTAGTTTGCATGACATGTAACCTTTGCCTGTTGCCTCTGATAATATGCATCTGAAAAACAAAACATCAAAAACAACTATAACTCAATGCCATAGAATGTCAGCTCAGACTATTTGCCTCTATAACCATAATAATAAAAACATTTTATGTCTACTACTAAACCCTTCAGACTCTTGGTGTATCAGTTCTAAGGCTTTTGACTTGCTGTGTGTGTTTTGGGAGGGTATTGCAGTGACTTGAATCAGGTTGAGCTAACAGTGCTATCTAGTGGAGTTAGATTGTATATCTCAAACTGTGTTGTCCTCCATAATAACTCACAATGGAGGTCACTATCAAAGGAACACGGTTACAAGATGGGGGAGGGCTGCAGCTCATTCCAATTATTCTCCTCTTTCCACCCTTCACAACATCCTGGGATTTAAAAAAAATCACCAAGAAGTGATAGAAATCTCCTCTATGAACGTGAAAGGGACAAAGTGTGTATTTAGGTTTCACAGTCTTGACTTCCTTTGCAATCTGACACGTCGGTAGTTTCCGGTCACATTTCAGATAGAAATACAGGACATATATATTTCTGAGTGAGGCATCTCCTACATTCTTCCATGATGATTTAATGTATAAAACTAAGATGAATAGGGCTTTTAACATGAATTCAAGTGCTAAAATATGACTCAAACAGCTGCCCAGCTTTGGTTTGTACTGATCATTTTATTTGGTGTATTTACAAACAAGCACATGCAGGAGGTTGACAGTGACTGACACTAGAGGGGCACTGAACATATGCAATAGTAGGACACAGGGATGTCTACAGGCTACATGACACCAGAGAGAAAGAGGAGTAGAGGGAGGTACACATCTCATTGTTACACACAAGCAGACACAGGCACGCGCACGCACACGCACACACACACACAGTGAAAGTGCAGGATGTGCAGACACACCAATGTGCTCACACTCATCTCTGCTTTCACTGCCATATACGCTGCCATGCACACACGCACACACGCACGCACGCACACACACACACGCACACACACACGCACACAAACACCCAGATAGATAGAGACACTAGATGGATCAGATAGAGCTCTTCCTTTCAGAAACTTCAATAGATCAATAATTAGCACATCCAATAAATTAACAGCTTTCAAACAAATGCATTTAGACCAGAATCTCACAAATAAACAAACCAAAATATATAAACACAATTGAATGTGTCCACTGATATTTCATCTTTATCGAGACACTATTTCTTGTAAACACCCAAGTGTTATCCATTTGATGGCATTTTATTGTGATCATAAGTTATGAGCACTGGTTCAATTAAATGCTACTGGACAGTTGCCATAGAGACTGTAATGTCATGCTACATGGCATTGACACAATAAAACGAGGAAACTTTGAAGGACTGGGTTTTCCCTGATTGATCAATAGCAATGAAACAATCCTGCTGTATTAAATGGAGGTCCTTTAGTGTCAGCCTTTCCTGACCAGTTAAAATCAGTCTCTTTTATATTAACTTTAACCATCTAAGCTATTGTTTTAGGCTTAATGTTTCAACATCAAATCAAAACCTTGAGTCTAAAACAAACAAAAAGTCTGTTAGTTGTACATTTAACCATATGCATAGTCATCAATACAAATTCTAGAGAATAACTAATAAATATGACATAAAGCAATGTGGTTAGAATTAACATATCACTTCCACCACGACCACTTCTACTACCGATATCATTAATATCAATGATTATGATGAGCAAACATGGCGGGAAGGGTTCAGGTAAATACAACAGCTAAGGTATGAGGTGAAGACCGGCCACCACACCTACGGACTTTACAGTAGCATTTATGAATACATCATAAATACATCTGGGATTTTCTCACTGCATTCAGTTTAAGGTCAGATAGTGTTGAACAAGAGTTGAGCATAGTTTAGTGAAGTGTTTACTCTGACACGTGTTGGCCCCTTGAGGTTCTGGACGAGTTGAGAGATAAGCTCCAGATTGCTTTTGTCTGATATTATCTTCTATAAGTGTGTGGGATGGATGGATATATATATTTATTTTCTGGAATTCATTCAAAGCATTCATGGCACATTACAATGCATACAGTGTTAAACGCATGAGGCTAAGTCTAATAATTGTATGAATATGATATCAAGACAATAGCAATACATGACGCAAACAGGAGGGAAGATACTGGATTTCATACTCAGACAAACAAACTTTTTTTTTGCATGTATGACAACCACTTAATGTGTGTGTGAAGTTGCAGATGTAAAGATTTAGAATGAAACCATTCATTTTGAATCATCCTCTTCCTCAATGTGGCCACAGTATTAAGCTGCTGCTCGTGTTTTACTATCTGCTTTCTCTTGTTCATCTATCTTTCTATCTATCTTGGTAATATCAATCTCAATTTATATACCTATATATATTTTTTTTATGTATATTTATACAGTCAAATATAGTAGCAGAAATATGTCAAACATACATGAACCAGGCGATAAAGGTGAGAGGTCAATAGGGGTGAAAGGTCAATAGAACACAGATCTACACAGCTACAATTCACTACATTACTACGCAGTATGCAACAGGAGCTACGGCCCAGTACTCTCACATCCTTTCTCCACTCGACAACCTGCGAGCTGCGACTCTCTCCAGCTGACGGCGAGAGATATCAACGTGGCTACCACCAGGCTGTCGACTGTCGCCTCCTCACGACAGGCAGACTCTGATCTGAAAGCACTCACATCTGCAGGTTGTTGCCTGGGCAGAAGTTGCGCTGTGATCATTTTCAGATCAGTGGCTGACAAGGAAGGCAGACATTGAGAAAAGAACATTTTAAAAGGGATACTTCACACCAAGATCAAAGGTCTTTCAGTATGAAATGATTTAAGTTTGACTTGAGTCATCATTTCACAGCATCTGCTGCATTCCTGCTGCCAACATCCATTAGTTTAATGCTACCAAACTGGATGGGTTGTGATGAGGGAAAAAACTCCCATATGTTCATAAAGGGAGAGGGCTGCAGACTGCTCCTGATGCACGTAAAGCAGAACAGATGGTGTTATGCACTCAACTCAAACTCGAACCGAGAAAGCGTGAAATATCCCATTTAGAGTAGTGAAGCCTTACCATAACCTCTTAACACTCACCTAATATATATATATATATATATATATTCATTTTTTTATTTTTATTGATTGAGTGCAGCAGTTATGGAACCGAAGTCACATGATGAGGGAGGTGTAGCCAATAGGTACCAGTCCCTCTTTGTCTCCCTGACGACAGCGAATCCAGTCCTGATCGACTCCTCCCAACACCACCAGTTCCTCCCCTTTGCAGAAGCTCAGCTCTGAACCTGCTCCAGAGTGGTCACACAGCGTTCGTACGGACCTGAGAACAGACAGCAGAGATCATCTCAGCCACAACGGTCTACAGTACTGTTACGGACGGTGTCCTATATGTCTGGTATGCGTACATGTATTGTGTTTTGTGTTATTGCTTTGTTGTTGCTTTGTCTCCCCCTCCTGTTGTCTTTCTCATACTTCACAGATGTACACACCTGGTTCCAGTCATCCAATCACCCCACCTGTTCCAGATCTCCAATCATCCAGTCCCCCTTTTAATAGTTCTCTGTTTGTTACTGCACTTGGCACTCTGCCTCGGGTCTCTGGCCCCTGTGGTTGTGTTGAGTTGAGTGGAGCCGTGGCAGCGCTCTGTTTGAGCTCTGCCTGTTTGTAAGTGCTTGCTTGTTTGTTTCCTGGTTTATGGATTGTCTTTAGTTACACCCCCTTCATTTAAACTCTTTTTCTTGTTAGCAGCCTACTTTGGTTTTGTTGTTGTCCTTGTCAATTCCTTTTGTTGTGTGCCCGGGGACAATGAGGACAGGTAAGACACCCTGGGGTTTACATACTGCATACACGTAGGTTTACTTGTT
Source organism: Myoxocephalus aenaeus (assembly GCA_038501785.1). NCBI lineage: Eukaryota > Metazoa > Chordata > Actinopteri > Perciformes > Cottidae > Myoxocephalus > Myoxocephalus aenaeus. The sequence goes on along the minus strand of JBAMJR010000020.1, from coordinate 756,015 downwards.
GTTAATGCCCTAGGTTAGAGTGAGCACCACCCCCTGTAAATGGGGGGGGGGGGGGGGATGAGTTTTTTGTTAAGTTCTTTTCTTTGGTGCCACTGACAGTCCTTGTTGTTCCCTGTGTTGCGTTTTTGTAAATAAACACTTTATTGTCATGTACGGACCCCGGTTTTGGTGTGACCGTACCCTCCCTTGTCTACATCTGCTGTTTTTATATTGCGTCCCACTCCGAGCCACCATGGGGCGTAACAAGTACACCGACAACATATGATGTAGCCGAACCTCGGATGAGTCACAATGCAGGATTGATGGCGAGTCACCAATTATAGTCTTTCAAAGACACATTTTTGGTGTCTACTACACACACACTGGTGCCCTTGGAGGTGGGGAAGAAGTCATTTTAAAAAAAAAAAGAAGGGGGAAAACATTTCACAACTAGACACCCAGACGAAGGCAAGTTGGTTGCATAACCTCATATTTAAAAGTAAAATGTGTTAGATCTGGTCAAAACTTAGGTTTAAAACATTTAAAAAATCAACTAACATTCTCAAAAGAACTGTGTCTCAGCCAACAAACTTCATAACTCCACAATAAACAACCATCACTGTCACTTTATATCTGTTGTACCTGAGTGGTCTGGGTTTGTCCTTCATCTCCAATGTGTCAACCTCCTTCTCTGGCTCACTTTCTCCCTGGGGCTCTGGGCCCCTCCTTATTATCGGAGTGGAGTTGCTGCTCACCATTCGTGTCAGTGCAGTGACACCAGGGGCCAGCCACTGAGAGGGACGCCTTCAGAGACAGACACAAAGAGGTCGAGAGGAACAGAGAGAGTGTGGGACAGAAGGGCAGTGAGGAATCACATAAAGTACAACAGTGACTTTATTTAGAGTTTCTTAATGTCACGATAGTAGTTGAATTCACAAATGCATTACTTTTCTCTCTCGCTTAAGAAAAATAAACTCATTGGCTAACCTGGTTGGTGGTGTGTGACCTGGTGGGCTGCTGAGGCTTTTAGAGGCTCCAAAGAGCCTCCCCAAACCCCAAGGAACCTCATCACCACTGCCGACCGCAGCAAAGTCACTCCCTGCTTGGGCCTGGAGGCCTGGCAGATCTGTCTTCCCATTCTCCTTTTTCAGGTTCAGCTCTGACAGGTTCTGACTCATTCTGCCTCCCCAGCGCATCACAGCCCCCCATCCCTGCTGGATCACCTGTGATTAACACAAATGTCAGCTCTGCAGGACCACAGACAACATATTTGACTACAAACACTGAACAGCCACACAAAGGTGAGTACCTGTCCTGCCTGCTGAGTGAGGCTGTCCTCCTCAACATTAGGAAGAGGGAAGTCTCCAATATTCTTCTCCTGCACCCACAACAGCTGAGGACTTGTCTGAGTGACCGAAGCTTTTCTGGGTGCAGCACTGCTATGGTTTGACTCCCCTGGTACTCCATTCTTTGGATTACTCAATGGTGACAATTTTTCTTTGGCTGCCCGATATTCTGGGCTTCCAAAGTCTACTTCTAACAGGCTTTCAATATATCTGCAGCTTGTAATTTTGGATTTGGACCCCTCTGTTGACTGCTGGAATCCAGCATCCTGACAAGTTGTACTGGGGATTTCTGGAATGTGACTGTCTGGCTCTAAATGGTGGTGCTGGAAGAGCAGGTCGAGGTTGAAGGTCAGCAGGCTTAGAGGCTGCAACACGAGGAGCAGCTCCTCGAACAGAGGCTGGCAGGCGGTCAGCGACAGATGCATAAAGGAGGTGGGGCGGTAATATGTCTCTAGCACATCTGAGAGAAAGAGAGATCACTGTCAAGCACATGCATGCCCACAAGGATGAGAGGGGAGTGATGGGAACTTACCACTGCAAGACTGAAGGTGAGACAGCCAGACATCAAGAAGTTTGGTACTAGAAGAAAATAAAATAATAGAGAACAGGTACTGAGGCTCCAAAGAGAACGGTAAAATACAAGTGCGGGGAAAATACAAATCTAATACAAAAATACATGTATATTTGCGAACGACTGATTTGAGCACTTTTCATGCCGCCAGTGGAGACCAAAAAGGACGAGGAGCCATGACTCACTTCAGTAGACCGAGGAGGAATGCGTTGAACCTGTGTTTTCTCTGTCTGAGCTGAGGTAGCTCTCCAACACGAACTTGTAGGTTGAACAACGCTTGAGTTTTAGGACCTTGAAAAGTAGATTGAGAGGAAGAAGGGAAAATATATGTATATTAAAAAAAGGGCAGAGAGAGAAAGAGAGAGAGAGTAAGATTAACAGAGAAATGTACAGAGGTCTGCAAAACATTGCTTGGCACTCATAAGCCAATCAATATCTGCATCCTGTTGTTCGCTTAATTCAGCATTTTAGACACTAAAATCAACAAGTATTGACTGATGTGTGGGAAAATGAGAGGCAGAAAAAGTCCAGAGCTTATTATTATCAACCAGGGAAAAAAAACAAGACACAACCAATATCAAATCCTTAATATCCAAGTCTATAAATGCACATTTTCCAACAATTCTTGGAGCACTACCTGGCCTGGTTGAGGCCTGGACCAGACCCCAGGCTGAATTTGGCCTCCTGCCTGCAATCAGGTCACTCTGGTGAGGTTTTAAGCCATCGGTCAGCAAGCCGTGCAGGGCAGGGCAGAGACACTGCAGCACCAGACGGCCCAGAGATGGATTTATAGTGCTGTCTCCTGATAAGGCCTAGGGAAGGGAGAGGAGAGGAGAGAAGAGGAAAGGAAAGGAGAGCAGGAAGATGTGCAGTGATAGGGAGAGACAGGGGAATAGAACAGCAAGGATGACTCAAGAAAGAGGGAGAAAAGGAAAATGGGACACATAAATGGAAGGTGGAGAGAAAGGGGAGCGATGAGGGTGGGTATGATGTGAATAGACATGAGTTGGGGTTAGTTTACAAAGAAATTCTTAAGACTACTAGATTGGGTTATCTAAAGATATTCTAGTACCTTGTTAACTGAGAGAGACTGAGGAGAGACGGAACAACATATATAGAGTCAGAACAAGAAGGACGGGAGGGAAAGCATTTTCAAAGATAAATAATCAATTCTAAACATTTTGTTTCGTTCTCAAGAGTGACGTGAAACAAAACACTTCTCGTTAATGAAACAGAGAAACAAAGGGGAAAAAAACAACGTAATTCTGTTATTTAAAATCCCCCTGGTGACGTAAACTTACTAACCTTCTGAACTACAGTCCGAGAAGAGCTGAACTGGGCCAAGATGGCTTCCACTGCCACACTGACCGCACTGACCAGAGCTGGAGGGAAGAACAAAGGTCTTTGGTTAAACTGTAAGAGCTCTTGACATCAGGGACAGAGACACATAGACGGACAGGTGAACACACACACACACACACACACACACACACACACACACACACACACACACACACACACACACACACAGGTGAGACACACACCTTTTTTGTCCTGCAGGCACAGAGAGGACAGGCCCAGACCTCTCATGGGATGCTTCACATCTTCGCCCATCCAGGATGTCTCTGTCCTCGGAACAGAGCCAGCGAATGAGACACTGCGAACAGCTGACAGCAAAAGAGCAATTACTTACTATAATTTGTATGAAAAAGATACAAATTCAACAGAAGCAAAATTAGTCACCACAGACATAAATATAAAAGAAAATAAATATCATAACAAAAAAAATTGCGTTATTAGTAGCAGCAATTAAGCAATGAGGAGCACCAGAGTAGGCAGATAGAAGCAGATGGTGCTACTGACAACAAACTGTGTGAAGACATCCTATAAATATTGGTTGGCTGTGGTGAGCTTTCAACATCTGGATCTGTGAAGACAACTTTCTGTATGCAGCAGGGATAAACAGGATCCCATGCATTAATCTTGACTCCCACTCAAACACAATCATACATACTTAATATAAGCATACACAGGAGATACTACAGAGCTAGGGGCGACACAGTCGTATAAGCTATCGCATCAGTCAGGTCAGGTTCAATTACATACACATTCAAAGGGCAGGTGTTGTGTACAGTTCATAAATAATTATTTATATAAACTAGTTATATAAATACATTCATATAATGAACGGGATGCAGTGGACCTTAATTACTTTGAAATTGCCCTCAAAGATAATTTTAGGGCACTTTAAAAGATAATAAAGTTGAACTTAAATTTTAAAACAATGACATACAACATGATAAACAAGCTACTTGTGTTGTGCCTGGCATGAAATGCACCTGTCCATTTCAACATATCGTGCAAAAACCGAAACAACATGGAGACAGACCAGACGAGACCGACACAAAGACAGACAGACGGAGACGAGGACAGAGAGAGAGAGCGATGAGAGCAACTCTAGAAAGCCTGTGACAGGAACAGCTGTCACCCCTCTGAAGGCCCTTTGCAGATTTGAAAGAACCGTGTAGATGAGACGTACCAGATGACCTGCAGGGAGCTACCTTCTGATACATAAAACAGCTACAGTTACCTCGTTCTTTCAAATTTGCAAAACCCCCGGGTCGAGAAAGGGACAAAAGTCTGAGAGCCGCTATATCCAGGGCAGAGAACACAGACAGAAACGGACAGTCAAAAGGACAGACAGACATGCACGCAAGCAAGATGAGAAAGAGTGTATAAGATGAGGAGAGAGAAGGCAGAGAGAGAAGGCAGAGAGAGAAATCTTACTCGCCACGCGTGACTGCGGTGGAGCCTGGTAGAGTTTTGGGGGTAGGGCGGGCGCTCTTGGCGGTATAGGAGGGTAGAGGTTTGGATAGTAGAGGGGAGCAGCAAGGGCAGGCAAGGTGTGAGAGCGGGGGAAAAGCGGGGAGCTGAGGCAGTAGCCTGCTGTGCCTGGAGGGGGCGCACCGGGTCGCTGGGGAGGGGAGAGGGCACCGATAGGGGAGAGGCGAGGAGGGGCACCCCTGTGCAGAGGGCAGTTTTTTGGGTGGTACAAGTAATATGTAGGAAGAGGAGGAAGCTCCTTAGATGTCCTGGCCTTGTTGCTGTTGTGATCCGTGTGTGAGTTTGTGCGCTTTTCTGAATACAGCGAGTCCATAGCACTGATACTGTTTGAATACTCCATCATGACATCTATGTTCTTATACGGGGTCGTGCAGCTTGGAGCCTCTTTGGGGCCACCACCAGGCGTGTCTGACTTAGTGTGGGTGTCACTGCGGTATAGAGAGTCAAAATTACAGATAGAGTCAGATGCAAGGTCCCTGTGTGTGTTAAAGATATCCCCATAATCACAAGGAGAGTCTGCACCAAAATCATCCAGAGATTCATAGTTAAAGCCAGAGTTTATATCAGTGCTAGAATCATCTCTGTGGATACAAGCTGGGCTGGCAGCAGGGGCCCACTGTGTGTTATAGTGTTTGTCTGTGGACTCCCTGCCTGCATGGCTGTGGGGTCTGGGATCTGCAAAGGGCTGGGAGTTACAGAAGCCTGGACGATAGGAAGGGAGGGCAGTGTGAAGGAAATAGGGTTGGGAGGACTGGGCGAGGGACAGTGGTGGGGAGGAAACTGCTTATTGGAAAGGGTAAAAAGGCCAAAAAAAATTGGACAAGCGCACAAGCAAAGTGATATGAGGGAGCAAAGTGGAGCCATGGACAAACAATGGAAACAACAGAATGGGATGGATAGGTGAGAAAAACAAGGAAGATTAAAGCAACAAAAAAAAATGTGGCAGAGAAATGGGAAGGAGAGAGAGATGCAGAAAATGTTAGTGTCTGTCGAGAGAAAAATGCACATTCATGAGTGTATTCCAGCAGAAATCGTCATCATGTAATATCATGCAGTAATGCAGTATTAAAGTCAAACAGTTGATCGACAGTTACACATTGACAGTGCATGGGAGTAAATGGAGTTGATTTATGAAGGGCAATAACCACAGTCTTTTATTTAAGAGGGTTTGACACAGTATAAATACTGTCAGTCAGCCACTGACACCATGAATTAAAACTCCACCATGAATTGCAAATATTCATCATATTTCAAAGTGGGGTTTCTTTACAGCCTCTGGTTTCACTTTCATTTCATACTTGTATTAAGAGTTATGAATATGAAGTAACACTATAGCACAGTGTTTTGTAGTTTACTGCAGTGCCATCGTCGCCTCTGGATCACCTTCTCTTTTTCTCTTGTCTGCCGTTTGTTTTCTACCTCTCTCTCGCTCCCTCCCCTCACCAGCACTACAGCATACAGCGTAATGCTGAGTCAGTCAGCAGACAGCAGACTTCTGTCCGTTCCTGGTCAATCACCATGTCTGTCTCTGTGGAGATTCAGAGTGTGTGGCTACAACCATTTTCATTACTCAATTACCTGTGACAGACTGCTAGGCTATGGGATACAAAATTAGCTGGAAAGCAAGCATACCTTGGTTTGACTTGAGCTGTCTCTGAACTGTAACAAACACATGATACTTCCTATTTTTCTGACACTAGCTTTCAGCAATTGGCTCAAATTCTTAGATCCACCCCTTGGTCTCTTAAAGGTGTACACACCTATATTTCTGTTTCTTGTTGCAGTGGTTTCTGAGGGAAACTCCTGCAGCATATAAATCATTAGAAAGCAAAGGTTAAATAATGCCCAAGTAATTATACCATAAGAGAACTACTTTTAGCAGCTGATTGACAGAGAATATGAGCAATTAAAATCAAACATACACCCTACCGACAATCTACTCCTTAGTGTTTATGTAGCCCACTGCAGCACTGAAAGAGATAAGTAACTTGATCTTGTGCCACTCGAGGGAGCAAAAGTGGGGGAAGCAGAGAGACAGGATAGACAGAAAGAGAAAAGCATATAAACATCCCGAGTAGATTTGATTTAAAACCAGTAAAGCGGCAGAGAAAGAGGAATAATTCTAATTTTAAGACACACAGTTTAGAAAGAAAAGAGAAGTTGAAGGTAAAAAGGCAGAGGGGAAAGGTGGTGAGCTCAGTGGGCAGTGGGCACTCCATTATACCCCTCCCCGTTGGTCTAAAGAGTGGATAAATAATTGAATAAGGCAGTGATGACATCACACTTTGATAACCAGTGCAGGAAAAACTGTCTGGAAAGTTTCCAACAGCCTCTTTCTCCTCATATTACCTTCACTCCCCTCACCATATGTATCCCTCCATCTCTCTATTGCTCAGGTTCCCTCTGCAGCTTCCACTGTCTTGTTAGCTTCCCTCGCCTGCAACCACCCTCTGTTTATCCCTTGTCATCATTTATCCATCATAAAGTATCATGTCTTTCTGTGACTCATGCTCGTCCTCCATCTCTTCACTGTCGTTCTATTTATCATATCCATATATGAGTCAACCCTTGGTTTCTTTTTATTCTACTGTCCAACTATGTTATTTGTGCGTCTCTTTCTGTCCATTATCTGCCCATCCCAGATCTGTTCTGTCGTTCAAATTACACTGATTTACTTTGGTGTGTTTATTTTCCCCCATGCACACACAAAACTGCATGCATGGCAGACCCCTTCCTGGCATTCAATTAATCTGACTTCTTTATAATCATTTGCATCATCACGCTAATTCCCACTCACCTGTAGTTCTTGTTTCAAAAGTCCTTCCGCCATCGGCTCGTCCTCTCACCTCCACCGCCACCTTCTCCCCCTCTTCCTCCTCTTCTTCTTTTCCTTCCTTTTCATCCCTTTTAACTTCTTCACCCTCCCACTCTCTGCCGATGGTCCACAGGCTGCTGTCGCTGACTGAGCAGCCAATCTTCTGCGATGGGCACAGCTCCGGTTGTCTCCCCTCCTCGTCAGCTCTCTGGAGCATTTCCTTCAGAGCGGCCATTGAGGTGAGAGCTGGTGGCGGCTGCATAAAGAAGGCCTGAGCCTGAGAGGTGTACTCCCATTGGTTGCCATCGCCGCCTGCCATCTCTCTTCTCCACCTCAGGTTGTACAGTATATCTGCATCTGGAGTAATAACTGTTGGGTCAGGGTCTGGATCGCTGATCACCTTTGTTGCGAGGAAGGTGCTCTTGTTGCGATACCGCATCTCTTTAAAAGTCGTGACCTTTGGCGCTAACCCTGTAGATGATCCTGAAGAACTGAGCTTCTTTTGATTTTCCAAATGAGATTTTCTCCCTGTCAGGGATAGATGCTGTTGTCGGGCTTCACACTCAGGTGTGAATGCTATGAGCCAATCAAATCGCTCAGGCTGTGCAGAGTTAGCCTGGAGAGTGCTGCTTTTGTGGTGTGGCACAGATGGGGGGATTGGGGGTAAGGGACGAGGAGGAGGAGGAGGGGGAGGTGAATCTAGTACCTCGGCAGGATACCGGAAAGACTCAAAACTCATATTCTTTGTTTTGGTTTCTTGTGTATTGCTAAAACCAGTGCTGTAGTAAGGGTCGGAGGTCAGACCGCTGCTCCTCTTCTTTCTCCTTGCCATCTCAGTAAAAGAGGTGGTTCTTTGTGTGCTCTCTTCGTTCATTTTGCCATCTTCAGCTATATCTGCTCTTCGATCTCCATCCATGCCTCTGCTTCTCCATCTGTCTCTGGCCATCAACTCTGTGTCACATTCCTGCATCTCATTCCGTTCTTTTAGTCTGAACTCATGTAGCTCCCCAGACCTGGACGAGATAACGTGATCTCCATCAACCTCATCCTCTAACCCTCCAACACACACACCAAGTTCTGGGCTGAGTTTGAGGAGCTCAGCTTGGGTCAATCCAGCAAGCATCAATAGTTTCCGAATCTCTACATCCAGTGCATGGAAGGAGGGGGGAGGAGGCAGGGCAGGTGGAGGTGGTATGGCAGGGGGAGATGAGGAGGAGATTGAGATAACTGGCGGAGGCGGCAGAGGTGGGGGGCGTGTGGTGGGAGGAGGAAGGGAAAGGGGGGTCTTTTCATATTCGGCCTGGAGAGCAGCGAGCCGCTGTGCCTCCTTCCTGGCAAGGTGACGCTTCCGAGGAGGAGGGATGGGAGGAGTTGGGGTGGGGATGGATGGAGGGGGAGAAGGGGTGGTATAAAGGGTGAGGTAAGGGACCGGTTTAGAGATGGGAAGAGGAGGGATACAGGGAGGAGAGGGAGGTAGGGGTTTCTCACACCTAAAAGTGGTGAAAGTGGGGGATGAGGAGTTAGGGGAGAAAGTAGACAATGTGGGAGAGGTGGACACAGCCATGGAGGTGGTCTCCCGACTGATATTGATGTAGGTGTGGAGGTCAGAGTTCACGCTGGCATGACGTGCAGGAGGTTTGGGGGGTCTCGGTGGCGGCTCGACAGGAGAAGGGGTGAGGGAATCAGGAACGAGAGGATCCTCACAGTCTGATGGAGCAGTGAGGTCAACCCCCGCATCTGAAAACTCCTGGGAGTCTCCCATCGTTCCTCTGCCACTTTTATACAACTTCCAGGGAATGTCGATGTTGCCCATTTCATCCATGACATCCGAGAGATCCTGCTCCTCCAGATCTCCAAGATCAAATCCTTCCTCGTGGAGTCTGGCGATGTAGGCCAGTTTTACTTCCCGGTTCACCTTCTCCAAGCGGTCTAGGTGATCTAGCCGATCCCTCAGAACATCCCAGTGTTGTTCCCCCTCCAGATCCCAACGAGCCACTTGGATCACCTGGCTGAAGCGCTCCATTTTCCCAAACTCACCGACAGATTCTAGAAAGTCAAGCAAACCTTGTTTGGTGACCTCAGAGTCCCCTTTATCCCCTAAGTAGTCAGGAGAAGGGGAGTCCAGGGCAGAGGGGTAGCCCTCATCTGGGGAGCAAGGGGAAATTGGGGAATGTGATGCTAAGACGAAGGGATTGCGGCTAAGAGGGAGGGATGGGGGTGAACGCGAAGGAGGCTGGCATGCAGGGGCTTGTGGGGGAGAGCGGTCTTTGGGGGACAGAGCAACTGTGAGATTATCTTGGTCGTGAGAAGAGCAGATGGAGGTGGATTGATCTGCACAGTCAGACTCCAGATCAGAGCAGGAGCTGATAGAAGTGGAGGAGGACGAGGTAGAGGAGGAGAGCGAAAACTCCAGGAGGGAGGGGGGACAGTCACAGCACGAAGGGACCAGGGTGTCATCATCGTCGTCGTCGTCATCATTGTCCGCCTCCTCTTCACCATCATCAATATCAAAATCCCCACTGCTCTCTTCCTCATCGTCTTCTTCCTCTACTTTTACATTTTTCTTGTTGTCCAGATCCGTGCTTGCGTCTGCATTCTTGCCTTTATTTTCCAGACCGGCAGCAGGGCGGGCAGAGGCCTCCAGCTGGGCCTGTGCTTGGGAGGGAGGCTGAGGCTGCTCCTTGGCCCCTTTCCCATCCTGCCTCTGGGGCAACAGGGCCGGAGGGGGGGGCAGCTGCAGTTGCTGTCTGATAGAGATGGTATTGTTGTTATTGTGGTTATGGTTGAACATGCTGTTATTGTCTTGCGGGGAGCGGCCATCGCAGCACAGACACGGGAGGCTCGGCTCGTTGCAGTTCGGGTCAAGAGGGAGAACAGAGGGAAGCGGAGGTGGAGCGGCTGCTGGTGCAATTTTGGTTGCCGCAGATGCACGAGCACTTTTGGGTTTGGGCTTCGCTGGTTTGGAGAAGGTGGAAACCTGTTTCTGTGAGGCAAACCTTGACTGGGTTACTGGTGCTCGGGGCTGCACGCCCACCCTGGTCCTGGTGGGTGCAGGGGGCGCTTTAGTAGCCCGGCGTGGGGAGGCCGTGGTGATTGTGTTCATGTTTTTATCCTCCCTCTGGAAACCGGGGCCATGAGACTTTGGTCCCGCTACAGTATTGGTCCGCCTGCTGACGTCAAAGCGCCGCGGCTTTGGAGGCTGAGAGGAGCAGCTAGAGGACTGCATTGTGGGAATGGGACTTTTTAGGATTCTCTGATATTTCTGTTGCTATAGAAACAAGTGTTGTAAAGGACAGATCCAAACTATGACGCGCCGTGACGGTCACATCTTGGCTTGGCTCCCAAGATCCTGAAACATCAAAGAAGACACACAGTGAATAACGGCTACCAGCGAAATACGGCTTTGCAAAAACCTTTTTCTTGCTCTACACAAGTTTTGATAATAAGCTGAGTCTTTGGAATTAAACTCATCATCTGGACTATCCAGTAATACGCAATTGCTTTAGGACTTTTTGTTTCATGATTATTACAGCACAAGTCCTGGTAGGAAACAGCAGCGCATATGAACACACACACACACACACACACACACACACACACACACACACACACACACACACACACATCACCACTTCAGGAAAATAATTCAAGCTGAAACCATTAGTTCGTTTATAAATTGACAGTAAATGATCAGCTTCTATGTTGCAAACATTCTAAATATAACATGCTTGTTGTCATAGATTTTCATGATGAATATCTTTGCGTTTTGGACTGGCAGTTGAACAAAACCAGACATTTGAAGACGTTACCTTGGACTAGTCACCTTGAGAAACTGTGATGGTCCTTCTGACAATTCTGACATTGTAGATAAACTGCTTAATTGATTAATCAAGAAAATGAAGGACAGATCAGTTGATAATTAAACAATTGTTAGTTGCTGCCCTTGAAAATATTTCATCTTTTGTTGAGCAATACTGAACAGCTTTTAGAAAACATTGAGGTGCCTTCAGACTTAAACAGTTAAACAAATAATAATACAAATTTATAAAACAGATTGTTTTCTGCAAAGTATTATCTGTTGTATTTCCTTGGTTTTCAGATGCTCTATCTATCTATCTATCTATCTATCTATCTATCTATCTATCTATCTAATTCAAACACACACACACACACACACACACACACACACACACACACACATCACATGAAATGACCCCTTTGATAATAATTGTCAGCTAATTTATAGCTTAATAACTGTCACTTGTCATCCTTATCAGTCGTGTTCAGCTTCACTGAGCACTGATATTCATGCATTTACAGTAGTCAGGCTGTCTCTATCTGAACCAGTCACGCTGAAAAGAGGCAGTGAGATCTAGATCAAAAGAAATAATGTAAAAACAAACACCGTACTGAACATTTAACTAGAGCATCAAATAATCAGGCAGCAGCAATGAACAGCACCAAGTCTGCCTTTTAAAAGCCCATCTGCAGAAGGCTATTGCTCATATATTCCTCCACAGTGCCCTTCACTTCACTGAGGAATATAAATCACTCCAGTGCTTGCTTACAGGGCCTTCGACGGAATGGCATTAAAGCTAACAAAGCCTTGAAATAACACCAAAAAAAACGGCACATCATCGTAATTTAACCCGTCCCGTGTACCGTATTTACCCCTGCATGTATCGATCCCACAGAGCTGATGTAGCCAGGGAGGAGGAGGAGGAGGAGGGGTTACCTCCATCCGCATCGCCCTGATATACAGGCCCATCCGGCCCTATTATAACTCAAATATTACACATAATATTCAGATTCCAGTTAAAACCGATAATGATAATACGTTTTACCTCAGAATTATTCAAGAAATAGCATTGTTAACAGCTGAATCGCATGTTTTTAGATCTACGCAGGGAATGTAATGTTTTTGCTCACCCGACTCGACTCTGCCGGTTCATTTGAAAACATATATATATATATAACAAAACGACATCTATAGTACGATAATTAACGAGGACTCGACTCACGATCAGGTGAAGATGGATGCAGGTCTCCATCTCGTCGGGCTCGCTCGCATCACAGTCCGTGTGAACGTGAATCTCTCCAGACGGCGACAGCCTCTGCGTCTGTCTTCTCGCGAGCATCCGACAAACCATCGCTCCCCCCCAACCCAACCAAGCCACACCCCGCACTTTCCTTATCATCACATCCAATTTATCTTGAGTCATTTTCAGCTTCACCTCCTTCAAAAATATTAGCTTTGAGAGGAAGAGTCTCATTTCCCTTGAGTCCTCATAAATCATCCTATCTGCAATTCATTCGTGAATTTATCAGTCACGGAAATTAACTCACACAGTCTTCAGCATGGAAAGTCGCTATTGGCTGACATACAAGTCGATAAATGAAGTCATCTCCTAATTTGCTAAATTGTAATGGAAGCTGTAGGAGACAGGAATAATTGTATTTATTTATCTTTATTTGAAAAGGGACCATGTACAGTTCAAATTTAAAAGTCACCATTTGATGCACTGTACCAGATTATAGCTCCAGATTATCACTTCAGCTAATTTGCATCTGTAGTCCCTTGGCAGGTCAAACATAACACAATAGCAAACAGCACAGGATGAAAGACACAATACAACATTATATGTGGAGAGAAGAACACACAATACAAAGATACAGAGCAGCACATTAAAAGTAAGGAATAAAAACCATAATCATTTTGCTCAATGAACACAGCGCTGAGCAGCTTTCAACTGATTTTTTAAAACTATTTTTAAAAATGCTGATAGAGTTGCAGTTCTTCACCGAATATAGTGATATAGCAATTGTTTTACTTATTAATGGCAGCTTGCTTTGGGTGGAACTGTTATAATAAGGCTTTGCCTTTTGAGTATGTTTTAGAGTTGTCATGTGTTTTTTTTTTATATCACAAAGTTTTACACAGAAATCAGCCTCACAGTACAGGCAATATGGCCGTGTATCATCGCCAATTTGAATTCAGGATTTCCACACTGTATTTAAGCGTAGTTTAGACTGAGACATGATGAGCTAGATATTTATCTTTAGTCACAGAGAGGCACACACACAGTGGACGAGGTGAAGTGACTGAGGTGATTTATTTTAGTGTGACAGTGAAGAAACATTTACATCCCGCTCTGTAAGCCATGGTGGGATCAGCGGCGGCTTTGCGTGATTCATTTTCAGTCCTGATGCGGAGTGTGAGTCTCCTCTCTGCTCTGAGGCTGTGTTTCACTCAGACGTATAATGACCTCATGGAGACGTTGAGCCAGTTTGGGTATAAAACAGCACTTCACCCTCATTTCACTGAATTTATTGTCAACACCTATGGGATCCTGAAGGAGAGGCCTGGTGAAAACAGGACCACGGAAATTGACTATAATAATCCAGACTTTCTGAGGAAGCTGACAATGAACACAGCACAGAGAAAGCTTCAGAAGCACCTGACACTTGTGCTCACCCGCCTCTGCAACATGGCCGAGGAGGATAGAAATCCTCTCCTTCTTTGGTCGGTATGACTGTGTCCAAAGACCGGCAAAGCATTTACAGTCCAAAATGTGAGCACACATAAAACAACTTGTGTGTTGCAGCGTCGCAGGATTATGAAGTAACGGCGTGTGACGTGACGTCTGAGATTCATCAAAGGCACCTTAGTCCAGGCAGAAAATAAATAACGAAAACGAAAGAAGAACGAAAGAAAAAAGACAAATGTCTCAAAATTATTTACACGCTACTTTGGACAATCCAGAGATGGAGGAACACAAAATACAATTGGTAGAGCAAAATACAATTGGTAGAGCTAAAGAACAGATTGACAGACTGAAGGCAACTATACATGACCTTAAACTGTCAAATGATGACATGGCGGCCCAATTGAAACATGGTACCAACTAAATTAACTCAAAAGCCAAAAATTATTCGGCAATACTTCAAGATTACGAGGACAGCATGACCTCTCTGATCAACCAGAATGAGTTCCTTTCTGACAAACTGGCCCAGAGTGAATTTCAGAATGACGGTATAAAGGCAAAGAATAGTAATCTGCAGGCAGAAGTTGCAACGGCAACGGCAGGACGGCAACATGCTACAAAGATTCACCTCTCTTTATTACATCCGTCCTCCTCCCTTTTAAGTGTGAGTGGGAATGATGACCTTTTGCCTACTGTGAACTGTGATAGTTCATTATGAGTTACCCTCCTCCCTTTTAAGTGAATGAATTAATGAATATATACTTTATTAATCCCCGAGGGGAAATTTGGTGTCGATAGCAGCAATTTACAGACAAAAATAAGATATAAAAACAGGGATGAAAGATATATAAAATAAGAAGAAGAAGAAAAGAAAATAGCTGGGGTGAAATAAAAGAAAAAAAAACAGTATTAATTTAGGAATTCAATTAAACGTAAACAGTAGAAGTGCAAAAATGTATGTGTATATTAAGTGTGTGAGGTGTAAATAAAACCAACAATAAACAAAATATATAGGGGAGTGCAAAAATGCAAATTATGTTTCTAAGTATATGAAGTGTGAAGTGTAGATAAACATAAACTTGTACAATGATTAATCAGTCAGAGGATCTGGCAAGCGGTGACTTATTATAAAGTCTTAATGCCGTAGGCAGGAATGTTCTCCAGGTCCTTGTTGCAGCGGATCGTGATGAATCTCTTGGAGGAAGTGCTCCGCTGTCCCTGCAGTAAGTGCTGGAGAGGGTGGTCCGGGTTGTCCAATATGGACAATAGTTTCTTCAGTGTCCTTCTCTCCACCACCTGCTCCAGAAACTCCTGCTTGCAGCCGATGATGGAGCCGGCTTTCTTAACTAGCTTGTTAAGTCTGTTGGTGTCACCGGCTCCAATGCTGCTCTCCCAGCAGACAATGGCGAAGTACAGGGCGCTGGCCACAATCGACTGGTAGAACATCTCCAGCATCTTGCTGCACACATTGAAGGATCGGAGCTTCCTCAGGAAAAACAGTCGACTCATCCCCTTCTTGTACACAGCGTTGATGTTGGCCTTCCAGTTCAGTTGGCTGTCGATGGAAACACCCAGGTACCTGTACTCCTCCACCATGTCCACGTCCTCTCCAAGTAAAAACTCACATGACTCAGAGCCGTCGTCTTCCTCCTGAAGTCCACCACCATCTCTCTGGTCTTGGCCATGTTCAGAAGCAGGTGATTCTCACTGGCCCACTCCACAAAGTCACTCACCACTGCCCTGTACTCCTCCTGCTGTCCATCCCTAATACACCCGACCACTGCAGAGTTATCAGAGAACTTCTGCAGATGGCGTGACTCCGTGTTGTACTGGAAGTCCTTGGTGTACAGGGTGAACAGGAAGTGAGACAGAACAGTTCCCTGTGGGGCTCCAACATCACTGACCACCGTTTCAGACAGCACACGGCCCAGTCTGACAAACTGTGGTCTACCTGTGAGGTAGTCAGTGATCCAGGAGATGGTGGACGAGTCTACCCCCACCACCCGCAGCTTCTCACTCAGTAGCAGTGGTTGGATGGTGTTAAATGCACTGGAGAAGTCAAAGAAAGTGACTCTCACAGAGACACCGGTTCCATCCAGGTGTGACTGAGCTCGTTACAGCAGATAGATGATGGCGTCGTCCACTCCCACATGAGGCTGGTAAGCAAATTGTAGAGGGTCCAGCGATGATTTCACCTGCGGTCAGAGGTGGGCCAAGACCAGCCTCTCCAGCACCTTCATCACATGGGAGGTGAGGGCAACTGGTCGGTAGTCATTGAGGCCGGATGGAATCGACTTCTTTGGGACAGTGACCAGGCACGACGTCTTCCACAGCACCGGGACCTCCTCCTGCCTCAGGCTCAGGTTGTAGAGGTGCTGCAGGACACCAGACAGCTGGATGGCACAGGTCTTTAGGATCCTGGGGCTGACGCCATCAGGTCCCTCAGCTTTGCATTGGTGGAGTGTGAGTGTGAATGATGACCTCTAGCCTCCTGTGAGCTGTGATAGTTCATATTGAGTGTGAGGTAAAGAGAACGAATGATGATTTAGTGTGAATGATGACCTTCTGTGACAGTTCATATTAAGTGAGAGGTAAACAAATGCTTTCAAAAAAAATGTTTTTATAAAAAAAAAGGAAGGAGGAATTTAATTTGTAAAATGAATATAAATTAAATAAGGACTTTTGATTCTCAAAATAATGACAAAAGTGAAATTACAAAATTAACACTTTACTTACAAATAAAAATATAAAACATGTATATAAACACAGATAAATATTGTGTAAAATAGTTTTTAAAAAGTTTCTCAAAGGAGGTACTAGAATTGTTAGAGTTCAAAGGTAATATATTGTTTTACAAAAGAAAAATGAAAAAAGAGAAAGAATATGGTACAATTATGCAATACATGAATTTGTAGTGCAATGTATTTAACATATATAACATGTTAAGTGTAGGTAAGGCACAGAAACCATTCATGTATGAATCAGGTGTGAGGAAGATAAAGTGGAGTAGCAGAGTCTCACAGCTTGATAACTACATTTTACCCAAACTCCCCCTGCACGGCTGCACCTTGTGGAACAACAGCCAGATGTGACAGATGTGCCCAAATATAAATAACTTTCTTTATTATAATTATTGTTTGATTTCCCAGATTAATTGACTCTGCTGTTTTGTTGTATATATTGAGTTTTGTTGTATATGTATGGTCACATTTTTGTTTATTTAATGAATATTTGAATGAACACATTTCTGTGATGTGTAATACCATCTGTGCCCAGTAGGTGACAGTGTAGCGCTGTGGTTTCGACATGTATGTGCGCGAGCAGCGTCTCTATAGCTTGAGGAGATGCTGGCTGCGGTCGAATAGTCAAATAATTACCTCCTGACCCGGTCCGTGTACGTTTTGTTCGTTTGTTTTTTCGTTCATTCGAATATACGGAAATCCAGAAATACCATGGTTTCTTCGTTTTCTGTTTCAAACCAAAAACGGGAAAACGGAAAACCACTTCCGTTCCTCGTTTCTGGCGTCTGAATCCAAAAACGGGAAAACGAGAAAACCAAACTCGGAATACGAGCCGATTCTTTTCATGTCAAAATAAAAGCCTGTACAAAATATTCTTATTTACAGTCTTCTATGATGCAAACACGTAGAAATGTAACGTTAAAAGAACATTATTGTTAGAAGAACATTAATTAATCAATATAAATAAATAAACCTGGATATGTTAGCAACAGTTGTGACTACAGGCAGTTTAATGTGCATGTATATATTACGTACACAGCACGAATCAACTTTTCAATTAATCGTTGCATTGCTTAATGCAACACAGTTCGTCATATAGTTTAATCAAAGTAATTTGTGTGTGTAGAGTTGTTGCTTTTAGCATCATATCTATATTTCCACCTCATTGTGCCGTTTCTTGAGTGAACACAGAACAGCGCCTCTGAGGAGACCAGAGTGCATGTTCACCTTTCTACCAGTAGATGGCAGTATAAGTGTATTTCATGTATTTACTTGTTATATTTGTGTCATTTTAGAACCAAACATTCCTACATGGAAGAGTGAGCATGTGTTGAACACGAGGCAATAAATAATGACAATTGAAAAATAAAGAGACAGTTGGTTTATTCTTATTAAACGGACCCTGTCGCCGGAGACAGGAAGTAACATGCAAACAGGATGCAAGACTCTGGGTCAATTCCAATCTCCACCCTAAACCCTCAAGCCCTGAACCCTCAGGCACTCACTGACGTCAGCTGCTAAGTGGCTGAGTGTGAGAGGCTGTGAGGGCTTGAACTGGTGTGAATATGAATGGGACAGCACTTTGCTGCAACATGTCACGTGACTACATAAAAAATATTGTGTATTTATTTTATACTTTTTATTCACTGATTTGAACGTCTTTTTCACGAGATGAGAAGTCATTTTAGATGATATATTTACTTGTTTTTGTCAAAACGAAATGTTTGATGCATGTAAACAAAATATTTATAAATATATTTTCTGTTTGCTTTCCTCTGATTTCATGTCTTTTTATGTTCCATCTTTAATCCGTAATGTTATAGTGTATTTTATCGGGCTGAACGCCCACGTGTCTCTTTGTTTACCTTCTTTTTTTTTTTACGTCTTCATGCTTCCATTGGAAACTGCGTGTTTAACGTCACATTGCTATGAACTGGGTAATTCCCTTAGGCAAAGTCAGCATCTAATGCTGACTTACGGAAAGGGATCATAAAGGGCTCAAAATGTCTGCCAGAGAGCCTCGAGCACTCTACGATGTGACAGTGGGACACCCCTAAACCCTGAAGGACTTCGCGGGAGCGCGCCTCAAAGTCCGTGAGTCCGTAAGGGTGGAGATTGGAATTGACCCTCTGACTGTAACACCTCGGAAAAAAAACGGTGGCGAGCTTGTCTGTGGGGGAGGGGTGGAAGTGAGCAGGGCCCTATTTTCCGTACCTGGCTAAACAAAGTCAGGCAAATGTCCTAATCTCCATCTTAAATTAGTGAGATGATTGACATCAGGCTATCTGGGTTTCTTCACGGCTGATCCGCGCTGAAACGGTCTCGTTAATTCTAGCCAGACGTCAATCCTCTGGATAAATGCGCGTGTCCGTTCCTCTTCAGAAGGGATAATAATCGAGCACTGACACCACGATCTTCTAACAGTACAATGCCAAATAAACTCAGAGGAACCTTTTTTTATTTCTCCGATGAGAAGCAGGAGATGATCATGAAGACATATGAGGAAGTCATTACCTTAATCATTCACAGCAAACGCGTTGTGAATATTCCAACGTTTTTGTAACATTGTTGCCGTGAACGCAGCTTAACATCGCCCCGCTGCGAGACATAAGCGCCGCAAATATATCAGACAAGTTAAATGTCAGTGTTGGGAAAATGTATTTTATGTAATTTTAAGTGCTTCATCACCCAAATCAATCAGATTATATTTACGAATAAATATATACTTATGAGGATATATGTACTGTATGCGCGTATGAATCATGTACTATATGTATATACATGTATGTGTATATTTCTATATAACTAGGAGTTTGAATATGTGTATGGGCGGATCAGTATATATGTATTATTCATAATCAGAAATTCAATCAATTGAAGCAGTGAAAAGAAATTGTGTGTGATTCTCTGTATTCTTATCATGAGTCCACCTTAATCATGTTCTACAATAATGATATGTATGGTGTACTAATAACACTGTCATATAATTATGAGTGCTTTCAACACATCCATAAGTTTCTTAAGCGCTAAATAAACTTAAGAACAGAGCGGCATGCAGCGGGTGAGAGTCTCTGTCTGTGAGACGGGCGATCGGCTGCGCCGTGTGGTGATCAGTGTCCGCGACTCCAGAAGCTCTCGTAAATAAATGATTCCTTGAAGGCAGAATCTATAGCGCCGCGTACAGGAAGTCATGATGATGTAAAGGACGGATCTTGGCGATCTCAAAGAACTCTCTCCCAATAAAACTAATATAACTATATCGCTCCTTCATCAATGAGGAAGTGAGCTGCCTTTTTTGTCCGGTGGGAGTGGCCAGCTTATCCAGTGAATTTCAGTAAGCCTGCCCGGGAGCAGGTTTACATTTTTGGCTGTGTTGCTATGGTGATTTATCTAAGCTTGCTTCGAGAAACTGAATAAGCCTGACCTACGTCATCTTATCCTGACAATTAGCCCGCTAACTCAGTAAGCCAGGTACGAAAAATAGGGCCCAGATCATTGAGAAACATGATGAAAATTCAAATACATTTCTTACTTTTTAGTTTTTACACAGTGTTTTAAGCCTTTATAACATATAATAGTGGCAATAATTTTGCCAAAAGCACATTTGTTTACATATTTGTTGATAAATAAGACAAAAAGGACCAGGCGGACTGTCATCATTACAGATCTAAAAGGGTTTCAGCCTTCAGTGGACCTCTCTTGCACCACCTGTGCTTCACATTTTATCATCATCAACATATAACCTGTTCTGTTCTGACTCTACTGTCAGTGTCTTAGCCACTCTGGCAGGGCCGGCTCTAGCCCTTTGGTTGCCCTAGGCGAGATTGAGTTTTGCGCCCCCCCCCCCCCCCCCCCCCCCCACACACACAGACACACACAATACTTTACATCACTGAAGAGACATATATTAACTTAACTGCTTTACTTTGCATAGCAGTTTTTCACCCACTTATAATTCTACTATTCTACATTGCAGTTCAACAATAAATGGTGCATGGACAACAAACACCAGAATAGTTTCAGAACATTTTCTTTTTTATTATTTTAAATAATTTATTACACACTCAAAGTTAGGATTAAATTAACTCCATAAACTGTGCAAAACACTCTTCAAATATGTTTATTGAACAAAACATGATACAAGCTGTATAGGGAATGACTATGGTTAAGGTTTGACAGGTTAAGTACAGGTTGAGTACTACTGGATGTCCCTTCTCCTGCAGCTGTATTTAAACACAGAGTTCATCCATGCTGTTCATTACACAATTGCATTTGGTCATTTCTATCATCCTACCACATAGTTGCATTGTACAAATACATTTTATCTGACCATGTAACTTGTAGTAGATAAATTACAATTACTGCCACCACTGCTACAAGGTTAAATAATGCTACTGATTACAATTAGTAGTATTAATGTGATGTGATTATGAAAGTAATAATTGATAATAATAATAACAATAAAACAAACAGCAACAATAGTACTAGTTGTGTAGGCTACTTACAAAGTTCAGATCGAGGCGAATCAGGCGTCCTTTCTCCAGCAGGTGCCGGCCTCTGAAAACATTGCCTGAGTGCATCTGGCCAATTTAAAACAAAAATAATAAATAAAAACAAAACAAAACAAAAAACACATATACATTTTAGTATATTCCTGGGGAGGATCTGTACAGAAGGGTGAACACCACCACTATCCCCAAAATGGTTACTGTGTGTGTATGCACCTGCTAGTTGTTAATTCACTAAACAGAACTTATGCCATTTATAATGAATGTAGACAGCAACTGTACTTTTCATAACTAGCATACGTTATCCAGATACTGGTCTTTTGACATGTACATCCATGTAGGTTATCAGTGAAGTTACGTTTGCTAGTAATAGCCTACGTAGCAAATTAGCAAAGTAACAGTTGCTAGCTAGCTATAGCTGGCCTAAGTGACAGCAATGAAACGTCCAATATTAGGTGATGCACAATACTAAATGTATTTCGTTTGACACCTTAATGGCTGAGATGAGAAGACTTACCTCTATACTTGACTTTCTTTTCCTCTTCTTCCTTTTTAAGTTTTCGTCCCTGTCCTCCAGATGGTTTAGACCAGTCAAAGTGGCCGCGCAATAGATTTTTCAGATCGCGCACATTTTTCAGACCGCACAACCGATTTTTTTTCCCGAGTGAGCCATCTTTGCAATAGAAGATCTTTGATGTGACGTGTCGAGTCTTGGCCAATCAGCGTCCCGTTTTCTCGACAAAAAAAATTCAGATTTTTGGCCGAGTTGTTGTCATCTCCGTAATAGAACATCTTTGATGTGACGTGTCTTCGCCAATCAGCGTTAAGATGTTTACAGCGCCCGTTTCTCAATATGCGTGTCTGTCTGTACTTGATGAGAAAACTCACAGCTGAATCGTCCCTGCTCGCGGGAGCCAGCGCCACCCCCGGTCGCGTGGTCGCGAATTGCTCACAGTGCTGAAATGTGCGCTGTGAAGGCGCCCACAACCCATTTGTCGCCCTAGGCAGTCGCCTAGTTCGCCTATAGCAATCGCCGGCCCTGCCTGTAACATATATATTGAGTTTTCATTCCAGGCCAGTGGAATGGTTGAGGCCCAGAGTTACACCATCTATCATTAACAAACACTGCCAAGCCTCCTCCCTTCCTCTTACCGCTCTCCATTGTCCTGTCCGGCTGTATGATGCGGAAACCGTCCAGAATAGTGTGTGTGTCCGGAGTTAGCTCGGTTAGCCATGTCTCTGTGAACACCATGAGGCTACACTCCCGGTATTCGCTCTGATGGCGAGTCAGCGCCTTTAGCTCGTCCAAAACATTTTTTTTTATTTTGGTGATGTCATTAAATTAAACTATTGTTTCTCAAATGGACAAGTTATTTATAACTCTAACATGCTACATATGTGCGTGCGTTCTGGTTTGTATGTTTTGTCCCCCTTCAAATTACAATCCAATAGCCTATCATCATATTTAAACATAGGGCACTAGGACGTTGGGGAGGCTGCTGCGCTGGCTTTCTCACTCTGCCAAGTAACGTCTCTCGTCAAGACAGCCAGGATTGTAGCGAGGAGTTTAGCTCAAAGTAAATTATGCATGGAGGGAATGTAAGTACAGGTAGTTAAAGAATGTGGCTATCTGTAGTTGTTAACGAGCTCGCTTGTCTCTTCCTACCGTCACGTAACTTAACCGATCATTTTAACACAACGTGATGTTATAAGGTTCCTTGTTTTTCAAGACCTACGTTTAAAAGTGATTGCTGCCGCATGTCTATTAAAATCTTCATTTCTCGGCTGCATTTGAAGGAGTCTTAAACGGGACCCGCCTCGTCGCGGGCGGTCTACAAATACAGCGTCGCAGGATTATGACGTAACGGCGTGTGACGTCAGAGATTAATCTATCAAAGGCACTTTAGTTCAGGCAGAAACTCATATAACCCAGAGTTTATTTGGGCTGTATTGAACACAAGAAAGTAACCTAGCATTTGAGAAGAACTACCGAAAGGCAAATGTCTCAAAATAATTTACACGCTACTCTGGACAATCCAGAGATGGAGGAACCCAAGTCTCTTGAGGATTAAAAACAGCATGCGTTTGAATTGAGTAACAAGGAATATATGATTGCTGAGATAGCCGTAAAAAAAAACGTCAAAAAGAAACACAGATTGACAGTCTGAAGGCAACTATGCATGACCTTGAGCTGTCAAATGATGACATGGCTGCCCAACTGAAATATGTCACTAACAAAATGAACTCAAGCACCAAACACTATTCGGCAATTATGCAGGATTACGCAGACAGCGCGACCTCGCTGATCAAGCAGAATGATTTAATTTCTGACAAACTGGCCAAGAGTAGATTTCAGAAAGATGGTATGAAGGCAAAGACTAGTAATCTGCAGGTAGAAATTGAAGAGCTGCAGGAAAATGAGACAAAAAGATCAAAAATCATTAAAGCGGAGTGGGAGCCACGGACAGCGGCCCTTCGGCTATAAATTAAAAATGTCATGTGAATCCGATGCCATTGTCACCTAACGCTGATTTCCTTTTGCCAGTAGGTGGCGCTTTGACTGCGAGTGAAAAAGGGCTTGCCGATATCCTCAGACCGTGACTTTTAGCAAGCATGACAAGTCTGAAGCAGATTGGAGGAAGTGGACTCCATTTTATGGATGGTTTAGAAGATAGAGGAGAGGTTGTTGTCATAGGAGCGACAAACAGAGTGGACTCCATCGACCCAGCACTGAGAAGACCAGGGAGCTTCGACAGAGTTCCTCGTCGGCCTCCCAGACAGAGAGGTGAGAAACTGTAGATTAGGGTTAACCACCTAGTTAGGGTTACCCTAATCGGCTGAGGGACGCGCATCGGCTGAGGGTCGCCGCAACCAGGTGGCTGCAGCCCGGGAGGGGCGCAGGCAGTGACAGAGAGGATCGTCCTGGAGCAGTTTGTGGGGGGGGGGCTGCCGGCCAGAACGTCGGCGTGGGTTCGGTGCCACCGCCCTGCGACACTGGAGACCGCCATCACCCTGGCGGATGATCCCTGCGGCAGATGAAACACGTGAGGATGTAGATCCAGCGACTGAGGTTCAGTCCAGACTTCATGGTTTAGCCACCCTAAAAGTATATTTAAAGTAGTATTGTATGTTGGCGTTTGGACCAATTCACCACGCTTCCTTTCGGGTTGTTTGGTGCCCCAGCCACAACTGATCTGATAGCTGATATCATGCCGAAGAAGAGATTCCAGCTGTTACGCCGGTTCATTCATTTTAATGATAATCAGCAGTGCAACGACAGTCCAGACAGATTTTACAAAATCCGCCCCCTCTTTGATATGCTTGTGAGCAGTCTCCTGATTCCATCCACTTACAAGCACAGTGTGGATGAGGTCATGGTTGTATATAAAGGCACAAGGGCTGGCACTCTCCGCCAATATATTGCCAACAAGCCAGACAAATGGGGCTTTAAATGGTTCTGCCGAGCCAGTTCATCTGGAATCATCCATGAAAAAAGAGCTGTCAAATGACGACATGGCTGCCCAAAGTCAAACGCCAAAAATTATAAGGAAATTCTGCAGGATTAGGATTAGGCGGTGCTGAGAGATTTAAATCTGAAAAAAGAGCTGTCAAATGATGACATGACTACCCAATTAAAATATGTGACAAAAAAAATGAACGTGCGGTTGGCCTGTGACGGAGTGGGAGGCACAGACAGCGGCCCTTCGGCTATAAATTAAGGGAGGAAAAAGTCTGGCTCACAAAACAGCTGGAAAAGCAACAACATTTTAATGCTGAGAGATTTAAATCAGAAAAAAAGAGCTGTCAAATGATGGCTGCCCAATTATAATATGTGACCAAAAAAAATGAAAGTGCGGTTGGCCTGCGACGGAGTGGGCGGTCCGTCTCCTGCCTCTGCTCACCGGGGAGGCACAGACAGCGGCCCTGGGACTAGGTTTAGGGTTAACCCCCTAGTTAGGGAGGGGCGCAGGCAGTGACAGAAGTCCTGGAGCAGTCAAAAGCCAAGAATTATTCATCAATTCTGCAGGATTACGAGGACAGCACGACTTCTCTGATCAATCAGAATGAGGTAATTTCTTATAAACTGGCCCAGAGCGTCAGAAAGACGCTATAAACCGGAGAAAATTAGGAGGCAGTTTGTGAGGGGGCCGCTGGACAGAACGTCGGCGGCCTTTCTCCTGCTGTGATAGTCCATATTAAGTGAGGGCCTGAAGCTGCTTTTACTGCAGCATTTTACTGTTTTGCCACGTCCATTTTTATCTGTTTTGCGGTGAGTAGCATGAAGCTACACAAGGACCCACGTGACTCGGACAAAAGCAACACAATGAAAATAAAGTAAACACAATTGCTCGGGTGAAAATCACCCAACGTTAGTGTTCTAGGGTTAAGATACGGTCGGATGGGAGCAGCCGAGCTGCTGTTAACAGCGCGGCGGCTCCATAACGTGAGCTTGCTTGTCTCTTCCTGCCGTAACGTAACTGATCATTTTAACACAACGGTGATGTTATGATGTCCCTTGTTTTTCAAGAACTACGTTTAAAAATGATTGCTGCCTCATGTCGATTCAAATCTTCTTTTCTCGGCTGCATTTGAAGGAGTCTTAAATGGGACCGCCTCGTCACAGCAGGTCCACAAATGCAGCGTCGCAGGATTATGACGTACCGGCGTGTCACGTGACGTCAGAGATTCCTCAAAGGCACCTCAGTCCAGGCAGACAGTAAATAACCCACAGTTTATGTTGGCTGTATTGGCAAGTAACAAAGTTTATGAGAACTTTTTTTTTGAAAACCTACTGTGGACAATACAGAGATGGAGGAACAACGAGAAGTCTTGTTCATAAAAATTTGGAAAAACAACAGCATTTTATTAATGAGCGATTTGAATCGGAGAAAAGAAAAGAAGAAGAGATTGACAGACTGAAGGCAACTATACATGACCTTGAGCTGTCAAATGATGACTTGGCTTCCCAACTAAAGCACATCAAAAACAAAATGAAATCTAACTGTAGGAGCCAAATGGGATCTCATGTTGTTCCTGAATATGTACACTGGGTGGTGCTGTTCTGTGTTCCTGGGATTATCTATAAATGCAATTGGAGCATGATTGACGGCAGGTGTTTGACCCCGGAAAGGGCAATGGGTTTGACCGCTTCGACGGTACTGTTGGGTTTAGAGCAACAAAGCGCTATTAGTCGGCATTCAGGGGCCAAATGAATGTTCATCCACGGCATAAAAGAATAAACACGCTGAATCATTACAACGTGTCCGTGGATTACTCAATCAAAGCAAAGGAACACCAAGGGTTCGAGGCACAGCAGCAGCGCGTCAGCCAGGTCTATCCAGAGGGAAAAGCACCTCAGTAGCCCAGGTAAGGGACCGGGCTCCTTTAATACTAACAGCCAACATTATAAGAACATTCTGGAGGAATACGAAGACAGAATGACTTCTCTGATCAAGAAGAATGAGGCCATTTCTTACAAACTGCAACAGAGCGAATTACAGAAAGACACTATGAGGGAAAAGATTAGTAATCTGGAGGCAACCAATGAAGAGTTGGAGGAAAATGAGAAAATCCAGGATAAGAAACTCCAGAGCGTGACTAATGAGGCCTCTCAGCAATACATCCGACCTCCTCCCTTTTAAGTGTTTTGATTTTGTTTTACCTGTTTTGTTCTGCTGCTGTTTTGTTTTACCTGTTTTGTTCCGCTTTTGCTTTAGGCTGTTTTGCTTTTTGTAAAGCACATAAAAAACGCCCAGGTAAGGGACCGGGCTCCTTTAATACTAACAGCCAACATTATAAGAACATTCTGGAGGAATACGAAGACAGAATGACTTCTCTGATCAAGAAGAATGAGGCCATTTCTTACAAACTGCAACAGAGCGAATTACAGAAAGACACTATGAGGGAAAAGAGTAGTAATCTGGAGGCAACCAATGAAGACTTGGAGGAAAATGAGAAAATCCAGGATAAGAAACTCCAGAGCGTGACGAATGAGGCCTCTCAGCAATACATCCGACCTCCTCCCTTTTAAGTGTTTTGTTCTGCTTTTGTTCTGCTGCTGTTTTGCTTTAGGCTGTTTTGCTTTTGTTTAGCTGTGCCCATTTTACTTGCTTTGCTTTAGTCTGTTTTGCCACGTCCATTTTTATCTGTTTTGCTAAGTTGGTTTTGCTGTTCTGTTTTGGCTGTCATTTTATTCTGCATGTTTGTCTTTTACTGTTGAATATATATTTAATTCCTGTAATAAACTTCTGGTTAATTTTATAAAACACGTCTCTGGCCCAATATCAGTAGTTTGTCCTTAACAAATCCTAAATTGAATCTTAAGGTTGCTTGATATTTCTTGGGGTGATAGACCCCAAGTGGCGTTGTTGGTAACCTTTCATTCCCCTAAGACCCCGTCACAAAATGATGAAAATATTAATTGGTGTAATCAACGTAAAAAAATATATATATATATATATATATATATATATATATATATATATATCTATATCATGAGATCCCAATCTCCGACCACACAGACTCTCTTTCTAACAACCCCACCTGTGCGAGAAATACAGATACTATTTTGATGGGACCTTTTTTTTCCACCGCGGGAAAACTCTGCCCACACAAAGCAGGGGAGGTGAAACATACATAGGGGTTGCGCTTAGGAGTCCTCCCAACTTTACACTCTGCAGATACATACAACTCGGCAGTTTACTGTAGGACAACATGAGCAACAGAAACAAAAGGATGGCAGCCCTGGAGCACATCCTTGATCACGACAGTGAAATAGAGTAAGTGTCTGAAGATGTTCATATGGCAGTATATGTGTTACTGGTTTATTGGTTGATGATAGAACACAGGAAAGAAAAAAGCTTCCAGGATGTATTTCCTCTTTCTAATTATGCAAATCATCGGTACCAGTATCTCTAAAAAGTTTGACTTTGATTAAGTGAAGTTAAATATTTTTAGTAATTGATTTAGTGCCAATTTTGTGAACCGTAGGTTTAGGTCCGCTGAAAGCAAAAATGCCCTAACTTCCTGGACGCCTTTGGTTCCACAACAGAGGGGCTCTGCTCAAGCAGATGCACCAATACATAGCAAGCAAGTATCGTTTCTTCCATAAGTAAGTCATATTTCAGTTTTTTGGCTGAAAAAAATTGCAATGTGGTTGGTATCTTGCTGAGGCTTTGTCGGACAGTGGTTTTGGCGCAATTGCCGGATTCCGTAGGTGGTAAGCTTTCCAGAAAGGTGCGCCAATCATGTCTGGCATCAAGCTAGGGATATAACAAATTACATGTTCATAACTTGGGGAGCTCTAATGAGTCACTTTTGAGTACTTTGAGTCATATTTATGTTTTATGTTTATGGTTGAATTGTCTTATAAACATGTAAAATGGACTTATAAGGCCAGGCTTTGCAGTTTATTTTTTTGCTATGTCACATCAGTAGCTTTGGTATCGATTCATACGAGGACTTGGAGTGAGGAAGAGCTCCTGGTGAAGAATTCTGCCCCTATTTATGGGATCCTGAAGGAGAGGCCTGGTGAAAACAGGACCACGGAAATTGACTACAATAATCCAGACTTTCTGAGGAAGCTGACAATGAACACAGCATAGAGAAAAGCTTCAGAAACAATAAGAACATTCACAGGAAAATAAGAGAAGGTATTTTCCTGCTTAAGGGATAAGAAACTCCAGAGCTTGACTACTATTGAGGCCTGACCCTGGAGGACCACAGGCGGAGGTTCTGCGAGGCCACGCTGGTGCCCGACAACCGGCCGTTAACGTACGAGATCCCAATCTCCGACCACACAGACTCTCTTTCTAACAACCCCACCTGTGCGAGAAATACAGATACTATTTTGACGGGGACCTTTTTTTTCACTGCGGGAAAACTCTGCCCACACTTAGCAGGGGAGGTGAAATATACAAAGGGGTTGCACTTAGGAGTCCTCCCAACTTTACACTCTGCAGATACATACAACTCGGCAGTTTACTGTAGGACAACATGAGCAACAGAAACAAAAGGATGGCAGCCCTGGAGCACATCCTTGATCACGACAGTGAAATAGAGTAAGTGTCTGAAGATGTCATTTCAGATTTCTATAGACATAAATAAAGTTTACTGTCAATATAAATCCTTATGACTAATTTGGCTTGATTTCGAGTGAGCGGGTCAATATGACCCTGAACAGCAGAGGTGTCTCATCTCTATTCATCTACAGCCCATGAAAAATTGCAAATCAAAATGTAGGAAAAAATACTCTCTGATCAAGCAGAACGAGTTCATTTCTGACAAACTGGCCCAGAGTGAATTTCAGAATGACGGTATAAAGGCAAATAATAGTAATCTGCAGGCAGAAGTTGAAGAGCTTCAAGAAAATGAGAAGATCTAGACCCAATTTGAACGTAAAAAAGAAACAAACATGACACATGACCTCAAAAGTGGGATGAATGCCATCGCTCCCGATCAGACCAGGGTTCCCCCAGAAAGTCTGCCAATATCTACGAAGCCCACATTGTTTGTTGGGCACCACCTTGACAACCAACAGTGGAATTCTGACATGCGGCTAGCCATCTCACTATTGACCGTATTTGGGAGAGGGCCAGAGAAAACTACGGAGTCCGAGATGGTTTTGGCATATGTACACACCGATTTCACATTGATTTTAGTGACCTCCGAGTGGCAAATTGGAGAGTCATTATTGCCGATGTGTATTACAATCTTATGGAGGACAGAAAATGACGTAACTATAAATAAATAAATGCATGAATAAATACATAAATAAATAAATGCTTAAATAAATGTATAAATAAATACATAAATAAATAAATGCTTAAATAAATAAATACAGGAATAAATAAATATAAGTTATACCTAAACAGGAAATCATTAAATAAATCTATTTCTACATTTCTGTATTTCTTCATTTATTTATGTCTGTATTTATGTGTCCACATATTTCTTCATTTATTTATGCCTGTATTTATGTGTCCCTATATGCAAATGAGCTGGGGCGGTCCGAACCTCTGTCTAAAGCATGATTGGTCAGAGGACTGTGATCGCACCTCTTATGTTATGCTCTACTACTTCTGCCTTGCACATGTTGTTGAAGTTGGAAAGCTCAGCTAACCGTTAGCAGAAGTCGTCGTTAGCACTTGGCAACATGGCATTGTTATTACAAGCCATTTCAAATCAATTGCGATCTTTAGCAGCCGATTTAGAGCAGGGGTTCTTAACCTTTTTGACCTCAGGGCCCAACTTTTCAAGTACAAAGTGGCCCGGGGCCCATTAAAATATTAACACTGTATTGGTTTATTAACTAATTGATCACACTCTTGGTTTGATTTGTATTCAGTAACTAAATCAAATCTACCTACAGTTCAACAAGCAAAAACCTTGTCAAATAAATGGCATGATACAATGTGATCATCACAAAGACATTTATTGATCATGTGTATGTAAACCTGCATAGACATCAAGTCATGGAACAAATCAAGCTAATACAATAACTCATTTAAAGGCTCAAGTCAGGCGTATTAACACAAATAACTAATAATTTGCTTTTTTCAACAAAAACAAGTTAGACTCTAAAAAAAACTGAGGAAAAAAATGGAAATTTGATAAATAATATGTGGTAATAAAATAAATACACTGCAGAATTATTAGGAAAGTAGTTTTTTTTTAGGATGAACTGTATTATCGAACTACTACAGTGCTCTTGGTTAATCCAAAATGTTAATGAACCTCAAACCTGACAGTAAAAATGAGGTTTTTACTTTCTTAGGAGAATATCTGTGTGTTCACAATTATTGGGCAACTATTAGTGTGCAGACAAGTGTGCATACAAGTGTGCACACAATTCAAAATAATAATTTTCAAATTAAATAAACTGTAAATAACATTTAAATAAAGTGCAAATTAAAATATAGCCTTATGATGTGAATGATATGCTTCAGCAGTCTTCATGTTTGCAGAACCAGACGTTACTCTTCATATCTGTGACAGCTGGCTTTCACAGCACATTTGGAGTTGCTTGTCACTGACAGACAGACCTTTTCTGCATCTGTAGTACACTGTCCTTTATCTGGAAAAATCCCACCGGCTTTCCCACGAGTGTTGGATGTTTGGTCTCTAGATACCACTTTAGCTGTGAGGCCTTAAGTGCTTCCCAGACAGAGAGGTGAGAAATTTTAACAATGATCTCGCGGGCCGGACTGGACCCCCTGGCGGGCCGGATCCGGCTGTATGTTTGACACCCCTGCTTTACACAGTATATGATTAATAAACAGAACATATGATTATTAATATAACCGAGAAACAGTAATTGATTAAGAGTAAATACGTTTTTTCTTCCAACAAATACTCGTACTATCTTTTGTGCCTTATTTTGTTTACCTTAAGTTTATTGTAATGTTGTGTGTTAGGAGGACCCAGTAAAACAAGCTTTTCATTGTACAGAGTAACTCTGTTATCTGTGCATATGACAATAAAAATATCTTGAATCTTGAGGAGTTCCGTTTTCGATACCACACTTTCCCGAATAGCTCTCTCCAACTCTGACTTCTATGAATCTGTTTAATAAAAACTCTTTTATCCATCTATGCATTCAACCCTTAACACCCAACTTGCAAAGTCTTATTAATAACCCTTCTCTCCACATCATATCATATGCCTTCTCTATGTCAAAGAAGACCGCTACCACACTTTCTTTGTTTACCTGTGCTTTCCTAATTTCATGTTCCAAACTTAAAGCTGGAGCTCTTGTATTTCTCCCTTTCCTGAAACCACTCTGATATTTGGATAAATATCCTTTACTTTCTACATGATGTCTTTCTACATTATGTCTTTCTACATGATATCTTTCTTTGACATCTTGCATTTATCTTTTTCTCCATTGTTTTGCAGATATTCGAAGTTAACGCTATTGGTCTATAATTCCCTGGGTTAGTACAATCTTTACCCTTTACCGGGTTTGCGTACCGGGACTACAATGGCCTCCTTCCAACTTTGAGACAATTTCCCACCCTCCCAAACTTTATTATATAGCTCAAGCAGTATATCCTGAGATGATTCCCCTAGATTTCTTAATATGATGTAACAGATTTGATCCTTGCCTGGTGCCGACATTTTTGTTTTCTTTAGACATTGCCTAAATTCCGTCTTTGTGAAAGGCTTGTTTAGCAGATTATTAGTATCTTCCTCTTGCTGTAATACATATTCATTCTCCACTATTGTAGTTTCCCTCCCCCTTTTGCCCTCTTCACCAATATTGCCTGAACTATGGATGTTGACAAATGTTTGTGCCAACATCTCAGCTTTCTCCTCATCTCTCACTGCTGTTGTTTCCCCATCATTTAGGACTGGATACCCAAACTCTCTTTTAATCCCGTTCATTTTTTTTTTTTTATCATTTTCCATACTTTATCAATTTTTGTCTTCCTTCCTATTGAGTCACAACATTTCCTCCAAAATACTTTCTTTGTATTTTTTATTCTCCTCCTAAAATTTGCTTGTAACTTTTTATATATAATAAGATTCTGAAAACTATGGTTCTTTTTTAATACTTTAAACGCTTTATTTCTAGATTTAATTGCTTCATCACATTCTTTTGTCCACCAGGGTACAATCTCCCTCCCTTCTTCTGCATAGACTGCTTTGCAGCCTCTAGAATTGCTTGACATACAGACTCATTTAGCTCTTCAACATCTTCACTGACATAAACTTTCTCCATTTCTTGGTCACTGACCCTTCTAAATTTCTCCCAGTCAGCACTGCTAAAAGACCATTTCTGTGGTACTTTGGTCTCGTTTTCTTCTAGACTCCGCCTTATTTCAATCCTTATTGGATAGTGGTCACTTCCTACTGTTGTTCCTCTAATTACTTCCCACGGAATCTGATACCAAAGTAAGGTCAATAGCAGACTCTGTTCCTGTTCTGAAGTTAAATCTGGTGCCAGTTCCATTATTTAAGCATACTAGATTGTGTCTCTCCATTAATTCTTCTATTACCGTTCCATTTCCATCATTTCCACTACCCCATAATGTGCTATGAACATTAAAATATCCACAACATCAACCCTTCTAAATGTAGTGCTAATTCCTCCAGTAAATCAATTGACAGTTTCTTACATGGGTTATAAAAGTTTGCTATTCTGATCGTTCCTTCTCTTCTCCAAACGTCAATAATCACATATTCCAGCTGTGTTCCTTTCCCCAAAACTTTATACTGTATTCCTTGTTTTATAAATTTTATCCAGCCTCCTGCTCCTCCATTATCCCCCACTCTATCCCTGCGAATACTATTATATCCTTTAATAACAAACTTTAGTCCTGGTTTAAGCCAAGTTTCCTGAACACATATAATTTCTTGTTTCTTTTTTTAGGTTTTTAATAAATCCTTTAAACTCTTGGCCATTTGATAACAAGCTTCTTGTGTTCCACTGTAGTACCATCATACTGTCCTATCCCCCTGGACCTCCTGGCTTCCTGTCGTCTCTGAGTCTTTTATTAATATCCTTCCAGGATGCCCCTTTTAAACCAAAAAAATCTCGCAGGTAGAAATTGAAGAGCTGCAGGAAAATGAGACAAAAAGATCAAAAATCATTAAAGCGGAGTGGGAGCCACAGACAGCGGCCCTTCGGCTATAAATTAAGGGAGAAAAACGTCTCTCTACGTGAAGCTAGGACCCTGTCGTGCAAATGTCATGTGAATCCGATGCCGGTTGTCACCTAACGCTGATTTCCTTTCGACAGTAGGTGGCGCTTTGACTGCGAGTGAAAAAGGGCTTGCCGATATCCTCAGACCGTGACTTTTAGCAAGCACGACAAGTCTGAAGCAGATTGGAGGAAGTGGACTCCATTTTATGGATGGTTTAGAAGATAGAGGAGAGGTTGTTGTCATAGGAGCGACAAACAGAGTGGACTCCATCGACCCAGCACTGAGAAGACCAGGGAGCTTCGACAGAGTTCCTCGTCGGCCTCCCAGACAGAGAGGTGAGAAACTGTAGATTAGGGTTAACCCCCTAGTTAGGGTTACCCTAATCGGCTGAGGGACGCGCATCGGCTGAGGGTCGCCGCAACCAGGTGGCTGCAGCCCGGGAGGGGCGCAGGCAGTGACGGAGAGGATCGTCCTGGGGCGGTTTGTGTGGGGGGGGGGGCTGCCGGCCAGAACGTCGGCGTGGGTTCGGTGTCACCGCCCTGCGACACTGGAGACCGCCATCACCCTGGCGGATGATCCCTGCGGCAGATAAAACACGTGAGGATGTAGATCCAGCGACTGAGGTTCAGTCCAGACTTCATGGTTTCGCCACCCTAAAAGTATATTTAAAGTAGTATTGTATGTTGGCGTTTGGACCAATTCACCACGCTTCCTTTCGGGTTGTTTGGTGCCCCAGCCACAACTGATCTGATAGCTGATATCATGCCGAAGAAGAGATTCCAGCTGTTACGCCGGTTCATTCATTTTAATGATAATCAGCAGTGCAACGACAGTCCAGACAGATTTTACTAAATCCGCCCACTCTTTGATATGCTTGTGAGCAGTCTCCTGATTCCATCCACTTACAAGCACAGTGTGGATGAGGTCATGGTTGTATATAAAGGCACAAGGGCTGGCACTCTCCGCCAATATATTGCCAACAAGCCAGGCTTTAAATGGTTCTGCCGAGCCAGTTCATCTGGAATCATCCATGAAAAAAGAGCTGTCAAATGACGACATGGCTGCCCAAAGTCAAACGCCAAAAATTATAAGGAAATTCTGCAGGATTAGGATTAGGCGGTGCTGAGAGATTTAAATCTGAAAAAAGAGCTGTCAAATGATGACATGGCTACCCAATTGCCATGTGACAAAAAAAATGTACGTGTGGTGGGCGGTCCGCGACGGAGTGGGAGGCACAGACAGAGGCCCTTCGGCTATAAATTAAGGGAGGAAAAAGTCTGGCTCACAAAACAGCAACGCCTGCGACGGAGTGGGTGGTCCGTCTCCTGCCTCTGCTCACCGGGGAAAACCTACTGTGGACAATACAGAGATGGAGGAACAAAGCTGGAAAAACAACAGCATTTTATTAATGAGCGATTTGAATCTGAGAAAAGAAGTAAAACAGCAGCAGAACAAAACATGTAAAACAAAACAGCAGCAGAACAAAAGCAGAACAAAACATTTGACAGCTCAAGGTCATGCCTTCAGTCTGTCAAGCTTGTTTTGTTCTGCTTTTGTTTTACCTGTTTTGTTCCGCTTTTGCTTTAGGCTGTTTTGCTTTTGTTTAGCTGTGCCCATTTTACTTGTTTTGCTTTAGTCTGTTTTGCCACGTCCATTTTTATCTGTTTTGCTAAGTTGGTTTTGCTGTTCTGTTTTGGCTGTCATTTTATTCTGCATGTTTGTCTTTTACTGTTGAATATATATTTAACTTCTAGTTAATTTTATAAAACACGTCTCTGGCCCAATATCAGTAGTGAATCTGTTTGTCCTTACCAAATCCTAAACTGAATCTTAGGGTTGCTTGATATTTCTTGGGGTGAAAGTCCCCAGGTGGCATTGTTGGTAACCTTTCATTCCCCTAAGACCCTGTCACAAAATGATGAAAATATTTTAAAGTACCTTTTCTGTATGAAACTTCTTCTGCTTGCCTTAATTGGTGTAATCAACGTAATATGTGTGTGTGTGTGTGTATATATATATATATATATATATATCTCTCTCTCATGAGATCCCAATCTCCGACCACACAGACTCTCTTTCTAACAACCCCACCTGTGCGAGAAATACAGATACTATTTTGACTGGACCTTTTTTTTTTTTTCGCAGGAAAACTCTGCCCACACAAAGCAGGGGAGGTGAAACATACATAGGGGTTGCGCTTAGGAGTCCTCCCAACTTTACACTCTGCAGATACATACAACTCGGCAGTTTACTGTAGGACAACATGAGCAACAGAAACAAAAGGATGGCAGCCCTGGAGCACATCCTTGATCACAACAGTGAAATATAGGAGTAAGTGTCTGAAGATGTCATTTCAGATTTCTATAAATAAACAAATAAAGTTTACTGTCAATATAAATCCTTATGACTCATTTGGCTTGATTTCGAGTGAGCGGGTCAATATGACCCTGAACAGCAGAGGTGTCTCATCTCTATTTATCTACAACAGCCCATGAAAAATTGCAAATAAAAATGTAGGAACAAATATGTTATGGTAGACTAATGCAATTTATATCTAGGTTTTTCCAATGTACCTAAAACATTGTTTGAACATGTATTTTTCATTCAAATTAGTGTGTTAGCCTAATTGAACTATGATCTATGGAGGGGTGATAACACCATTCCACTAAAAACGTATTGAATTGTTAGTAATGGTGTTGGTGATGAGGTATAAACTATATTTATTAGGATGTTTGGGTTTCTGACAACTTTTGGATGATTCAACACAGGGAACATCATTGCTGTACCTAAGAAACGAACATAACAGGAGGGTTAAGCAGCCTCGTCGGAATGGGGTCCAGGAGACTGGTGAAAAATTTAGAAGTAGATAGGTTGATGGGAGAAAAGCCATCCAAACACACATCAGGGCCCACAGCCGCCTCCAAGGCCACTCCACCTGAGGATAGACCAGCAGTGGCTGAGGGCAGGAGATCCACAGAGCTGTGACTCTTGGCCACAGTGCTAAAGAGAAACCTGGGGTTGTTCTTATTTTTCTCTATTAGTGATAAGTAATAGGCTCCTCTGGCATGACGAAGGGCCTTCTTATATGTTCTCAGACTATCCCGCCAAACTAACCGAGCTTCCTCTAAATTGTTGGAACACTATATGCACTCAAGCTTCCGCGATGCCCGCTTCAACATGCGGGTCTGAGGGTTATACCATGGAGCGATCTTCCTTTTTTAAACATGTTTAGCCCCAGTAAAGCCCCAGCCATTTTTCTCAAAAATTCTGAATGGTTTGCATTCCCATACTAAATATAGAATATCTCCTCAACCACAAAGGCTATTTGAATAATTTCAAAAGGTTTAATATACAGAAAACACTTAAGACCAGTTAAGAGGTTCATACAGCAGTATATGTGTTACTGGTTTATTGGTTGATGATAGAACACAGGAAAGAAAAAAGCTTCCAGGATGTATTTCCTCTTTTTAATTATGCAAATCATCGGTACCAGTATCTCTAAAAAGTTTGACGTTGATTAAGTGAAGTTAAATATTTTTAGTAATTGATTTAGTGCCAAATTCGTGAACCGTAGGTTTAGGTCCGCTGAAAGAAAAAATGCCCTAACTTCCTGGACACCTCTGGTTCCACAACAGAGGGGCTCTGCTCAAGCAGATGCACCAATACATACCAAGCAAGTATCGTTTCTTCCATAAGTAAGTCATATTTCAGTTTTTTGGCTGAAAAAAATTGCAATGTGGTTGGTATCTTGCTGAGGCTTTGTCGGACAATGATTTTGGCGCAATTGGCGGATTCCGTAGGTGGTAAGCTTTCCAGTAAGGTGCGCCAATCATGTCTGGCATCAAGCTAGGGACATAAAAAATTATATTTTCATAACTTGGGGAG
Source organism: Myoxocephalus aenaeus (assembly GCA_038501785.1). Taxonomy (NCBI): domain Eukaryota; kingdom Metazoa; phylum Chordata; class Actinopteri; order Perciformes; family Cottidae; genus Myoxocephalus; species Myoxocephalus aenaeus. The sequence continues at coordinate 718,194 of JBAMJR010000020.1, read as the reverse complement.
CTCTAAGGAGTCACTTTCGAGTACTTTGAGTCATATTTATGTTATATGTAAACGTTTATGGTTGAATTGTCTTATAAACATGTAAAATGGACTTACATGCTCCTGTAAGGCCAGGCTTTGCAGTTTATTGTTTGCTATGTCACATCAGTAGCTTTGGTATCGATTCATGGGAGTAGAGGACTTGGAGAGTGGGGAAGAGCTCCTGATGAAGAATTCTGCCCCCATACTTTAAAAGTGATTGCTGCCGCATGTCGATTCAAATCTTATTTCCTCGGCTGCATTTGAAGAAGTCTTAAACGGGACCGCCTCGTCACAGCAAGTCCACAAATGCAGCGTCGCAGGATTATGACGTACCGGCGTGTCACGTGACGTCAGAGATTCCTCAAAGGCACCTCAGTCCAGGCAGACAGTAAATAACCCACAGTTTATGTTGGCTGTATTGGCAAGTAAAGTTTATGAGAATGTTTTTTTGAAAACCTACTGTGTACAATACAGAGATGGAGGAACAAAGAGAAGTCTTGTTCATAAAAAAGCTGGAAAAACAACAGCATGTTATTAATGAGCGATTTGAATCTGAGAAAAGAAAAGAAGAGATCAACTATACATGACCCTGAGCTGTCAAATGATGACCTGGCTTCCCAACTAAAGCACGTAAAAAACGCCCAGGTAAGGGACTGGGCTCCTTTAATACTAACAGCCAACATTATAAGAACATTCTGGAGGAATACGAAGACAGAATGACTTCTCTGATCAAGAAGAATGAGGCCATTTCTTACAAACTGCAACAGAGCGAATTACAGAAAGACACTATGAGGGAAAAGAGTAGTAATCTGGAGGCAACCAATGAAGAGTTGGAGGAAAATGAGAAAATCCAGGATAAGAAACTCCAGAGCGTGACGAATGAGGCCTCTCAGCAATACATCCGACCTCCTCCCTTTTAAGTGTTTTGATTTTGTTTTACCTGTTTTGTTCTGCTTTTGTTCTGCTGCTGTTTTGTTTTACCTGTTTTGTTCCGCTTTTGCTTTAGGCTGTTTTGTTCTGTGTAACGAGCTCCCGTTACCCCAGTGAGTTTCCCCTTAGCCCAATGACTCGGCACACCAGGGTTCCAGTTTCGTAACGGCTTTATTTTGGGTTGTCCGTCTGCCCGTTCCCCGAGCGTCTTGCATTCTCCTCCTTATGTAGGGACCAACACCCAATTGGTACACCTGAGGCCAATCAGACCTCTTCCAGGTACCGTCCCCCGAGCCACCCACAACCACACCCCTCTGCAGCTGAGCATAACCACACCCCCGCCACCACATTCTGCTTTTGTTCTGCTGCTGTTTTGTTTTACCTGTTTTGTTCTGCTTTTGTTCTGCTGCTGTTTTGTTTTACCTGTTTTGTTCCACTTTTGCTTTAGGCTGTTTTGCTTTTGTTTAGCTGTGCCCATTTTAATTGTTTTGCTTTAGTCTGATAACAGGAGGGTTAAGCAGCCTCGTCGGAATGGGGTCCAGGAGACTGGTGGAAAATTTAGAAGTAGATAGGTTGATGGGAGAAAAGCCATCCAAACACACATCAGGGCCCACAGCCGCCTCCAAGGCCACTCCACCTGAGGATAGACCGGCAGTGGCTGAGGGCAGGAGATCCACAGAGCTGTGACTCTTGGCCACAGTGCTAAAGAGAAACCTGGGGGGGTTGTTCTTATTTTTCTCTATTAGTGATAAGTAATAGGCACCTCTGGCATGACGAAGGGCCTTCTTATATGTTCTCAGACTATCCCACCAAACTAACCGAGCTTCCTCTAAATTGTTGGAACACTATATGCACTCAAGCTTCCGCGATGCCCGCTTCAACATGCGGGTCTGAGGGTTATACCATGGAGCGAGCCTCCTTTTTTAAACTTGTTTAGCCCCAGTAAAGCCCCAGCCATTTTTCTCAAAAATTCTGAATGGTTTGCATTCCCATACTAAATACAGAATATCTCCTCAACCACAAAGGCTATTTGAATAATTTCAAAAGGTATAATATACAGAAAACACTTATGAGACCAGTTAAGAGGTTCATACAGCAGCATATGTGTTACTGGTTTATTGGTTGATGATAGAACACAGGAAAGAAAAAAGCTTCCAGGATGTATTTCCTCTTTTTAATTATGCAAATCATCGGTACCAGTATCTCTAAAAAGTTTGACTTTGATTAAGTGAAGTTAAATATTTTTAGTAATTGATTTAGTGCCAATTTCGTGAACCGTAGGTTTAGGTCCGCTGAAAGCAAAAATGCCCTAACTTCCTGGACACCTCTGGTTCCACAACAGAGGGGCTCTGCTCAAGCAGATGCACCAATACATACCAAGCAAGTATCGTTTCTTCCATAAGTAAGTCATATTTCAGTTTTTTGGCTGAAAAAAATTGCAATGTGGTTGGTATCTTGCTGAGGCTTTGTCGGACAATGATTTTGGCGCAATTGGCGGATTCCGTAGGTGGTAAGCTTTCCAGTAAGGTGCGCCAATCATGTCTGGCATCAAGCTAGGGACATAAAAAATTATATTTTCATAACTTGGGGAGCTCTAAGGAGTCACTTTCGAGTACTTTGAGTCATATTTATGTTATATGTAAACGTTTATGGTTGAATTGTCTTATAAACATGTAAAATGGACTTACATGCTCCTGTAAGGCCAGGCTTTGCAGTTTATTGTTTGCTATGTCACATCAGTAGCTTTGGTATCGATTCATGGGAGTAGAGGACTTGGAGAGTGAGGAAGAGCTCCTGATGAAGAATTCTGCCCCCATACTTTAAAAGTGATTGCTGCCGCATGTCGATTCAAATCTTATTTCCTCGGCTGCATTTGAAGAAGTCTTAAACAGGACCGCCTCGTCACAGCCAGTCCACAAATGCAGCGTCGCAGGATTATGACGTAACGTCAGAGATTCATCGAAGGCACCTTAGTCCAGGCAGAAAAGAAAGAACGAAAGAAAGACAAAAGTCTCAACAATTTTTACACGCTACTCTGGACAATCCAGAGATGGAGGAACCCAAAATACAACTGGTAGAGCTTGATAAACTGAAGGAAGACAAAGTCTGGCTAAAAAAAAAGCTGGAAAAGCAAGAATATGATTGCTGAGAGATTTGAATTTCAAAAAAGAAAAGAAGAACAGATTGACAGTCTGAAGGCAACTATGCATGACCTTGAGCTGTCAAATGATGACATGGCGGCCCAATTGAAACGTGGTACCAACAAAATGAACTCAAGCACCAAACACTATTCGGCAATTATGCAGGATTACGAAGACAGCGCGACCTCACTGATCAAGCAGAATGATTTCATTTCTGACAAACTGGCCAAGAGTAGATTTCAGAAAGACGGTATGAAGGCAAAGAATAGTAATCTGCAGGCAGAAATTGAAGAGCGGCAGGAAAATGAGAAAAAAAGATCAAAAATAATAAACTTCCAGAAGGCTAAAAGTATACAAAGAACTTCCTGCTAAACTTCATTTTTTACTAAAGTAGCACAGTATGTTAACAGGTCTCTGCAAAGTTTGAGTTTGATTAAGTGAAGTAGAATTTCTTTGGGATATTTATTTAGTTGAGGCAAATCTCAAAATAGAGCATCACTGATTTGTGTGACATTGCCATTTTCTCATGTAACACGCTATTTCTTTCGCTTTATATCACTAATGGTGTTCAATACATCCATATACAGCAGTAAAATGTAACAAAATAATGATATTTGCCCTCAAATCATAAAATAGAGGCAGATGACTTCTTTTTTTTTCGTGTCTCCCCCACTTTCAGAGAAAGCACCACCTTAGAAAATGTGGAGAGCTGACATCAACAAAGAGAAAAAGTTAAAAAAAAAAAACGTACTTTTACTTTCAATACTTAAGTACAGTAAATGTCAGGTACTTTAAGACTTTTACTCAAGTAGTATTCTAATAGGTGACTTTCACTTTTACTTGAGTCATTTTACAGTGCTGTTAACAGCGCAGCGGCTCCATAACGTGAGCTTGCTTGTCTCTAACGTCACGTAGCCGATCATTTTAACACAACGGTGATGTTATACGGTCCCTTGTTTTTCAAGAACTACGTTTAAAAGTGATTGCTGTCGCATGTCAAATCTTCATTTCTCGGCTGCATTTGAAGGAATCTTCGGGACCGCCTCGTCGCAGCCGGTCCACAAATGCACAGGATTATGACGTAATGGCGTGTGACGTGACGTCAGAGATTCATCAAAGGCACCTTAGTCTAGGCAGAAGATAAATAACCCACAGTTTATGTTGGCTGTATTGGCAAGTAACCAAGTATTTGAGAAGAAAATAATTGACACGCTACTCTGGACAATACAGAGATGGAGGAACCCAAACTGGTAGAGCTCTATACACTGAGGGAAGACAAAGTCTGGCTCCTGAAAAAGTTGGCACTTGAATGTCAGGAAAAAAAAGAAGACGAGATTGACAGTCTGAAGGTAACTATACATGACCTTGAGTTGTCAAATGATGACCTGGCTCCCCAAATAAAATATCTTTCTCAAAAAATGAACTCAAAAGCCAAGAATTATTCATCAATTCTGCAGAATTACGAGGACAGCACGACTTCTCTGATCAAGCAGAATGAGGTCATTTCTTACAAACTGGCCCAGAGCGTCAGAAAGACGCTATAACCGCAAAAAATCATAATCTGGAGACAACGAATAAGGAGTTGGAGAAAATTAGGAGGCAGTTTGTGAGGGGGCCGCTGGCCAGAACGTCGGCGGCCTTTCTCCTGCTGTGATAGTCCATATTAAGTGAGGGCCTGAAGTTGCTTTTACTGCAGCATTTTACTGTTTTGCCACGTCCATTTTTATCTGTTTTGCGGTGAGTAGCATGAAGCTACACAAGGACCCACGTGACTCGGACAAAAGCAACACAATGAAAATAAAGTAAACACAATTGCTCGGGTGAAAATCACCCAACGTTAGTGTTCTAGGGTTAAGATACGGTCGGATGGGAGCAGCCGAGCTGCTGTTAACAGCGCGGCGGCTCCATAACGTGAGCTTGCTTGTCTCTTCCTGCCGTAACGTAACCGATCATTTTAACACAACGGTGATGAGGTCCCTTGTTTTTCAAGAACTACGTTTAAAAATGATTGCTGCCGCATGTCGATTCAAATCTTCTTTTCTTGGCTCCATTTGAAGGAGTCTTAAATGGGACCGGCTCGTCACAGCAGGTCCACAAATGCAGCGTCGCAGGATTATGACGTACCGGCGTGTCACGTGACTTCAGAGATTCCTCAAAGGCACCTCAGTCCAGGCAGACAGTAAATAACCCACAGTTTATGTTGGCTGTATTGGCAAGTAACAAAGTTTATGAGAACGTTTTTTTTGAAAACCTACTGTGGACAATACAGAGATGGAGGAACAAAGAGAAGTCTTGTTCATAAAAAAGCTGGAAAAACAACAGCATTTTATTAATGAGCGATTTGAATCGGAGAAAAGAAAAGAAGAAGAGATCAACTATACATGACCTTGAGCTGTCAAATGATGACCTGGCTTCCCAACTAAAGCACATCAAAAACAAAATGAAATCTTAACTGTAGGAGCCAAATGGGATATCATGTTGTTCCTGAATATGTACACTGGGTGGCGCTGTTCTGTGTTCCTGGGATTATCTATAAATTCAATTGGAGCATGATTGACGGCAGGTGTTTGACCCCGGAAAGGGCAAAGGGTTTTGACCGCTTCGACGGTACTGTTGGGCTTAGAGCAACAAAGCGCTATTAGTCGGCATTCAGGGGCCAAATGAATGTTCATCCACGGCATAAAAGAATAAACACGGCTGATTCATTACAACGTGTCCGTGGATTACTCAATCAAAGCAAAGGAACACCAAGGGTTCGAGGCACAGCAGCAGCGCGTCAGCCAGGTCTATCCAGAGGGAAAAGCACCTCAGTAGCCCAGGTAAGGGACCGGGCTCCTTTAATACTAACAGCCAACATTATAAGAACATTCTGAAGGAATACGAAGACAGAACGACTTCTCTGATCAAGAAGAATGAGGCCATTTCTTACAAACTGCAACAGAGTGAATTACAGAAAGACACTATGAGGGAAAAGAGTAGTAATCTGGAGGCAACCAATGAAGACTTGGAGGAAAATGAGAAAATCCAGGATAAGAAACTATTGAGTTATATAGAGTTATTGAGAATGAACTATCAAAACATCAATTTACCATCTAAACTAGAACACATTTCAGTCACTCTTTAATCAAGTTTTTTTTTGTTTTTTGTTGTTAATGTCCATGATTTTTTCCGTGATGTAACGTCCAGCCTTTGCCCATCTGGCCTGTAACTCTGTCTCCTCCAGGTCTTTTTCCTGGAGCCACTTCTTGAAGCAGACTGAAAATACATGTAAATAATAACATTAATGTGTCTGTCACGTCAGAACAAAGAAACACTTGATATAAAATAAACCGGTCCGTGGTATCTGAGAAAGACTATATAGCTACTGCTACATCAAGAATGCCCTACCTTTCAGTGTTTGCAGCTTTTGGGGGGTTAAAGGCTGGCGGGTGGTTTTAGTGGTGGGGCACTCCTTCCCTGTCAGGCTTTTTTCCCCCAGGGTTTTAGTGCCCCAAATTGCCACTGCCAATTCCTTCACAAATAAAGAGTCACGGCCGTTCCTTGAAATTCGGACCCAGGCCTCTTTCCTTAAAACGATGTCTCCTTCCAAGGTAATCTGAAAAAAATCCATAACATAAACAATCAAAATATTAGATTGTAAGAAATCCTTGAAAGATAGTTATATTAACCAGTGAATACAGATGCAGAGGTCTTGTTTACTTCTATATACTATTATTTAGGTTTTGGCATATAGTATATTGTAAACAAAAATGGGTACAAATATTGTACCTTGTCTCCAACAGGAGATACAGATGGTTCCTCAGTCTCACATCCAGTTTCTGAAACTACATAGAGCATAAGGTAAACACAGTTGCAGTTCCTTGCCTAGTTTTACCCACTTTCATCAGGAACTATACTTCTACAATTTCACTTAAACCAGTTTAGTGAATATGGGCCTACTTAGTTATTTTTTATGACTGAACCTTATTATCAAGTGTTAGATAGATATAAACTTTATAAACGTTTGTACCAATTGGGGTCGATGTGTTGCTCAACTTCTTGAGCAGCTGTTGCTGCAACTCAATGTTGAGAGCCCGGAGAGTTTTGTTTTCAGCCTCAACTGCTGCACTTTTTTTTTCCTGATCCTCTAACCTGTAAGAGAAGGAAATATGTCATGACTAACTACATTATTAGAAATATTAGAAATATTTAATCAAATATATTAAGTGAAGCTATCTGGCTATTTATAGACAGGTAGCACTGCACTGCACAGAGTTAATCAATATTCGTAAATCATTAAAGACCAAATCTGGGTTGTATGTGGTACTTATGCCATATAGAATATATAAGTTAAGTAATGTGCACTCACAGATAAGTGGATACATATGTCAATGTGTCTGTTTTAAATCAAAGTTAGGTTAAATAAAAAATGGATAAAGATCAACTCTCACCGTTGTCTTGTTTCCTGCAGTTGCAGCGACATTTCTTTGAGTTTTTTTTTGGTACAGATGTTGCTTATTTTTTGCCTCCTTCAAAAGTGTTTCTGGAACCACTCCACCATCATCGCCGTCATCACCCTCTTCTGAGGAACTCTCAGAGAGGATATGCCTGACTTTTTTGAAGGGAGTTGGGCAGATTGGACTATTTCTTTTCCTCATCTTTCTTTCCTTTAGAATAGCCAGGAGGTTGTTTTTTTTGGCTTCTTCCAAAGCTTTTTTCTGATTTGTCTGGAAACATAGATAAGAACATCATGAAAAAGGTACCATTGTGTAATACAAAACTTAGCAACCAATACAGACAAACCAAACCAACAAAAAACACAGTTTGAATTGCAATACATAAATGATTTAGTTATAACATGGGGGTTGTTTGCCTGCTTTGTATTTGCCTTATTGGTTCTTGACATAAGCCTAGATGATATTGTATTGTTTGAAGAGTTTATAGAGGCTTTATGCTACTTTCTCTTAAATAGATGAATCTGACTTTTATTTTTGAAAAGGTAAAACGAAGCACAGATTTATTTTATGGTTGAACGTTAACTTAACGGTATGGCAACGGATCTTGGGACGGACAGATGCGCCATAACAAAGTGTAATAGTTTAATGACCTGTATGAGGCTAAAGCTCTTACCAGTTTAATGAATGTATTTTGACCCAAAGGAAGAAAATAAAGGATGTATGTATGTATATATATATATATATATATATATATATATATATATATATATATATATATATATACATACATACATACATATATACACACACACACATATTGCCTTCCCCGTATATGAAGTGGCATGAAACTTACTGCTGGTGAAATTACTCCTTTATTTTCTTGAGTGTGGACGCTACTATATATATATATATATATATATATATATATATATATTGTAGCGTCCACACTCATGACTCGTAGACCGCTGGTTTCCTTGCAATGCAGTTTCCCCGACAGGTCAACACCCCGCCTCCCCTCTGCTCCACCAATCACAGGGCCGCAACCCGACCATCACGCACACTGCCTCCCCATGATTGGCTGGAGAGAGCGAGAGTTGATCGAGCGACCCCTCCCCACTGCCAGGCACCAGTACAGGGTCGCTATAAGATATTACAATAAGGTAAAGTTTCTGTGTGCACATGATTGCCATATGGCCATATATATATGGCCATATGGACACACAGAAGGCCATATGAACACACAGCAACTTTACTTATATGTTGGAGAGGACACCAATGCAACAATAGTTTATCCATACACCAGTAATGTATTAGTTAATATTGGGAAGTGAACTGACGTGCATAGCTTTGGCGTCACTTTTCTCCGACGGAGGCGGGGCCGGCGAAGTCTCCTTCAGCAGCCTCACACAGACCCGCTTGCCAGCTGACAGCTCCTCCTCGAGTTCTTCTCTTGACGCTGGAAATGACATGTAAGTACTTAAAAGCAGCACCTGCTACATATCAGTATTACTAGTACCTAGCATGTTAAGGTTAGCAACCCGTTTAGGCTAATGCTGCGTTCACACCAAATAGCTAACAGTTAAATGGGGTTGTGGCTAACTAACTAACTAACTGTAGCGTTAAATACAGCTATACCGGTTCGCTATTTTGTTTAATGAACTGTTTAACTTTAGTAATTAATGAAATACATGAGCTGTATAACTTACCCTTCAGGAGCAATATCTGAGCCTTGGAAGAATTCCTCCTGCCAGCGCACCCAGTAAATCTTGTTAATATCAAATAGAGCTACATTACTGTCAAAATCCTTGATTTTGGAACAGGGTACAATCTCCTTACACCCGTCGTCTATATATTTTACATAGGCAAACATACTCCGTGTTTGTATGAGTCCGTTTAGTTTGTCCGTTAAACGGTAAAATGCCCAAGTAAGCTGTACTGTATTTACAGTATGCGCGAGGGGATATCAAGTGAAAGCGGGAAGCGCGTGAGGTTTTTCAACAATATGAGTGTTTGGTGGATTTGTTAGGCTGCATGACTTCTAAGCTTAAACCCTAATAGGTAACGGATTTGATGTCACACTATAGATTGATGCTGTGATCCAAGCATTTAGTTGCCAAACAGCTAGTTAACTTTAACTAAATTGTTAAAATATTCTAGTTATAAGTTATAAATTAAGTGTATTCTCGTGGTTTTAAGTGTCTCAAAAGTAAATTAATTGTGTTTTGAATTCACTATTTTGTTATTTATTTTTCTCTCTTTTATTAATGATGTACTTTTGAATTTTAGAATGTCCAAACGTAAGTACAAATTGTACTTGGAGCCAAACAACACTATTAAAATACCTCGTTCAAGATTGAAAAGAAGACATTTGGACGTAAATCTGCTCACACATGTGCTACCCCTTGTGATGTATCAACTGTTTTAATTATTTTAAACATCTTTTAAGGTGACAAATAGTTGAAACCAGTTTGTACATTTTAAAATCTATCTCAGGCTTTGGATTTCACTGATGACCACAACAATGAAGAGGACAGAATCAGTCCTCACCTGAGCCCTGCAGATGTTGAGGTGAGATGGTAATATGCTCTTCAAATTTGTGGTGAGATGTTATTTGACACTGGTCCTTATTAAATTTAGTACTGTTGTTGTTTTTGTTAACTTTGTGCTTGTGTAATCTATTTTTCATCCTATGTAGACCACGTCGCCATCTGGCCACTTCTTCTAGCAAACCACTCCTGCCAATTTTTGACTTGTTGAATTTTTCTGAAATTGACCTCAGGCTTTGGATTTCACTGGTGACCTCAACAATGAAGAGGACAGAATCAGTCCTCACCTGAGCCCTGCAGATTTTGAGGTTAGTGATTTATGTGCTCTTTCATTTCATATAAAGACTACATTTCTCACTGGGATTTTTTATTTTATTTTTAATCAATGTGCTTCGATAATATATTTTGCCTCCTATACAGGTCATATCTCCACCTGGTAGTCCTGATCGTCAGCTGGATTCAGATGACACGGCCGACCAGGTTAGCTTTTCTACCAGCCATGCTGTAGGGGTGTTTTAAGATTGCCAGTTAAGCAAGCGTTATTAAAAAAATATGTTTTATGAATCATAAAGACCTAGTTTAATCATCAGTATTCCCACAGTATTACAGCCAACATATGTCCTTTGAAATGTTTCAGAAAAAGGTAAAGATAATGTAAATATACTTTGAACAGTTTAATTCAAGGCTGTAGTAGTGTTAGTAAAGTATATAGTACATAGTGAAAGTATTTTCACTATTTGCTCTTTTAACTATTTTTGGTAATGTAAATAGAATTAAAGGAATCTCTCCCAAGAATACTCGGGCAGGATTAGACAACCCAGACAACAATCTTTACCATCATAGGCTATTGCATCACATACAAACTTAGTGCCATCCAAATGATGGAGAACATTACAATGAATTTATTATGAATTGGCAAATCTAATTTTCCTAATGTAAAAATTTTCTTTTGTTTCTTTCTTATTTTATACTAAAAAGTTGTGGAATAGCATTTTTCATTAAACACAATTACATGCATTTGCAGCACATCCAATAAAAAAAGGAAATCACAGTAACACAGGATTTCAAATCTACATGGCATGATTAGGCTACAAGCTCTGCTGCAGGTAGAGGGAGGTGCGGCTTATAAAAACAAAATTGGCTAATTTCAAAGCCAGATAATAATTCACTCTCTATTTAGGAGCAGCTGAGATAGTCACTAAAATGAGAACAGCTGGTCCATCATGTGAGCCTTGTCAGGTTAAGCTAACTCATTTCTACAGTTTTCTGGGTGGACAACGACATTCCATTCCAATACGTTACTTTAAATAATCAACACATGCAACATTTTCTCAGGTACACAACATTATGTTTATTCCATAATGCAAACCTCTAAATCCGTCATGTGTCCATGAAAACAGCCTGTCTAATGTCTATTTGAGTTGCGCTAACTTGTGTTAGTGTGTGTGGGGGACGGTGAAGGGGCTGGTTTGAAATTGTGCCTAGCATTGTACACATGAATGGCTCAATGAAAAATGTACCCACTTATATAAACGTTTTTACATGGCATTACCAGTTTTGCAGCCACCATGGATTCTCCAATATGTTTGAAAGGGGACGGTGAGGGATGTTCAGTTTTGTTGCGGTCTATAACCTCACTGCTATCCTCCGATTCCTTCAAATGCACTTATGAATGTGTGTTGTTTTTGTTTTGTAGCTAATATCTTCATCTGGTGATTTCTCCTAACTTCTGAGCTGCAACCAAGAGATGTGGCTTCCTCACCTGAAGGCAGTGTTTATGGACTCGATTCAGATCTGGAAGATCTTGGAGAAGATGAGCCAGTTAGAGAGACAGGTTTTGAAAAAGACATGGACTCAGCGCTAATGTCAGCAGCTACAACAACGAAGGCTGAAGCACTGATCATGATAATGAGTCATGCAGCAAGGCACAATATAACAGGGACACAACTTGATGATTTATTAAAACTCATAAATACTCTGTTTGGCAAAGAGGTGCTACCAAGATCAAAATATTTGTTCAACAAGGTCTTTCAAAACAACTCCGACAGTGTGGAGTTTCACTACTACTGCAAAACCTGTAAAGTATATATTGGCACAAAGGGAGACATAAAAGACAAAAACATTGAACAGTGTTCAATTTGTAGTACTTCTATCGAAATCGATTCCATGAACCGTTCAAGTTTTTTTTATCAACATACCAATTGCACCTCAAATTCAGACACTTTTAGAAACTCCTCAGATTCAAAACAACATGAGCTACAGCAGTGGCGTCCCTAGGCTAAAGCCCCGGATGTTTTTTAATTAGCCCCGAATATTAATTAAAAAAAAAAGAAGAAAATACGTAATTCACCCAAAACAGCGGCGTCAGGCAGCAGGCGCACTTGCAGTGTGCCCCAGTGTGCGCCCCCCTATTATACAAGTCGTCATTTAAGTTTCTCTTTCCTATAGAACAGGTCTACACCTTGTTCTGTTATTAAACAAACTAAACGGACGTATTTTATTGATCTTATCCACACTTACAGCTTGTCATTTCTGTCTCTAAATGGTCGCGTTAACACTTCTCCTCTGCTCTGCATCGCGCACGGCGGAGTTCCACCGCGATGCGTACAGACACGTGCGCGCGCACACACAGGTGAGCACTGAGCACACATCAGCGGACAGAGAGCGTCGAAAAATATGTCGCGTGAAAAGCAGACCGCTATATCTGCGTTTTAAACGCTCCCAGGGTGAAGATGGCAACAGCAGCTCTCATGAGAGGAACAACCGGAGTTCTCCTCGCACCGGAGCAGCTCTCTGAACACAGAGAAGCTCTCCTGCTCCAGGTGAAAGAGACAAAGTGCTCGTGTCTTCTACCAACAATGAGCTGCTGGCTTCACATATTACAAAAGTACAAAGTACACGGACATAAAACTAAGTCATTAATAAATACATGGAGAAATGCCTGTACTTTCGGGTAAATGGTTACGCCGTTAACAGGTTACGCTTGCGCATGCGCATGCGCGACTCCCTTATTTTTTGGCGTTTTGCCAGAAGTCTCCGTGACGTCCTTTCTGCTGCTGCGTGTCTCAAAACAGAAAACAGATCTCAACGTTGAACATGAATTGTATCAAATCTACAACCCTGTTTTAAAAAGATGTGTAGAGGAAAGCAGCTCACTGCTCCACTAATACTGATGCAACCTGATGCTCACATATCTGCAATCATTCTGTTTTGTTTGGCAAAAAAAAAAATAGCTTATTGTTTTCCACAATGAGCTATTTAGTAGTAACTAAATATTAGTATTTTTTTTGCACAGATACAACTTCCTGTTCATTGATCTAAGTGATTGCAATTAAAACATTAAAAAAAAAATCTGATGGAGCAATCTGATTTACTTGAAACTTTAAGTGATTGCAATTTTCTTTATTCTGTTATTTATAAAAGCGCAGATGGAATCACAAAATGTTATTTACAGAAAAAGGTTGAGAACCACTACTTTAAGTGTTTGTGTTGGTTGAGCACTATTAGCATTATTAGCATCTTATGTCTAAATATTATGTTAAAGAGTATGTTATGTTAAATAATGTTAAAGAATATGTAAAGAATAAATACATATGAGTATGTAAAGAGCATTAAATGTACAATGTAAACACTGTACATGACAAGATGCATGGTTCATTAAACATCTCAATGTTCACTGTTGCTGTTGGTATGTTCAACATGATGAATGGGGCATTTTTGTGGCTGGGCTATTGAGGGAAGTTTGTGAAAATTGCTAGCCTATTTGGTATTAACTGGTAACCATGAAATGCCTCAATTCAATTCAGTCCAGAAGAGCAGGTACCTGTAGGGTATGTGGAGAGTGTTTCTATGTCTAAAAATGTCGCTGCTTCACTCTTCTGGGCTAAGCCCCAGATGTGTCAAAATCCTAGAGACGCTCCCATCCGACCGTATCTTAACCCTAGAACACTAACGTCGGGTGGTTTTTACCCGAGCAATTGTGTTTACTTTATTTTCATTGTGTTGCTTTTGTCCGAGTCACGTGGGTCCTTGTGTAGCTTCATGCTACTCACCGATGTTATCGAACGTGGGTGTGTCTCTCTGCTCCGATCGCTGTTTTTTTTCAGTAGGGACGTGTTCGGGTGATTTTCACCCGACGTTAGTGATAGTGTAACTTATTATTTGATATATATATATATATATATATATATATATATATATTTTTTTTTTTTTTACTTTGATTACACCAATTAATATTTTCATCATTTTGTGACGGGGTCTTAGGGGAATGAAAGGTTACCAACAACGCCACTTGGGGTCTATCACCCCAAGAAATATCAAGCAACCTTAAGATTCAATTTAGGATTTGTTAAGGACAAACTACTGATATTGGGCCAGAGACGTGTTTTATAAAATTAACCAGAAGTTTATTACAGGAATTAAATATATATTCAACAGTAAAAGACAAACATGCAGAATAAAATGACAGCCAAAACAGAACAGCAAAACCAACTTAGCAAAACAGATAAAAATGGACGTGGCAAAACAGACTAAAGCAAAGCAAGTAAAATGGGCACAGCTAAACAAAAGCAAAACAGCCTAAAGCAAAACAGCAGCAGAACAAAAGCAGAACAAAACACTTAAAAGGGAGGAGGTCGGATGTATTGCTGAGAGGCCTCATTCGTCACGCTCTGGAGTTTCTTATCCTGGATTTTCTCATTTTCCTCCAAGTCTTCATTGGTTGCCTCCAGATTACTACTCTTTTCCCTCATAGTGTCTTTCTGTAATTCGCTCTGTTGCAGTTTGTAAGAAATGGCCTCATTCTTCTTGATCAGAGAAGTCATTCTGTCTTCGTATTCCTCCAGAATGTTCTTATAATGTTGGCTGTTAGTATTAAAGGAGCCCGGTCCCTTACCTGGGCGTTTTTTATGTGCTTTACAAAAAGCAAAACAGCCTAAAGCAAAAGCGGAACAAAACAGGTAAAACAAAACAGCAGCAGAACAAAACAGGTAAAACAAAATCAAAACACTTAAAAGGGAGGAGGTCGGATGTATTGCTGAGAGGCCTCATTAGTCACGCTCTGGAGTTTCTTATCCTGGATTTTCTCATTTTCCTCCAAGTCTTCATTGGTTGCCTCCAGATTACTAATCTTTTCCCTCATAGTGTCTTTCTGTAATTCGCTCTGTTGCAGTTTGTAAGAAATGGCCTCATTCTTCTTGATCAGAGAAGTCATTCTGTCTTCGTATTCCTCCAGAATGTTCTTATAATGTTGGCTGTTAGTATTAAAGGAGCCCGGTCCCTTACCTGGGCTACTGAGGTGCTTTTCCCTCTGGATAGACCTGGCTGACGCGCTGCTGCTGTGCCTCGAACCCTTGGTGTTCCTTTGCTTTGATTGAGTAATCCACGGACACGTTGTAATGAATCAGCCGTGTTTATTCTTTTATGCCGTGGATGAACATTCATTTGGCCCCTGAATGCCGACTAATAGCGCTTTGTTGCTCTAAGCCCAACAGTACCGTCGAAGCGGTCAAAACCCTTTGCCCTTTCCGGGGTCAAACACCTGCCGTCAATCATGCTCCAATTGAATTTATAGATAATCCCAGGAACACAGAACAGCGCCACCCAGTGTACATATTCAGGAACAACATGATATCCCATTTGGCTCCTACAGTTAGATTTCATTTTGTTGCCTCATTAGTCACGCTCTGGAGTTTCTTATCCTGGATTTTCTCATTTTCCTCCAACTCTTCATTGGTTGCCTCCAGATTACTAATCTTTTCCCTCATAGTGTCTTTCTGTAATTCGCTCTGTTGCAGTTTGTAAGAAATGGCCTCGTTCTTCTTGATCAGAGAAGTCATTCTGTCTTCGTATTCCTCCAGAATGTTCTTATAATGTTGGCTGTTAGTATTAAAGGAGCCCGGTCCCTTACCTGGGCGTTTTTTATGTGCTTTAGTTGGGAAGCCAGGTCATCATTTGACAGCTCAAGGTCATGTATAGTTGATCTCTTCTTCTTTTCTTTTCTCCGATTCAAATCGCTCATTAATAAAATGCTGTTGTTTTTCCAGCTTTTTTATGAACAAGACTTCTCTTTGTTCCTCCATCTCTGTATTGTCCACAGTAGGTTTTCAAAAAAAAAGTTCTCATAAACTTTGTTACTTGCCAATACAGCCAACATAAACTGTGGGTTATTTACTGTCTGCCTGGACTGAGGTGCCTTTGAGGAATCTCTGAAGTCACGTGACACGGCGGTACGTCATAATCCTGCGACGCTGCATTTGTGGACCTGCTGTGACGAGGCGGTCCCGTTTAAGACTCCTTCAAATGGAGCCAAGAAAAGAAGATTTGAATCGACATGCGGCAGCAATCATTTTTAAACGTAGTTCTTGAAAAACAAGGGACCTTATAACATCACCGTTGTGTTAAAATGATCGGTTACGTTACGTGACGGCAGGAAGATTACTAATCTTTTCCCTCATAGCGTCTTTCTGTAATTCATTCTGTTGCAGTTTGTAAGAAATGGCCTCGTTCTTCTTGATCAGAGAAGTCGTGCTGTCGTCGTATTCCTCCAGAATGTTCTTATAATGTTGGCTGTTAGATTTCATTTTGTTTTTGATGTGCTTTAGTTGGGAAGCCAAGTCATCATTTGACAGCTCAAGGTCATGTATAGTTGCCTTCAGTCTGTCAATCTCTTCTTCTTTTCTTTTTTTCCGATTCAAATCGCTCATTAATAAAATGCTGTTGTTTTTCCAGCTTTTTTATGAACAAGACTTCTCTTTGTTCCTCCATCTCTGTATTGTCCACAGTAGGTTTTTAAAAAAAAAGTTCTCATAAACTTTGTTACTTGCCAATACAGCCAACATAAACTGTGGGTTATTTACCGTCTGCCTGGACTAAGGTGCCTTTGATGACTCTCTGAAGTCACGTGACACGCCGGTACGTCATAATCCTGCGACGCTGCATTTGTGGACCTGCTGTGACGAGCCGGTCCCGTTTAAGACTCCTTCAAATGGAGCCAAGAAAAGAAGATTTGAATCGACATGCGGCAGCAATCATTTTTAAACGTAGTTCTTGAAAAACAAGGGACCTTATAACATCACCGTTGTGTTAAAATGATCGGTTACGTTACGTGACGGCAGGAAGAGACAAGCGAGCTCACGTTATGGAGCCGCCGCGCTGTTAACAGCAGCTCGGCTGCTCCCATCCAGTGGCGTTCCTAGGCAAAAAATTTTAATTAGCCCCGAATATTAATTTAAAAAAAAAAAGAAAATACGTAATTCACCCAAAACAGCGGCGTCAGGCAGCAGGCGCAATTGCAGTGTGCGCCCCCCTATTATACAAGTCGTCATTTAAGCTTCTCTTTCCTATAGAACAGGTCTACACCTTGTTCTGTTATTAAACAAACTAAACGGTCGTATTTTATTGATCTTATCCACACTACAGCTTGTCATTTCTGTCTCTAAATGGTCGCGTTAACACTTCTCCTCTGCTCTGCATCGCGCACGGCGGAGTTCCACCGCGATGCGTACAGACACGTGCGCGCGCACACACAGGTGAGCACTGAACACACAGCAGCGGACAGAGAGCGTCGAAAAATATGTCGCGTGAAAAGCAGACCGCTATATCTGCGTTTTAAACGCTCCCAGGGTGAAGATGGCAACAGCAGCTCTCATGAGAGGAACAACCGGAGTTCTCCTCGCACCGGAGCAGCTCTCTGAACACAGAGAAGCTCTCCTACAGGCACCAAAGGCCACAAAATGACCATGTGATCTCTGACATCTATGATGGCGAAAAGTATCAAAACTTATCAAAACCAGTTGGAATTCTGTCAGATGGCTCACCTGTGTTCAAGTCTTCCAGATTTTCAATATGGCCAATACAGCTGCATTTAAACGAGCTTCCTCCCAAAATTAGATTTAAAAATGTAGTACTTGCAGGTCTTTGGTTTGGTGATCAAGAGCCTGTCATGTCCATTTTTCTCAGACCTTTTGTTGAACAGGCCAAAACACTGGCATCCAAAGGTGTGTGCTGGAGACAAAATGGAAACTGTGTAAATAGTAAAGTTGTTGGACTATGTTGTTGTGTAGACTCAAAGGCAAGACCAACCATGCAAAACACAACACAGTTTAATGGGTACTTTGGTTGTGGTTTCTGTTTACATCCTGGTAGTCTTGTAGAGAAAACAGTGAAGTATACTGTGACTGCCACTGAATATCGTGACAGAGAAGCAAAACAAGTGCTGGCAGATATGGAGCAGGCAGTAGCACAAAACAAAAGTGTCAGAGGAGTGAAAGGTCCATCACCACTCATCAACATGCCTTATTTTGATATAGTGTGGGGCTTTGTTCCAGACTATATGCATGCTGTGTTACTTGGTGTCGTCAGACAACTCACAGAGCTTCTTCTAAACAACAGTGAGCAGCCCTACTACATTGGGAATGGCACCACTGTGAGGGTGCTAGAAAACAGAATGAAGGACATAAAGCCACCACACCTGATAACTCGACTACCCAGACCTCTTGCAGAGCTCAAGCAGTGGAAAGCCTCAGAGTGGCGAACATGGCTCCAGTTTTACAGCTTGCCTGTCCTGAATGGTGTACTTCAGCCGTGCTATCTGAAGCACCTAGGCCTTCTGGTGTCAGCAGTATATCTTCTTTTGAAAGAGAATGTCACCTTCCAAGACATAAACAAAGCAGATAACATGCTGTTTGAGTTTGTTGCAAGGTTTCAGTTGCTGTACGGAGAAGTGTCAATGACATTTAATGTACATCTGTTAACTCACCTTGCAAAGTCTGTGAAATTGTGGGGGCCACTCTGGGCACACTCAGCATTTGTATTTGAAAAAATGCAAATGGTGGGCTGTTGAAACTGGTTCATGGGACTAAGTGTGTAGCTCTACAGATTGTGAACAAATCCCTGTTGCACAGAGCAATCCCTCTCTTAACCTCCAGGCATGCAGTAAGGGAGCAAGTCAAGGAGTTCTGTTTGGAGATGACAAATGACAGAAGAGTAAATAGTTTCACAAAATGTCAAGACACAACTGTTCTGGATAACGGGAGAGTGACAGAGACCACTACTGATGAGAAGAGTGCCTTTGTGTCTGCACAAAAACAAGCACCAGATGAAATGGTAGTGCACAAGAGAATAGTGCATAAAGGACTGGTGTATACTGGCAAAAGCTATACCCTCAGTAAGAGACGCAGGGACTGTTTTGCAAAGCTCAGCGATGGTGTTTATGGGGAAATTCAGAATATCATATCCCTGCCTTCAGAAGAAGGTACAGAAATTGCTGTATTGTTCAAAAAGCTTCATACACATACCTCGTTTCCTTTATCACAAGGTTATGGGTTTGTGTCACATATCCGACTCGTTAGTGGAGCACTTTGTTCTCCAGTGTTTCTGATTCCAGTTGACAGGTTAGAGCAGAAATGCATGATTTTAAAAACAAGTGATCAGATGTACATTTGTGACTTTCCAAATTCACATGAGAGAGATTAGTCTGACTAGACTGAATCAAAGATGGTCATTCTAGCTTGCATTCATTTTTAGTTAGCTGATTAGACTTTATCTCCGGTAGAGTTTAAGCTATGCTGGGATGTACAGATGTGGAGAAATGTGTTTGTACCTGTGCTGTCCTTGTTGTGATGTAATGTACTGTATATAATTTGACAGTCAGATAAACGCCATCCAAACATCCAAACTTTGAAGACTGTCTGCTTCTTGAAGGGTGAAACTAAAACATTAAAAAACATAATCAATTTTCCGCTTGCTTTAACATGTACAGATGCATACAATGTAGATATTTGAATTCAATCTTTAACATGAATTAAGGTTTTACAGGCTTTATGTATTAATTGTGATTTTAACTTTATACATAATGTATTGCATCAAATGTTTAATATGTATTCAGTCATCTGTTTGTTTATCTAGTTGTAACTTTCATGAACTCTCACTGGCCTAAGAACAAGTGCGGTCATTAACAACAGTAATTCAGCAACCTTCTATTATAAACTTCAGAAAACGTAATATTGTCCAAAAATAATGCAGTGTAGTTATAGATAAGAACGAAACAAGACAATACATACCCACGATGCCACCATGAGGTATATGATGTGTGCAGATAGAGCTGGATTAACCTGATACGAAAAAATATAACCTCTCCCTAATTACTGATCATCCTCTAATTCTTAAAGTGACCACAACATACTACAGGAACCCCTTTAGAAAACACACACAATATATAATGCACTAACTTAACTGTAACAGAACATAATGTTCCACAAAAAAATAAGAATTTACAATTTCTCTAAAATGACTTGTAAATTAACTAGTATCCATTATTGTTTCTTCCATACATTTTCAAAATCAGACTTTGCTTTTGATTTTTGTATCCTTTTGAATATATGAAATAAAATAAAAAAATGGCAATGACAAAATTGATGATTTGCACAATATGAGTAGATTCTTGCCATGACCACTATATTATTTCCTAATTGTAACAATTTTGTGAGTTAAATGACATGGTATGCTCCCCATTACAATATTGAAGTCATGATACTAATGAAAGTATTTAAAGTTGAAAATATCAGCTTCACCAGCAAGGCCGTGCTGGTGGACCAGCATCATTAATGAATTATTGCTGGTCCACCAGCTTCACCAGCAAGGCCATGCTGGTGGACCAGCATCATTAATGAATTCTTGCTGGTCCACCAGCTTCACCAGCAAGGCCATGCTGGTGGACCAGCATCATTAATGAATTCTTGCTGGTTGACCAGCTTCATCATGCTGGTCGACCAGCTAAACCAGCACCGAACCAGCATAGACCAGCATAGACCAGCATAGAAAGTATGCTGGTCTATGCTGGTTTTTCTAGCAGGGACATCATACTGTCCTATCCCCTGGGCCTCCTGGCTTCCTGTCGTCTCCGAGTCTTTTATTAATATCCTCCCAGGATGCCCCTTTTAAACCAAAAAAATTCTCCGCTCCCCTCACTATTATTTTAATTTGTTCTGTTTTGTGTTTGACTTGGTCAGTACAATTAATCAGTGGTGTATAAAGTACCCAAAAGCCGTACTTGAGTAAAAGTAAAGATACCTTACTGGAAAATTACTCCAGTAAAAGTAAAAGTCACCTATTAAAATACTACTTGAGTAAAAGTCTTAAAGTATCTGATATTTTCTGTACTTAAGTATCAAAAGTATTTTTCTGATATAAAATGTACTTAAGTATTGAAAGTAAAAGTACAAGTACATGCTTTTAATAAAAAAGCAAAGGGTCAGAATTTTGAGAATTATGAAGTTTATTCTTTTAAGTGCTGTGGTCACCATAACCAAGGACAAGGAGTTGTGTTGATACAATAACTGGGTTGGCTGGGATCTCGATTTATATTATCAGATCCATCCATATATATTATGTTCAACATAATATATTGTACCTAAGTATACTTTTGCATCTGCTATGAACTTATCATCATAATTCTCCAAAAAGCAATATGACACTATGAAGGACTTGTAACAGTGTGGTTATAAGTATGCTCATTCCGCCCGCCGTGGGTCTCTTGGTACCGGGCTGTGGGTCTCTTGGTACCGGTCTGCGGGTCTCTTGGTACCGGTCTGTGGGTCTCTTGGTACCGGGCCACAGAAAGAATGAATGAAACATTTCAATTAAATAAAAAAAAAATCAAGGCCGGAAAGATGTTTTATTGTGAAAAATGACCGCATACATCCGTATGTGGTAACCTCAGACGGAATCTCTTGACACATGTCAAGATGTTACGTTACTCTAAAAATGAAACGTAAGTCTGTTACAACTCTGTCGGTGATCTGGAAACCAAGGCAGAGTATCCTGAGATCGCCAAAAAAGCATGAAAACCTGCTTCCATTTCAACATCCTGTCTTTGTGCAGCGGATTATAAATTAAGCAGTAGACTGGACTAAAGGTTTAGTTAGCAGTAGAGTCAGTAGACTGGACTAAAGGTTTAGTTAGGAGTAGACTGGACCAGTGGCGTCCCTAGGCTAAAACATCCGGGGCTAAAGCCCCGGATGTTTTTTAATTAGCCCCGAATATTAATTTTCAAAAAAAAAAAAAATACGTCATTCACCCAAAACAGCGGCGTCAGGCAGCAGGCGCACTTGCAGTGTGCGCCCCCCTATTATACAAGTCGTCATTTAAGTTTCTCTTTCCTATAGAACAGGTCTACACCTTGTTCTGTTATTAAACAAACTAAACGGACGTATTTTATTGATCTTATCCACACACAGCTTGTCATTTCTGTCTCTACATGGACGCGTTAACACTTCTCCTCTGCTCTGCATCGCGCACGGCGGAGTCCCACCGCGATGTGCACAGACACGTGCGCGCGCACAGACAGGTGAGCACTGAGCACACAGCAGCGGACAGAGAGCGTCAAAAAATATGTCGCGTGAAAAGCAGACCTATATCTGCGTTTTAAACGCTCCCAGGGTGAAGATGGCAACAGCAGCTCTCATGAGACGAACAACCGGAGTTCTCCTCGCACCGGAGCAGCTCTCTGAACCTGGAGCAGCTCTCCTGCTCAGGTGAAAGAGACAAAGTTCTCGTGTCTTCTACCAACAATGAGCTGCTGGCTTCACATATTACAAAAGTACAAAGTACACGGACATAAAACTAAGTCATTAATAAATACATGGAGAAATGCTGTACTTTCGGGTAAATGTTTATGTTACGCCGTTAACAGGTTACGCTTGCGCATGCGCGACTCGCTCGCTTATTTTTTGGCGTTTTGCCAGAAGTCTCCGTGACGTCCTTTCTGCTGCTGCGTGTCTCAAAACAGAAAACAGATCTCAGATCAACGTTGAACATGAATTG
Organism: Myoxocephalus aenaeus; assembly: GCA_038501785.1. Classification (NCBI taxonomy): domain Eukaryota; kingdom Metazoa; phylum Chordata; class Actinopteri; order Perciformes; family Cottidae; genus Myoxocephalus; species Myoxocephalus aenaeus. The sequence continues at coordinate 695,298 of JBAMJR010000020.1, read as the reverse complement.
TATCAAATCTACAACCCCGTTTATAAAGATGTGTAGAGGCTCACTGCTCCACTAATACTGATGCAACCTGATGCTCACATATCTCACTCATTCTGTTTTGTTTGGCAAAAAAATAAATAGCTTATTGTTTTCCACAATGAGCTATTTAGTAGTAACTAAATATTAGTATTTTTTTTTGCACAGATACAACTTCCTGTTCATTGTTCTAAGTGATTGCAATTAAAACAAAAATTCTGATGGAGCAATCTGATTTACTTTAAGTGATTGCAATTTTCTTTATTCTGTTATTTATAAAAGCACAGATGGAATCACAAAATGTTATTTACAGAAAAAGTTTGAGAACCACTACTTTAAGTGTTTGTGTTGGTTGAGCACTATTAGCATTATTAGCATCTTATGTCTAAATATTATGTTAAAGAGTATGTTATGTTAAATAATGTTAAAGAATATGTAAAGAATAAATACATATGAGTATGTAAAGAGCATTAAATGTACAAAGTAAAACAATGTAAACACTGTACATGACAAGATGCATGGTTCATTAAACATCTCAATGTTTACTGTTGCTGAATGGTTGCTGTTGGGATGTTCAACATGATGAATGGGGCATTTTTGTGCCTGGGCTATTGAGGGAAGTTTGTGAAAATTGCTAGCCTATTTGGTATTAACTGGTAACCATGAAATGCCTCAATTCAATTCAGTCCAGAAGAGCAGGTACCTGTAGGGTATGTGGAGAGTGTTTCTATGTCTAAAAATTTCGCTGCTTCACTCTTCTGGGCTAAGCCCCAGATGTGTCAAAATCCTAGAGACGCCCCTGGACTGGACATAACGAACACACGTTGGGTGTCGTTGTCTCCCGTCTTTCCGAGGTCGGACCCGGTCTGTGAAAATATTGTCTTCACGTAACCGGTCCGTGACGCATAAAGGTTTGGCAGCGCTGGACTAGAGGATGGAGAGGGAAAATGCAAAACATTGTGATTCGCAAAACCTGCTTGGTGGAGTCTGTGTTCCACCACAGTCCCCGATGTTTTTTTTTTTTTTTCTAAAGATAGATTTGATTTTGTAGCGAGTAACGAAGGTTTCAGGAGAAATGTATCGGAGTAAAAGTATCATTTTTCTTTGCAAAATGTAGTGAAGTAAAAGTAAAAGTAAACAGAAATATAAATAGTAAAGTAGAGTACAGATATCCCCAAAAACTACTTAAGTACAGTAACGAAGTATTTCTACTTCGTTACTATACACCACTGCAATTAATCACAAATGCCATAAACAGGATCAACTTCTCCACTGTCAGTGCTGTATCGGACAAACCTGCCTCTGCTCTTAAATCTCGGTTTGGTGTCTCATTCATTTCCATTTGTCCTTGTACCCTCTTCACAGCCTCTGAATAGTTGTTTCCTGTTTTTACCTGCTGGATTTGCACAGCCCTCTTCCTGACTTCACAGCCACCATATGTCACCCTGTGTTGTCCACCACAATTACAACATGTATCCTGCACATTATCCTTACAATCCTCAACTCTGTGATCCTCTCCACACTTGGGACACCTCTGTTTCCCTTTACAGACTGCTGCTATATGCCCATACCTCTGGCATTTGTAGCAGCGAAGTGGGGGAGGGATGTAGGGCCTCACCTGGAAACACATCCTACTTTAACGCTCTCTGAAAGAACGGGCCCCTGAAAATAAGTAGGCTGTCAACCCTTTCTCCATTAACTGTTCTTAACAATCTTTTCATTCTGCTCACTTCTCCCCCATACATACTCCGTTTGAGTTTTTCGTGATCCTCATCAACAGGAATACCTGTTATCACCACACGTGTCACTCGATTCTCACCCAACGATCTTTTCTCACTCATCATTTTCTTTACGTTTTTCTGTTCTGCCGTTTTACATATTATCAACAAGTTTCCATCCCTCGGGACTTTAGCCATTTCCACCTCTCAGATCTTTTTTTTCACTTCCCTAGACAAGGCTATCGGGCTAAGACCGACATGCTCATCTTCCTTTCTGAATTAAAGGATTATTTTAAATTCCCCCCTCACCATCTTCTTGCAAACCACTCTATTTCCTTCATCAGAACTGTTTCCCTCCAAACTTCTCTTCAGATGTTGACTGCCCTTCATACTACCCTCTCTTTGCCTGTTCTCTCCCTTCTTTTACCCTCCTTTCCCACTAGAGACTGGAGTCCAGACATCCGTATCCCCATCATCTTCCCCATCCATTTCCTGATTTGCCACCCTAACTCAGTCACAAACCAGTTTATGCCAACCGCCTAATCCAACAAATCGCTTAGTGTCTCACAAAACTGCCAACAACTTTACAGCCGCTCTCCACCAGAAATCGCTCTGATCCCGCCCCGGCTTACAGAGTGAGATGTAAATGTTTCTTCACTGTGACACTAAAATAAATCACCTCAGTCACCTCTCACCTCGTCCACTGTGTGTGCCACTCTGTGACTGACATAAGATAAACATCTAGTCATCATGTCTCAGTCTAACTGTACGCTTAAAAATACAGAAAGGAGAAAGGAGTGGGAGTCAAACCCTGAATTCAAAGGCTGGCTGAAGCCGTTTATTGGAGATGATACACGGCCATACTGCCTGTATTGTGAGGCTGATTTCTGTCAAACTTTGTGATATAAATAAACACATGACATCTAAAAAACATACTCAAAAAGCAAAGCCTTATAACAGTTCCACCCCAAAGCAAGCTACCATTAATGAGTAAAACAATGCTATATCACTATATTCATGTCTCCTACAGCTTCCATTACGATTATGCAAATTAGGCGATGACGTCATTTCAATCAGGAGAGACAGTGGGTGATTAGTAGTTAATGTTTATTATGCCGATAATGAGTCCATGGTTACACAGAATTTATTTGGCGCATGGACTCCGCGAGGAGATTGAGATCGCACTGTGTTTGCCCTGAGCGGCAGCAATCTGTAGATCCCCCCGGGGAGTCCAGACACTGGTGGTGGTGGCTGAGGTTCTGCTGGAGTTGCTGGAGATGCCGATGGGGTGCTGAATCTGAGAAGGTGGATGGTGCTGGGGAGGCGGCGGGTCGCATGAGACGGCAGCAGGACGCTAGAGGCGGAGAAGGAGAACATGTAAAGGAGAAGGCAGCGAGCTGATAGGATAGCGAGGAGGGCGTGACTCTGCGCTAATGGCTGGGCGCACCCGGCTGCTGAACAGCTGGTAGAGTCTGGGTCAATTCCAATCTCCACCCTTACGGACTCACGGACTTTGAGGCGCGCTCCCGCGAAGTCCGTGAGGGTTTAGGAGTGTCCCACTGTCACATCGTAGAGTGCTCGAGACTCTCTGGCAGACATTTTGAGCCCTTTATGATCCCTTTCCGTAAGTCAGCATTAGATGCTGACTTTGCCTAAGGGGATTACCCATAGTTCATAGCAATGTGACGTTAAACACGCAGTTCCCAATGGAAGCATGGAGACGTAAAAAAAAAAAAAGGTAAACAAAGAGACACGTGGGCGTTTAGCCCGATAAAATATACTACAACATTACGGATTAAAGATGGAACATAAAAATACATGAAATCAGAGGAATGCAATCAGAACATATATTTATAAATATTTTGTTTACATTCATCAAACATTTCGTTTTGACAAAAACAAGTAAATATATCATCTAAAATGACTTCTCATCTCGTGAGAAAGACGTTCAAATCAGTGAATAAAAAGTATAAAATAAATACACAATATTTTGTATGTAGTCACGTGATATGTTGCAGCAAAGTGCTGTCCCATTCATATTCACACCAGTTCAAGCCCTCACAGCCTCTCACACTCAGCCACTTAGCAGCTGACGTCAGTGAGTGCCTGAGGGTTCAGGGTTTGAGGGTTTAGGGTGGAGATTGGAATTGACCCTCTGACACTTCTGACGCTCCTGACAGGGACATCCGGTATGACGTGCGTGCTGCTGGTGAGGGACGTATGAGTGAGGGGGTTGGTGTGAGGGGGTTGTCTTCCTGTCTGAACTTACGCTATAGCTTCATTTAGCGACTCTATCAACTTTTAGGACTGCCAATAGCGATTTTTCCTGCTGAGGAGTTGGCAACACTGCATGCAGTTAATGCATGCAGGCAGCATAACAGGGAGCGGAGCAGTGAGTGCGCTGTGATTCGCGCTATTTTATGAAGTATCGATACAAAAAATATGCAAAATCGTATCGTTTTTAACGTACAGGTACCTTTTTTAACGTACAGGTACCTTTTTAGTATCGATATACCGTGCAACATTACTTAAATTACTAGACAACAAAAAACAACAATAAATAAGTAAAAAAATAAATAAAATACATAACAGCATAACAACCAACTATACGAACAATCAGACAAGGACAGAAAAACACAGACATAAATCGAACATAAATCATCATCCTCCTTTATTGAACCTACTATAACAATTGTATTTATCTCATTCTTACACCATTTTATTTTCAATTCATACAGGCCACTTGTCGAATGTCCCCCCCAAGAAAGATTGTGTACAAAATGCTCGCTACACAGGAAAGACAATGCTAGAAAGAAATAAGGGTACAACAGAATTGCAGATCAGGAAACCCCATATTATGTCCGTCAAAACCATTAAATCATAATAAATATAAATATTGCGGACCCATCCCTTCACAGAGTCACTTGGGTCCCAAGGTTGCAAAGCCTCTTCATATGGTTTCGGCATAGTCCTCGGCAATTAAATTCATAAAAGGGTTCCAGATGAAGAAAAAAAAATGTTGAGCTTAATAGGAAATTTTATTATGAAAGATATTTGGTTCTCAATTTGAACCCAAAAGTTATTTATTTCCAGACAGAGCCAAATTAAATGCACATATGTGCCAACATGCTGCTTATACCTTAATCATACGCCAGAACAGTCTTTGTCATATTTGCTCCTGCAATATGGAGTAGTTTGTAATTTATGTATAATTTTAAACTACATTTCTTGGGATTTGTAACTACTACATATTCTTTTGCTATTTAACATGATTGTTTTCCATTAGTGATCAGTAATTGTAGTTTTAAGATCCCGTTCCCATGATTGTCTGTTGCTGTGAGTACTTAACTTACATAAGGAGAACAGTTTATGATAAATATAGCTGTTTTTTTTCCTTTTCAGCTGGCAGACTTGGCGAATCAATGATTCAATCGGCTCTGGTCCATCACCTTCTTTTTAGTGGGGTACAGAGTTTAAAAAAACACTAATTTGTAAAAATCGGAAAAACAGGGTTTTGGGTAGCCCATACTCATCCTGAAGTCGATTAAACGACTTTATGGTACCACTTTCATAGATCATTTATCACCTGGATTCCATGTGTGTTCCATTCTTTAAAACCAGGGTCAACAGGAAGGAATAAAATTGGGGTTATTAACAATCGATCATTTTCTATCTACCAAAACACAAACATCAAAAAGGATGGAGAGGAAAGAGGGAAATTACTGTTCATACATTATTTATTTAAAGCAATAACATTCATGGAAGTACAGACGTTACAGCAGTAATATAAAAATATATTGAATTAGAAAGCTGATGAGGTTTGACCCTCTGTCTAGATACAACTGCTGTCATACATGCTCCTTTTAGCTTTAAATCAAATAATAAATCTATTCCTACAAAATTAAAACAATTTCAACGGTCTAATTTTATTTGTGTTCATCATTTCAGTGTCATACTTCTATCCATAGAATTCTTCAGTGGAGAAACAGCTGGAAACACTGTACATCATGATGGGATCAATAATGTAGTATGGGGAAAAATCTGTGAGTCATGACAAAAGTTAAAAGGTAACCGTGCACCTGAAACTTTTTGTGACCACCATTCTCTCTCACTTGTTCCTCTTGTAGATTTTCTTGGCGAAGTTGAGGAAGATTGAGTGAGGAAGGTTTTGAGCATGACACGCAATGAGTTTCTGTAACCGCTGGTAGCTGTCTTCCTCATATTTGTGGTACAATGTTGGCATTTGCAGGGTGCTGTACAATGCTTTGACCTTTTCTATACAGGCATCATCATGGCGCCCATAACATGCCTGAGGAAGAGGGGAAGATGAGAGTAGTATCATTTCTAAAAAAGGTGGGAGCAGAGTCTACAACATATAGGGAGTAGTCGAAGGATCCGAACCATAAAAACATAGTTTCATTGTTATTTTATAATAAATAAAGTTTCTATTGTTGCAATGTATACTTGTTTGTATGCTGAAAGACGTTTTAGCTGAATATAGATGTCGGACAAAGGACAACAAAAAGTGACGCTTGTCATATGTTTCTGCTTTTTGTTCTGTTAAAGACCACACTTTTCTGACACCATCTTGGAAATGACCACACTTTCTTATTGTGGTATTTAAAAAAAAACATTCAGTGTGCCTTAATTTCACACAATCTATCAAAAGGTCATTGCTCAAATTCAAATGTACAGCACAGAGATTGCATGCAGTACGCATTGGATTTAAAGGGCTAGTGTGTCGGGTATGGCAGCATCTAGTGGTGAGGTTGCAGATTGCAACCAACTGAAACTTCTACTGCGAGCCGAGCGTGGAAGGGAACCACAGTGGTGATGTGAAAACGCAAATGGACCTTTCTAGACAGTGTTTGGTTTGTCCGTTCTTGGCTACTGTAGAAACGTGGCGGTGCAACATAGCGGACTCCGAGAAGAGGACCTGCTCCACATGTAGATAATAACGGCTCATCTAAGGTAACAACATTTAAATAAAGATTTTTATTTTTAGGTGACATTGTTGGTATAACATACGTATACCAACAATGATAACAATTAGCCAATAGATGTCGCCCTCTTCCTCCCCCGTTCTACTGCATTCACTTTACAGGTGATTGCCAGTTCTATTTAGGATGTTAAGTATTAGGTTGCATCTCTACTTATAGTACAGCTATGTAGTGTATCCAGGGTTCGACAGGATTTGCGGCGATTCAGGATGTAAACAATGTCTTGAAGAGTGTACAAACATCAGTATGTTTTCCACAGTAAGTCTACATACAAATGTTATATTAATATTATATTTGCTGTCAATAGACCCTCCAAAGAGTTACACATTGGTCCTTTAATATCTTAGTACTAATGCATGCTCTCTGATGTTTTTGTGACAGTGAATAAAACATGTTAAGTAAATGTATAGTACATTATAGTGTTATATAACAATATATAACAAATGTAATCTAACTGTGAGCAAGACACAAAATCCATGCATACAACTATGCACATGTTTGCAGCCAAATAATATCGGTACAGATTTGAACAGAAGATCGTTTTCTGCTCTCACCTTCAGCTCTGCTCTTTGTTCAGGAGTCATGGTTTCCAGCGCCGTCACCACCAGCCAGCTGCATTTGTTATCCTGGATGTCTGTGCCAATCTTTCCTGTCACAGCAGGGTCTCCGTAGCAGTCCAAGTAGTCATCCTGCAAATTATCAACATTTGGTGGTTATTAACTCGGCAGCATACAACGTGTTGTGTGAAAGCTGGAAGACATGTAAAAGTAACTACCTGTATTTGAAAGAACTCTCCCATCTCTAGTAAGATGTGTTTGGCATTATTGTGTTCCTCTTCACTTTCAATTCCTGCCTACAGAAGAAAGGTAAAGTAGTTAAGAGAAAGACTAGAACATTACTCTCCTACTTTCCTTTCATCATGTCCGTAAAATATAAACAAACTCACAATATACATTGCAGCTGCCACAGGGAGGTAAAAAGAGTAAAATGCAGTCTTGTACTTTACAATAGCTTTATACCTGAAAGAAAAGGAGAGAAACGATTACACCCATTTTCTTTTGTAAACAACATCCTTCTCTGCTAATTTACTTTTGGGATTTATCTTCACTACCTCTCCATTGTGAATCTGTTGAGGTCAATCTGACCAGGGGTAGAAGTCATGAGGTCCAGAGCTTGGCCGAGCTCGGTCTGGAACGATGTCTGAAACAAAAAGGAGGTGCAGTAAGAACCCTGTGTCAATGTGTGTTGTAATCAATCAGGAGATATTCAGGAGATATAGTACCTCAGTAAATAGCTCCAGTAGGTGGACGTAGTACGGCTGATCCCGGCAATGTCTGCGAAGAAGTCTGTAGATTGCCGCCTCTAAGAGAAATGAATCATTGATGGCATCCAGACCGATTCCATCCTTAAAAACAAACAGACAGGATACACCTGAAAAACTGGTCGCATCATTTGTGGTGGAAGATAAAATATCACACACACACACACACACACACACACACACACATACACCAACAAAAACAACATTATAGTCTCTCTTTTTCTGATCGATCAGGTCTCACCTTCTTGTACCAGCAGGACTGTCCTCTCCGAGTCACAGATCCATCCATGATATCATCTGCCACCAGAAAAAATGCCTGAAGCTGCAAGCAACAGAGACACAGTAATAATTAGCATTTTACGGAGAATATTCAAGTATTTGGAGCACGCACTAGCGAACATTTAGTTTGCCGCCTGTGGTATTGACTCCAAACAAACTACGGTGGCTGTCATAATTACTTGTCATCAAGTGGAAAGATGTGGCTAATTGATGCTTTTAGTTTAGGGATAGGCTGCACTGGCAATACTGGTTTGGGCCTTTTATTTGATTTGATTTATTTGCAATAAGACAAATGTGGAATACTGCCAGACTTATCCCTAACATACAACATACCAGCTCAATGCACCAGCCAACCAACAGAGCCCGCTGCACTGTGTCCTGTGTGAGCTGAGTGGGAGGGAGAAGATCCCTCAGCGACGCGATCACAGACAGTCCTCTGTTCCTCTTGCCTCCAGGGGAATTGTATACCAACACCTGAGGGGGAAAAGACGCATATGGGAACAACAGGAAACAGCAGTGCACTTGTCAGACGTAACTGTAAAAGACGACATACATACCTCTCTAAACCTGGTCAGAGCATCAGCCAGCGCGGGGTCAGCGAAGTCCCTCTCTGAAAGCTCCGTCACCAGCTCGTCGAACTGGGCTTCAAACTGCTGAGAGTCGGACAGCAGCGCCTTTTTGTTTCCGTGCGTCCCGTTGCAGGCGGCGTCTCCCTGGAGAGACGAGGTGCCCATCAGAACAGACGTTGTCTTTACGTTAAGCGGGGAGACCGCGTGCCACATGGTCCGGATTGTTTTGTGCGCTTTAATGACCGAGCTGAGCAGACGTCTCATTCTCTACCTTCCAAATGTCCTCACTAACCGTCACCAAGCTGGGCTAACACCGGTGGGACTGTCCCGTTACCTAGCTAACGTTGCCGTATATATAGCACCACATCACGTTAAACTACCAAACTAATAGCGTCATCGTCTCTTAGCCCACTAACCTCAGTACACAAGCGCGAGGATTAGATCAAGTGAATTACTTTGGAGGTGACAGAAGATGACGTTAGCTCATCCAGGCTGTTCACAAAGCTAGCTATATCACACCGAATGTAATTATTGTTTTGTTTATGCAGAAAGAAGCCTTTACATACCATAATGATACTGTCCTCTTATCCCAAACTGTTTGATTTACAATAGCGAATTAGTTTATCTTCTTGTTTCTTCGTTCTCGGCCAAACTGAAGTCTGTGAACGTCTCCTTAAACAGGATGTGCACTTTGTAGTTTGCTGTCGTGCTGCTGTCCGTTTTAATACATGACAGCAGAACGACATTACCCAGCATCCATTACGGGTGGTGCATGTGGGCGTATATTTTGGAAGGCTCCACTTGACATTGAGCGTTTGATTGGCCGGCACCATCGAACCAGGATGGGCTTTTACACTGGCTGACCAATAGGATTTAAGAAGAGGCGGGGTTAAGGTGGAGTGAGGAGATTTGTTGAGAAAGGCGTGAGCCTCAACTATCATAATTATAGAAATAGTTTAACTTCCAGAGATGAAAGGAGAAACATAAAACAGATACAAAGAAACAACACCAAACCTTGCAGTATTGTCTGGGATTTTGCCCTTCATAATTGGTACAAAACATCAACATAGGTATTTTGTATTTGTCTATCATTTATTTCATATTTTGAAATACATAACTTGCATTAAAAGTTTTGCCATTGACACTGCATTTAAAATCTGGAATACGTGTCATATTTAGATACATTTATTATTCAGGTTTCAAGGCTCTAGCCTGTTAAGCCTGCCATACAGATATACATTTCTTCAAATAAATAATGTTTAATGCAAGACAGGAGGTAGAAATACAGCTCAATGCCTTAATAAGGGAGTGTATGGGTGTGCCTGCATCTGTGTGCAGGTGTGTGTGCGTGTGCATTTTTAAAATTTAGTAAATACATATGAGTATATCCAAGAGAGAGTCAATATAATCACTTTGTGAGCACATCAAAAATACTTTCCAAAGAAAAAACCTCCAATCCGACACAAATATTTATATACTCATTACCCAGTTTCCAGAGCTGCCAGACCCATCATTTATTAGCAGCCCATGGCTTTGTTTATTTATTATTAACCACCGATCCACAACCCCTGCAAGTCCAAAGAGAACCGTGCCAAAGCATAGTGTGAAGCCCAGCCTCATAACAAATACCAACATTTATTGCAAGAGACTCTTCAGTCAAAGTGCAATTTACACCACTTATCTTACAGGATGCGTTAGCTAGTGTCACAGATATGCCTGTGCAGTTGAAACATTTTCAAACCCGACCAAAATCAAATTAGGATGCAGAGGCCTGTTTGGAGCCATCTGGTAGAAAACTTTTGGAGCACTGCGCATCTTTGACTCTGACCTTCCCCTTCAGCTATCTATTGACACAAACACATTTCAAATGCAAGAGGAAAAAAATAAGAAGCATTGTCAAAACATGCAGATAAGACATTCTGAGGACATGTTACGTAGTTACACAGACGGTCAGGTCCAATGCACAAGGTACCTGCTGTATTCGGGAGGCTGTAGCAAAACATGCACATATGCAAATCAAACCACCGCGTCCATCGGCCACTCACAGAATATACATTTCAAATGCTTAGCATGTGTCTGTGGCATGCATTGATGTCAATGGTAAAAATGCTGGCTGCCTTTTTTAAGGCCAGTGTGAAGGTGGGAAAATGTGGAGAAAGAGGGAATCTGAATTGCAAAAAGAAAAAGACAAAATTAGCAACTCAGTGAAGGGTTTTCCATGTGAGAGCACTCAGCTAACTCTATATCTATTGAGATTCATTTGATTTAATGAATGGAAGACAAAATAAGGGTTTCTATGATACTTCTCTCAGTGATCCTGTGGGTGAATTGCAATGTACAAAAGGGCCAGAAGCATATTGCAACCCATAATGATGTAATAGACTGAATGTACATCTGAGTAATTGGTTGGTGTTGTAGCATGAATACTAGTTGAGTTCTGCCTCCAGTCTTGAGGAAAATAGGTCTCCAGATGAGTATTGAGGGAGAATGGTTGGAGAATACAGCGGAAAGATGTATCTGGATGGTTGTTTCGGCCAGTTGTGGATTCATTCTGTTAAAACAGAGACCACGCTGCTCAGAAATATGCATCGACTGACCGTTTCACTGATGTCGAACAGTGAAATAGTGTAAGCTCTGGGCTGATGTTCAGAGTGATAAAGAGCACCACTGAATAAGGCCATTTGCACATTTGGCTTCAGGAAATGGAGGTGACAAAGAGGAGGGAGGACTTTCAAAGATGTCTCCACTAAACTACCTCAGACTCTACTTTTCCTCAGCCATTTTACCTCCAATCTTCCTTACAACCCTGTCAACTCATCAGCATCTTCCATCCCTCCTTCCCCCTCTTCCTCTCCTCACAGTGCAGACTCTGAGTAAAGAGCTCCTGATGACCCATGCGGTGCATGAGGTGTCACTAATCGACGTAGTGATGCTGAGGACGAGGAGCTTAAATCTCCACAGCTGCGCAGGTGGATCCCCTCTGGCGCCAGACTGCTGTGGTGCCGGTTGTGTCGACTGTCACTATGGGAATGGTGGTGTCCACGGCGATGAGGGTGATGGGGGTGATGGTTGGGGTATCCTCGACTGTTGCTCCAAGGGCTCAGCAACACCTGGGGATGAGTTTTTCAGAACAAATGTAGACAAAGAGCAGACTGCTTTACTCGCAGAAACACTGAATTACTCTGACGTGGTGAACTGAAGATAGGGGGAAACAAACAAGTCGAATCAGAATTTGTGTCCTACTTGTTCAAAGGGCAGGTGGTTGGTGGCAGCACCCTCAACTCCACTCCTCCTCTTCGGCCCCTGCCCGGTGTTCCCAGCATGCTCGGAGGAGGGTGATAGGTTGCGTTTGGAGCGCTGCAGGAAGCGAGCCACCAGACCCCGAGTCACCTGAAGGAGAAGTAAAATGATCAACAGAGAGGAAGGTGAAATAAGCCAATCAAACAATAGCTTGCTCAGTGATTGCTAAGACGTCCAAGGGAAACGTTAACGATACTTATTTGAGGTGTTTGATGTTTCTGTATCAAGTATTTTCAGACTAACTTTAAGGTCTCCTAGGGAACGGTGGCAGTCTTTAGGTAAACGCAGTGGTGAAGTGGGAGGTTTAGAGGGAACCTGCACCCCTGTGGCTGCTGTTTTCACACTGTCTTTCCTTGGCAGAGCTTCAGCAGGAGGCAAAGAGGGGCGGGGCAACAGGCATGCCTCAGAGGATGGACCTATGAGAGATGGAGTCAGTAATAAAGAGACAAATTTCTCATCCTCATTCAACAACTTACTCTTACGACATTAAATCGGTCTAGGGGATAGAGGAGTAACAAACAACTAGATGAAGAATAACAGGAGTCAGTTTGCACATATTCTCATCCAAATCCAGAAGCTTAAATTGAACTTCTGGGAGAGCCAAGGCCAAAATAACAAACCAACTAGGCTTGACTAGAAAATATAAGCACACAACTGAATAAACTACCCAAAAATAAAAAAGTACAATGCTAAACCAAACTGCATAACTACATAAAAGGAGAAGGTAACTGAAATTAAACAAAACCCCAAACTGTCTGACATGATGTTGGCAAAATCATACACAAGAGCTTAGAATACACAAACAGTCTGGGTTTAAGCAGGCAGCAGAAAATGGCCAAAAAGCCCAGAAGTGCTACATCTGATCTGTATTCATCAATTGTATCTGTCAGCTGTCACTACAATTTGTCACAGTACAAATTAGAAAAGCATTTTTTTATATTTTCCATGACGAGCCTTTTGACAGGACAAGAAGCGCGACATTCAGGTTGTGTCTTTTGAAAATAACATGTAAATGAGGAACTGGTGAGGCTCATTATTGTTTCCACAGCAGAATCTAACTTATCAACTTGTCATCAAAGCCGTGCTAATTTAGATATAGATCATAAATCAGATGCACACAGGGACAGAGCTGCATGTCTCCTCTGATGTTTATCTCTGTGCTGGTTTCTAAGAGGGTTTGATAAATGATGGCTATCAGATGCAAATCTGTTGAAATGTGTCTGATCTAAACAACTTTGAAGTGTTTTCTTTTGGAATTTTTTCAATTTAATTGGACAGTCAACTGGGAAAAGAGACCGTAGCGGTGATTACGTGCAACAAAGCCAGATTTGAACCAGGATATTCTGATCTTAAGACCACCAGATCATCACATTTTAAAGGTCTGTAAATTCACGGTTACCTGTGTCTATAGATACTTTGCTGCCTCCAGAGCCAAAGTCAACTAGAGAAGAGGAGAAAAAAAGGACATGTTATGGACATTGAAACGGTAATGCAGGAGTGGTACACCTTTTTGCGTCTGACTTACCTGTGTCAGTCGAGGAGCCAATGCCTGGCTCACTGTGTGACCTCACAAGACGAAGGAGGCCCTCATTATCCCTTCTTGCACTCTCTCCATCCTTCCCACTCTTCCCGGCCCTTCGTCGAAGGTACAACGGTTGGCCCAAAAGGGGTGGCCCATTACCCTGACCACCGCTTTGCTCACTGGCGGCTGAGGGGAATGAAATGGGAGGAGCAGGGGAGGTTGGGGTAGCTCCTTGGTGTGAGCGAGTGGAGGGGCAAACTTGAAACTCTGGGTTGGAGGATTGTTGTGGAGAGGGAGATTTCCCTATAGCTTCCAGCTGGGAACAGCTACTAGCTAGCATGGCCTGCCGACGCAATACTGGAGACCTGCAGGACAAAACAGGGCAGCACACAATACCAACTGTCAACTGTCGAGCTCTTACATTAATGCATTGTGTCTGTATGTGTGTGTGTTCGTCCTCACCTGTATGTGGTGGTTGCTGTGCTGGGTGAAGAGCAGGAGTTGGACCTCTCTCCTCTGAGGAAGCGCCTGGCTCTCGGTCCTCCTGCCAGAGGACTCTCTGGTGTCTGAGACAGGGGACTACGAAAGCTGATGTACTCCCCGCCGTCTCCTCCCTCTCCCCCCTCACCAACGTTCCTGTTGGTCCTCTCCCCGTGGGTCCTCAGCCCAATCTCCAGCAGACAGGAGTCCTCAGATGGGGAGGAATCATCAGGGATATCCACAATCTCTGACATCAACAGAGATCCACTGTCCATGGACACTAATAAAGAAAGGTAACTCTTTATTATGAAGGGACACAGTTTTCTTTTAATTTTTACTTAAAGCATAGGTTAAGCAATTAATTGAATTAATGGGCTATTTTATGTTCATAAACAAATTGTTTTTGTTACACTATATTTCATGATTTTAGCAATCACATTTTGAAACACATATCTAATTTAAGCAGTTATAGTTGCTCAAAATATACACTCTCTGATTCTGAACAATTCCCATATCTCCAAAAAAAAAATCAGCACATCTTTCACATTATAAAACTATAAAACATCTTCTCACCTTCTCCGCTGAAGGCAGCAGAAGTTCCCCTCTCTCCAGACAGCTCTGTGCCGTGGGGGTCAAACACGGTTGCCTTGACAGTCAAAATAGAGAAGGATTAGCATGGGACATCACACACACACACGCACACGCACACACACACACACACACACACACACACACACACACACACACACACACACACACACACACACACACACACACACATATTCATACACACACTCACCTGGCTTGCAGCTCTTTGTCCCATCACAGCTTCATAAGGAGGGGGACAGTCAGTGGGGTAGAGAGGAACGGGGCTCTCCATGGAGCCATTATATGTGATGCTGGACGTTAATACAAAAAATATCAAACATCATTACATACTTCACACAATTAATGTATAATAATACATATTAAGTGTGGTACCTCTGAGCGTCTGTTTCAGAGCTGCAAGTGTACTCAGGAGGGTAGTAGGGGGGCGGAGGGATAGGTGGGACAAACTCCTCAAAGTCCATGATGTTGGTCAGGAAGGCGTCCTGAGGAGTGGTGCATTCTGGGTTGACTGAACGAGAGCGATGTGGGGCCAGCTAGTAAGGGAGAACGGGAAACACACTGATATAATACAACAGATAGACGTAATGACGTAACAGAGTCTGTCCTCAAATATGCAGCAGTGTAGTTTATTGCTGAGTACTTGCCATTTGTAAAAAAAAGAAAAAATCAGTTTGGTAAATGTGAAATGTGCTGTGTCTGTACTCACCAGGTGCACAAGATCCAGAGAGAATATGTGGATACTGCAGGTCACAGTGGACAGAGTACAGATGATGGTGGAGAGAATGCTGAGACCACATGCACTGAACAAAAGGTCCTTTAAAGAAATACGCATTCAGAAAATCAAAATCTGACAACACAAAGGCGTTTTATTCATGGCAATATGTAATATTTCTATGATAGGTTCACAATTTTTCAGCTTTTGTTTTGTTTTCCTGTTGAGGATAGTTACAATACATAATTTTGTCCCCAAAAAACTGTAATTTTGGCATATATATCCACTTGATTTGTCCAACTCAGATTGCTGAAGCCTCATATTAGTGTCTAAGAACTTTTGAATACATTTTTACACAAAACAAGAACTTTGTACTTTGTCCTCCATCATTTACATTTTACATTAAGGATTTTTGATGGCCAGTGAACATGAGTAAGAGCAAGAGAAAAACGGGTTCAATGTTAACATGAGCGCCTGCATATCATTTAAAGACAGACTTGAACAATGGTGAACCTACCCTTTAATGGTTAACTTGGGTGATACAGTCTTAAATAAAGAGACCCATCCTACCCACCTTTAGCTGATGTCTGACTGAGTGGCAGTCAGCATTCAGGTAGAGGACCAGGGTCTCCTCCTCTGTGATGGAGCAGGAGTGAGTGGGCGCACAACACACACACAGACCATTCTCCACCTACACACGTTCCCAAACACAGAGGATTAGGAAGCGTGAAACTGCACACTAAAAACATATTCACAATTATTCCTGACACGTTCCCAATGCATCTAGGGCATCGTCTCAGCATGAGGCTCCAGAAGACAACACTTGCATAATGTAGCGTACCTGGCAGGTGAGCATAGACTTGACCATCTGTGCATTCTGACAGGAGAGCATTGAGCCGGCCAGACTGAGGATCACACACACTGCAGACAGCAGCATGAACAGCGACACCTGTGGAGAAACACAGAGCCATGTTTTGATTTGGAGCAGGGAGTTACAAATGTGTCTTATTCTACCATCCAAAGACGAAGCCAGGTGATTTCACTTATAAGCAAAACTTCAGCCAAAGAGGAGGCGCTAATCAGTGAAGTACCAGGACCGGTTTTTGGATGGATTTGCTGTGGATTACTTAGTTTAGAGTCATTTTTACCAAATCAATGCATTAATACACAAAATATAAGTCCAGAATGAAACGGTATGCAGGAGCCAACTTAAGGCTCTTTAACATTTCAACTGATGTTTCCGAATCCACTTCAGCTTAAGCCAACATGTATAAGAAGTCCATAAAATGCTCAGAAAAAAATGAATTTGACGATGTACAATTCCAATCTGCTGATGAAGATCATGTGAAATCATCGAACACTCAAGAACAGCTATAAAGTGACCTTTTGGTGAGATTGTTTTCTCAACCCTTCACTTGCATATTCCATGTTGGCAATCCATCATTGCTGCACGACATACATGGTTTTACACCTATTTTATCAGACTAAAATATACATACCACCAGCGTCAGAGGTCTCCTCCATGAGATTATCCCAACTATCCCTGATGCCACCACCTGCAAAACAGACACCACGTACATCAGAAAAACACACCCTTCAGGCTCTCTGCAGTTATATTCTTAACAGCTAAATCAGAGTTACACTTACAAAGAAGCCAGCCCAGAATGGACAGGACTGCCTCACACGGGCAGAGGAGGTGAAGGCCATGCTGGTGAAAGAGAAGGCCAGGACCATGGCCCCCAGGCCCAGGTGGCACAGCCCTAGGTAAAGGAGTAGCCGTGCCCCACCAGGCCCCCGGCCTGACATGCCCCTGCGGCTGTCTGACCAGCCTCGAGACCCCGAGGCCGAAGCCACGCTGCTGGAGTCTGACGGCGAAGGCATGCCAGGCTCGTCGGCGTGTGTGGAGGAGGCTGGGAGAGGTTTCACGCTTACTCTGAGTTCATAAAACAAAGTTCAGTTGTGTGGGTAGAAGTGCAGGCAAGTAGAAGAGGGAGAGACATACATTCTGGTTTCAGAGCTCCACTCTGTCACAATTATGCACCAAGCTCCCCACTGGCAGGTGCCATAGGTCCTGCGCAATGCCCCATGGTGCGCACTGTAGTCCAGTGAGTGAGTCCAAGAACTTTGTCAGCAGAAAGTTGAGAATTGAGCAGCCACTACACACTCACAGCCACCGTACTCACCTCATTTGACGGTTCAGCCATGATACTAAGATTACTTCAGTCAATACAGTGACAGTCAATACAGTCAATTTCAGCCCCGTGCAGTTCACAGGCCACTATCACCTACAGAGTAGCCTATACTAGCATTCTCTGACTTAAACACAATCAAAATGGGGCTAGTTTTTGCAACTTATGGATCACTGTTATATACTCATTTGCTTTTTGCTGCTCCCTCCTCTCCATCTTCTGCCTTCCACCTCTCCCTCCTCTCGCCAGTGGCATTGCGGTAACTGGAGACACGAGCAGGCCGCACATTTTTAAAGCATCCCAAAGAAAGCAGCTGATCCTTCGTCGTTTCACCCCCAGCAGAGATGACATGAACCAGTCAGTATGTTCAATCAGGAGGAGCAACATCCGAACATGTGCGCTCCCCTCCCGCGACCTTATGTTAGGTCCTCATCCTGTCACGAATGAGAAAAAGGCGGCGTGGAGATCAAAGCCCAAGATCACCGGTTCGTTCGGTAAGCGACACTAATTACCTCGACGTGAACAGGAAATAAATATACTCCATCGATTTTCAAACTGCACCAAAAATAGAAGTCCGGCTGGGATTATTCTTTCCTCCCATTTCGATCTTTCACAACTCCACCTCGGGGCTTTTGCGGTGGTCTACACGAGCACCTAGACCCTCCTCCTCCTCCTCCTCCTCCGCCACCTCTTTCCTCCCTGCAGTCACGCGGGCATCCCGTTCGGCCCGTGTGTTTGTGTGTGTGTATGTATCCCGGACGTTCACCTCACTGCCTCCCACCAGACGTCACATGCACGTAAGAGCAGAGCCTGTATCCTACCTATGTCCGGGATATAACATGTATAAATCCATCCATGTTTGTTTGTAATTCTTCTTTTAATCCGCCCCTCCCTCTGCTGCCCGCGTCTCCTCCTCTGGTCCTCGCTACAGCTCTGGTACTGGGGAAGGAATGTATCGTGTTTGCAAACCGAAACCTGCCCTGCGTGATGACAAGGCACGCATGACGTGCAGGCAACTTGAAGATGCTGCAGAGCGCGCGCACACACGGTCTATGACACCGTCGTGGGGCCTGATGCTGGAAAGGATCACTGTCGTGGTGCTGATGCTGGAAAGGAAGGGCGGTTGCCTAGCAATTAGCAGGGTGGGGTGTGTGTGTGTGTGTGTGTGTGTGTGTGTGTGTGTGTGTGTGGGGGGGGGGGGGGGTCAACATACATATATTCTTTATTGTCCTTGAGACACAAAGCCACCTTCTGCTCTTTAACTGTACGCTGTCTGACTATTTGAATGTATCTTTATTTGGTCTTTAACATTAATGAACGTTACACAAACAAACCATAACACGGTCCACATCTATTGCACAGACATATCCGTCCAACCTGTTGCTCCTCCTGAGACATCTCCTATTAAAGGGTGTTTTGAGGTGTTTGATCCCAGGGGTAAACAAGCTTTGCAATTTTGGGCTGTATGAATGAAATTGACTTTACTTTCCAACCTACAGTTTCACACTACAACACACTCATCATATTTATTGTTTATCATTTTTATTAAGCAAGTGGCAGGTATGTAAACGACACACACAGTTTTGTGGCATGTCTAAAAAAGACACTGAATTTGAGAGAGAGAGAAAACAGATACAGGAAATACAGCAAGTCTGAATTTTAATGATCTGAAATTGCCTGAACGGAGAAACTGTCTTGTCAGATGTAGCTAATGTGTGGTGTTAAGTAAGAGATAAACCAGGCACTTCAGATAAAAGGCACAACCCACTAAATCAATTCAAAGTGAGGGTCATGTGAGCACTGCTACTTGCCTCACATCCTGTCCAATCACTTGCTTTATATCATTCTTTCATCTCTCCGCTCAACTTCTCATATTGCACTTATCTCTGTTCCATATCATCCACATTCTCAACCCATTCATCTGTTAAAACAAAGCTTCAACTCCATGCATCCCTCAACTTGTTTCATTCATTAACGCAAAGAGAGGATGTAACCCCCAAAAAATGGTTTAACGCTAAATGGCATCCGTTACAGGAGATTCTGTTGAACATACTGTACACAATTTAAATATTTCAGCAATTTCAGGGTAAACACAATATAAACATAATTTAACTACAAATGTTGTCAATAATCATTATTGTTCACTCTGACATCTCTGAAATGTAGGGAGACAAAATGCTTCTGCGCCCTCTCTTACTGGGCTGGGATGTCAACATGTCTCTGCTTTTGATGGAATAGATCATTGAATTTCAAGTGAAAGTGCATTGTTAGCCAAATATGTTTTACCACTTAATCAATTCACTAATTATGTCAAGTATTTAAACCATCAAACATAATCTGAGGTTCATGACCAGAAGCCGACTGTGTGCACGGGATGTGAACACAAACACTTTCCATCAAACGCTTCCTTTGCCATTGAGCAAAAAAAGCTGTATGCGCTCACACATAAGAAATACATTGTTCCATTAAGTTGGGATTTTGTTTTGTTTAAAAAAAAATTACCCAGTTTTAAAAGACGCAACTAAAGGTCCTTAAAGACAGTAAGTATAGTGCTGTTGAAGGGATGCAAATGTGGTGTTAAGAGAAAAACAAGGCAGAAACAGAAATGTACAGCTTAACCAAACATGGTGGGAACTGCCAAGTGAAATGATACATTAGTTATTTGTTTGGAATCATTTAGGACCAATGTCGTGACCAAAACAGTATCGCAGAAGATATGTTCAATGTGAAATACAGGCACAATCACTTTAATAAAATTTGAGCTCAAAGGAGGAATACATTTTTCTCTGCCAAAGTACGCTTTTGGGGGACCAAAGTAGTTTTGGTGTCAAAACAAAGTTTTAGCACCCGTATGTATTTGATATGTGAGCCCACCAGATGGAGACAGAAAACCTGCTGTACTGTAACTCTCCCCATAAACTGATGCGCTCTTACATTTGTGTGGCTCTTTCTTATGTGTGCTGGCCAGCGACATATCTAGAGAAGGATGCATTTGGAGGATTTTTTCTCTGTACTGCTTGTGATTTTCACCTGTCGACCTGTGGGGCCCTGTCAAGTAAGGAAATACAGGAAATTACAGACTGGATGAACAGAAAGTTTTATATTCAGGGAGGAACAAATGTTTGGGATTACTCTGTATAACTTACTGGTTTCTTGCTGGATTTCTGTAGTATGTCGCTTGCCAAAGCGAGAAAAGACTAAAGGAAACAGAAAATGAAAGTTAAGTCTGCGACATTCATCCTAACAAAACACACTTAGAGCTTAAGCTTAATGAAGCATGCAGACACTGTTTTGTTAGCCAGTGGTTATGTTCCGGCTCACCTCCTCCACGTTAATGCTGGACTTTGCACTGGTCTCAAAGAACCTGATGCCATGATCTTTTGCCAACTGTCAACAACAGATACAGAGCAGATTGCAGTAGGCCAGGGTGTGGTTAATAATCACTTCCTGCTTCTTATCTGAAGTAAATACAAAGCCGATGCATCCAAAACATGCTACACACTCAGTCCCTTCCTCAAACAATCACCCGCTCTTTAAAAGACAGCAACAAGTTCTTCATTTCTATTGTCTCTTTCTAAGAAGGAGACTATACTTCGTCACATCACTTTAACATCTAATGTAACAGCAATGAGAATAACAACGAGGGAATAGTTGTGTTTCTGGTGGGGTCATCTCACCTTTTCTCCCGTCTCCTTGGAAACTTTCCGCTTTGCTTCAATGTCGCACTTATTGCCTAGCAACATTTGATTGACCCCAGCTGATGCATTCTGCAGAGGAGGGAATGCAGTTAATTGATTAGTTGAGTTCTTTGATAAGAAAGTTTGCTTGGTGGAGGTCACGTTCAAGAAGAAATCAAAGTGAAGGATCACAAACATCTTGACATTAAGTCTGAACAACCAGAATGAGCTGCTGCTCTGGAGGGAAACGGTCTCTATACTTCAGGATACTTAAGGACCAGGATAATCTCAAGAAAATTATTAGAGAAAACTATACATAAATTGGGAGAGTGTGGTTCTGGCATTAAGTCGGGACCATTTAACAAATCAAACACAGCTAACTCAATCAGCCCGACCCGAGTCTTCAGGAAGTTACTGATTAAGCATCTCATTCTCTGGGAACAGTGGGTCCAGAAAGTCCCTGACTTGCAGATACCCCCAAAAGCCACAGACGTGATACCAAGCATATAGTTCTAGCCACTTTCACTGCCACTTTAAGATTGAGCTGCAACAAACTTTCTGTTAAGAGATTTTTACCTAATTAAATGGGTAAAAACTCTATAACGCCTTAAAGAAAAATGTACAATGGACTAACATTAACCAAGTTTCAGCAAAAAATAAAAGGACAAAAGGACTAGAATATTGCTCTCCCCCAAAAGCAAAAACCATTGATAGCCCCCAATTTGCATTTAAACAAGTAAGCAAAGTCAGATATTTTTACCAACGCCCCAAAAGCCAACATACAAGTTAAAAAAAACAAACATCAAAGGAAGCAGCAACAACACTATTCAAATCGTGCCAAATTATCAAAAAGCCTGGACTTCATCTTACCAACATGATTACTTTGATCCTGAACAAGCCCCAATTTGTCACAAATTGAAGATGGACAAAGGAGGGAAGACCACTCATAAGTTGTAACTAACAAGAAGTCATTTTACATAATTAAAGGGGAAATGTGTGTAATTATGAACTAAATGGAGAGAGAGAGAGAGAGAGAGAGAGAGAGAGAGAGAGAGAGAGAGAGAGAGAGAGAGAGAGATCCTGCTGAGAGGGTCGTGACACACTCTCACAGTTTTTAGTACTCACTCAATTAATGACATTTCAGTTCTTAAATCCTGATCAGGAAGACATAATTGTACCTGACCAAAACATCATTGATAAAGTGACTATGGCCGCCCTGGTACCATAATGGTTAAGACCCAAACCAACATCTCTATCCTTGTTTTTTTATGTCCCTACTCACTGTTCACAAAAAAATAAAGATCAGATAAGAAGATTAATTGATAATGAAAGTAATGCTTAGTTGCAGCCTTAATTTATTCAGTAGGAAGAAGTTCCATTCATTTAAAGTGAACTTGCCCTTTAAAATCACCAGTTGTGCAATGACCCTACTTGGTTGTTGCAGTGAGTACGGGTCCGCTCGTGACTAATATGTCACTGACTCAGGACTATTTTTTAGTATTTCCTGGTTATCTTTGCCAGGACTGAGTGGAAACAGTCTCACTTCTTTGATGCTCTTCATCCAGTTCTGGATGTTTTCGAAGGACTTCTCGTCTGTGATGTCGTACACCAGGATGATGCCCTGACACAGAGACAGAGAGAGAGGATTTAAGGAGTCAGTGAGAGGTACAAAGCAAGCACAAAGAGAGGCTGATGGCAGCCATGATTATCCAGTCTGCTTGTTCTGCAGGTCCGGTGCTCACCATGGCTCCTCTGTAGTAGGCTGTTGTAATGGTCTTGAACCTCTCCTGTCCTGCTGTGTCCCTGCACAAAGCACACACAGCGAAAATAAGAAACATGTGCACTGATGCATGCACATTGTGCAATAACTTAACTGTCAAAGATAGTTGAAGATGCAGGACGATGTGCATTTTATACTGCGATGGCAGGCAGACTTTATGTTGCTGGAGCGACACCCCTATGACATGAAGTGACTCTCTGTAGCAGGCCATGTGTGATGGATTCTAGACAATAAACCCTGTCATGATTTCTCATTTTGGAGAACAAGAGGGAGCTTCCTCTTTCCTGTCAGGAAAGTGAGCCAGAGAAAAACAAAACATTTCCAGACAAGCAACCAACTGCCATCTCTTACCAGACTTGTAGTTTGACTTTCTTTCCGCCCACTTCAATGGTTTTTACTTTAAAGTCGATGCCTACGAAGAGCAGAGAGCAGAATGGATGGACAGAGAATGAGTTAAATACCTCGGATATGAACTAGAAACCCAAACACACGCCCAAGCACACACACACACGCACACACACGCACATCACAGCATATATAGGTCACTCTCACATGGGTGGAGACTAATTCATGGTGATTTTGACCCCTCAGTGTACTCCCATCCACACACACACACACACACACACACACACACACACACACACACACACACACACACACACACACACACACACATAGAGGAGAGACACAGAGTTTGAGTTGTGTTTTGTCCCCCTGCTGGATGGACAAGCTGACAGACAGACAGACAGGCAGACAGACAGTGAGGGGAAGAGGACGGGGGTTGTCTTGTGAAAAAGAAGAAGAAAAAAAGCCAACCATTCTTCTGGGAACGTCGAGATGGTAAAAGAGATAGGAATGAGGGTGGGTGGACCCTCAAGGAGCCAAGTGAGAGGAATGAGATCTGAGGGAGAGATGGGGGAGAGGGTCAGGGAAAAGACAAGCACACATTCAACAAGAGGAAAACATTCAACAGGAGAAGAAAAAAAAGAGAAAGAAATGAGAGAACACGGACTAGTTCAGACATGAAAGCAGTCTGGGAAACCAGTTTGTACAGAATCAATTAGAGGAATCATTACATGTCAGCGTTCAGCAAACATGTATCTTACTCGTGAAATAAGTTAGAAAGGCCGAGCATGAATAAGGCAAACATGACACCATAACAATAACGTACCGATGGTGGAAATGTACGTGGAGTTGAAATTGTCCTCAGATAAACGAATGATCAAACAAGTTTTTCCCACTCCGCTGTCCCCGATGAGTAACAGTTTGTAGAGGAAATCATACTTCTTCGCCATGGTCGCAACTGTTTCTTCAAAGTTGACGCTGAATGAGGGAAAGTTGGAGTTGTCTCTTTCTGGAAGCACTTTTCATCGACTCAAGTCTTCAAAAACCCCGGTTGGTATTGTAATAAAAACGAAGCAGGCTTTTTAAAACTCCATGTAACGAGTGGATCCTCTTTTCCTTTTTTCCCTCTCTTGTCGCCGGTAAATTCCGATCCCCCTCAGTGCCTCTGTGCGGTGTTTGACTGCGCTGCAGAAAGAAATACACTCCATCCAAAGTGTAACTCTCTGGGGCCGATCAGTCTTCAACACCAAATCTATTCAGGATTCATTTTTGCTTTCATCCAAATGTCAATATGACTCCGTTCACACACGTACCGGGGTGGCTACGTGTTTTTTTCGGAATCCAACCAGATCCCAGATCCGATCAGAGACTACGTAGTGTGGGAGTGCTTCGTGGGAGTAATGGCTCAGAGCTGCAGGTACCCAGCGTGACCACAAGATGGCGTCGTTTACTCAGAAAACAAAGAATACACCTGAGGGGACGTGAACCTTGCACTTACGTGGCAACATCGGCTGGAAGAGACTTTATTTTTTATTTTTGAGCATCTTTGTTAAAAACGTCAGAATCGTTTCCCTCTATATGTTAGCAAACTGTATTTAAGTAAATAACTGACAACAACTGGAGCAGGGGGATTTGTCCTATATTTATTTTCATCTCTAGTTTATTTGTTATATTTACTTGAAATAATAAAAGTAACTTTTTTGATACATTTTGACATTTCAAGATCCCTATTTATTTATTTTTGCCAACCTAATTCTAACTGAGCTGCTCTTTATACCAAAGAAAATAGTATTGCAAACTTATATTTAAGATTTTAGATTACTTTTTGTGGTAATTGTATTTTCTCCTACTAATTTATTAAATTCATGCACCACAACATCAAGGCAAATTCCTTTCATGTGAAAAACCTACTTGACAATAAACCTGTTTTCTGAGTCTGATCAAATGTTAAGTTGCATATTATGACTTAAATTATTTATGTGTCCAATTGGTTATGTTTCTTTGTAAATGTTCTATGACCACGAAATCATACACAGAGTAATTTAAATGATTTGTAATATTTAATGAGAATACTTCGGTTTAAGCCTATTTATTTGAACTACTACTACTACTACTACTACTACTACTACTACTCATGTAACACCTAATGACTAGAGCTTGATATACACTGCATGGGTCAAAGTATGTAGACATCTGAATATTCAGCTCGTAATTTAGTTAAATTATATAGTTGAACATGTCAATTCTAAATATCTGGTGTTGAAATATCTTTATTGTTGGAATCAATGCTACATAAAAACACAATAAATTGCCAACATTTGAAAAGCTAGTTTTATCACCAAAATCTAAGCAATCAACGGTTATGAGAAATCTATCTCTATTTCCAGAAGTAATATTCGTGGTCTTCCTCTTACCTCTTCCGGGTCTTTGCTCGTCATCCAAAGGGTTCAACTTCCGGTGCGTCGTCAGTGAGCGTTTCCGCTGAAGTTTCTCCACACGCAGACATGCCTGTAAGTATCACCACGGATTATTTTAGTAAGAAGCAATCTTTAAAGTGTTTCGACGGGATTAATCCAACGCGACATAAAGTGTGGTTTGTTTCTGGCGGAACAAACCGGTTTATCGTCGTGATTAATGCGTAAAGATGGGGAAACGCACGCGGGATGGCGTAACACGTGCGCAACAAAGAGATCCACGAGCTCCCTTTATGGCCACCAGTCACATATTGATTCTTTTAGAGGGTTTACAAATATATTTTAGGTTATATTCTGAGTACAAGCTCTGCAATTACTCTAAAATATGCAATCCATTTATTGTAGTACTTTTACTTTCATTTAAAAACTCATTTGAAAATTGTAAAGAGATCTCGACCTTTGCACGCGGTAATCATGATGTAACGTTGGTAACGTTGACCCTGACCAGAAATACAATTTGTTCTTATTCCTGATATTACAATACGTTTAAAATTCCGTAGATTATATTTAATGTATCTATATTAATATTCAGCTAAACTGCTGTTTCCTTCCAGCTTGCAAAGGATCTGTTACACCCGAGTGTTGAGGAGGAAAAGAGGACACACAAGAAAAAACGTCTCGTTCAGAGTCCTAATTCCTATTTTATGGATGTGAAATGTCCAGGTCAGTTTGTTTCTTGATCTGGCCAAACACTCATACATGATTGAAACAACAAATATAGAAATGTATCTGCATTAGTTGAGGGAAATGTACTTTTATGCAATACATTTAAGTAAAAAGAAAGAATATTTGAGTACTATAGTTGAAATAGTAGTAAGAACATGTCATTTTTTTAAAATACATTTGAGTAAATGTTCCACAACATAAACTTCAATGATATTTAGATTAGAAATGAATGCAGGATTTAAAACCTAATTGTTATTTAGTTTGGATTTTAATACTCTTCCAAATACATGTATTAACATATTTGCCTTTATGTGTTGCCTTTTCACTGTTCCCGTAGTGATTGGGGTGTCAAATAAGGCATACAATGACACTTGTGGCCATTTGCTAAATTAGTTTCAAGTAACTCCTTTTCCTAAACGGCTGCAAGGACATTTCAGTAACAAAGAGTACATTCGATTATGCAGTGTTATGTTGAGGTTGTCCCGTCTAATGATCTTTACTGTGTGTGTGCAGGCTGCTACAAGATCACCACGGTGTTCAGTCACGCTCAGACTGTCGTGCTGTGCGTTGGCTGTTCCACAGTCCTCTGCCAGCCCACAGGAGGGAAAGCTCGCCTCACAGAAGGTAACCTGCGTGCATAGTGAAGAAGGAATCTACCTGTTCATGCTAATGTCTGTAGCACTACATGTCCACGTAAAAGCATTCAGAAATGCATACAGATGCATTCTGTAGGTTTCAATTACCCCCATTTTATTTCCAGTTGTCTATTTGTGTGTATTAGTGTTATGCAATTTTATAGTTCATGCAGTATGTACAATTGGGTTTCTGTTGAGCTCTAATTGAATAGTAAACCATGTGTACAGTGGATACATTTCTTCACAAGCTTAAAACTGAGACCCGAGCCCAGCCTGTACCTACGTTTTTAATACCCAGTCTGGCTGAATCTGACTGGTATTGCCACATTTGATAATCCAAACTATATATTTGTTTTTTTCTATCGAGCAGTATGTGTACCTTGGTTATTCCATTTTTTTTTAATGCCATACGGCCAAAGCTTTCGTCAGAAAAATTTCCTAAAACTCAATATTCTGTTGGCCGGAACGAACCAACCTAATATAGCGCAGAAGAAACCTGTATAGTGCAGAAGAAACCTGTATAAAACACTCATCTGTATACTCTACACCTAATATCTGCCTTTGTGTTGCCCTTTCATTGTGCTCTTCATGAATGGGGTGTCTACTAAGGCATACATTGACTCTTGTGGTTGTGACAGAAATTCATCATTGTTGATCCATTTCTACACAGTCGACTGCAAGCACAGCTTTTCATTGAGGCGTTTGTTTAGACTTCTTTCAGCAAGTAAAATAAAGTTTCCAAGAAGCTTATACTTTATTTCTGATAAAAGATGGATCAGAATTTCTTCACCATTCCGAGTACTCTGAATAAATGTTGATACTGCATTCAGGATGTTGGTGAATTGGTTGAATTTAAGGCCAAGGTTAGTTTTTACTAGTGCTGTCATATTAGCGCGTTATTAACGGTGTTAACGCAAACCAATTTTAACGCCGTCAATTTTATTAACGGCGTTAACGCATTTTAATTTTTCAATGTTTTTTTTTTTCGCGAGCACCACGCCGGATGTAGCTCAACCGGAAGCAAAACAATAGGCACGCCGTTTGGGCTTGGAAGCTAGGCTAACGTTACGGTTTGAAATGAATGAATGGTGCGCGCGATACGGCAAAATGAATGATATTCAGTGAACTGCGAACAGGTGCGCGTGCCAGAAGGGAGCGCGAGTGAACACATTGAACACAGCAGGAGAGAACGCAACGTTAGCCAGCTAGCTAAAGCTCCGGTGGAAAATTATTAGCTTATGCTGTGTTCACACCGTTTTTGAGGAGGTAGATTTTGAGGAGAGGGGACTGACGAGGCAGAAGGTAAAGTGGTCCACCGTTCTATCAATAAGCAGACCTGCCAACCTGTACGCAATTTGCGTAGCGGATACGCATTTTGACGTCAAAGTACGCTGGTAAAAATTAATCTAAAATTAATTTTAGACTAATTGACCAGCACACATTATATGCAATGCAATATAATGCATGACGAGTATTTAATGACTTATCAATATATAGGTTATATATCAAGGTTGGCAGGTCTGAATAAGGCTAAACTAGAAGTTAACACCAATACAAACATTATTTTTGCAGAATGAGTGTGTTAGGGGAGAAGGATGCAGCCATTGTTAAACAGCTGGATTGAAATGCAGCTGGAACTGGTCGTGGCTAAAACTGGAAGGCAAGGTCTCAATAAAAGGGCAAGAGGTGTCCTTTCATCTAGGAGATGTATTCTCCAAAATCAACAGGCAGGGATTCACCAGATGCATTCTCTGCATCAAATATATAAATGATGCTAACAAAGGCAGCCATGCTCTCCCTTACCACATTGTGCCTCATATACTGTAAATGTTAGACCAGTGACAGGCTGGCATGAAATGGCTTGCATAATACTTAGTAAGGAGGCCATAATCATTTTTGACTCATGGCTGAAGTTAAGTTTCTCCAGCTCTCCCCAGGTTGGCAAAAAAAGCATCTCAAAATGCATCAGATTGATGCTTTAAAATATGGAATATTTAAATTTTTCTTACGGGGGGAGCATGCCCCCGGACCCTCCTAGAGGGGTAATATCCTTCTCACCTTTTTCACCCCTGACCCGTTTTCATGCCTGGTGCACTCTATAATTTTATTTTGTAAACCCTTGTTTACCTGAAATGTGCAGTGATTTTATTTTGTACCGCCCTGTTTGGCAGTTGTTTTTCAATAAAATAAAGCAAGCCAATCCACTTTTTCATGTTGATAAGAGCATTAAAATGCAAAAAAAACAAAATTGCGATTAATCGCGAGTTAACTATGACATAAATGCGATTAAATATTTTAATCGCTTGACAGCACTAGTTTTTACTGAAACGCTCGCTAGCCTACCCACGCAGTCCTGTGCTCTGCTGCCATGGTAACCAAGCACTTCTCCGTGCACTCCGCTTTGAGTGACTATAGGTGCAGCTTTGAGATGATTCGGTCTTTGAAATGAGTTTTAGTGCTCTCATCTGTAATATCCCTGTCAGGTATCCCCAAACTGTTAGTTGCAGCCCAAATTGTGTTGCATTATTCTGAGGTATTTTTAAAAAGTGGACTTAAAAGACAAAATATTAGTTATCATCAGCACCGCTAAGTCAACACAACCAAAACATAACATTGAGTTTTTTCTTCTTTTACTGACGGTATTTCTCCATCTTTCCTCAGGATGTTCATTCAGGAGGAAACAGCACTAGTTTGACCAGACAGGGTTGGACAGTCGTGGATGAACAGAGGTGGAGGTCATGACGTAGCCCTGCCACAGAGCTGAGGAGGAGCGGAAATACAAATCATGTAATATACAAAGTCTCTATAGAATATGCACAGAGAAATGCGTGACATTTTTTTGATGCCACATCCAATTATTCATCCCTCTTATTAAACCTGGGTTGTTTTTTTTGGTAAAAGAATCTTACATGTTTGTCATCCAGTTTTGTTCTTTGTCAAGTTTCTTAGGTGTCTGACGACATCCTGTAAAAATCAGGGGCCTTAATGTGCTGGTACAGATCAGGGCCTTTGAGGACTCTGGCATTCGTCTCCTCCAAGTGTACAGATGTGTGGCCTCAACAGTGTTTGTGTCGAGTGATTTGCATCTGTTTGCATTACACCGTAAATGATTAAGCACACGCATTTACAGGAAGGTGGAGGTGTGTAAAGAGCCGTGGCGATACTTAAACCAGTTGCTCAGCGCCAAAGATTTATGCAGACGTTCTTTTAAAACACAACCAGTTCTAGGAAAGAACTGAAATGGCAAATTACAGCTAAAAACTGTCCTTAACTACAGTTTTACTACGTTAGGACTGCACTTGGTATAATTGACTGTGGGTTGTTTTGCGTTGGAGCTGATAATAAATCCACTCCATGCCTGTATGTTCCAAGGCAATGCCACAGTTCAGCATTTATTTAAAGGATGTCATCAGTGCCTGCTCCACAGCCAGTGACTGTGGATTTGTTTCAGGGAAAGTCATCTGATGGTGACGTGCCACTAAATACCATTATGGTTGTGAATTAACATTTTACATGTGCTCGTCCTGTGAAAATAATGTGGGAGGAATTCTTGTGATGTTGAAAAAATAATCAGAAACTTGGTTGGAGATCAATCTGCTAAAATCATTTGTGTCCTCCAGTTTACTCAGCTTGAACACTTTAGAGTTGTGTGACTGAATGAAGAAATAATAAATTAAGCAGAGGCAGTGAATGATCACTTTCTTGTTATGGGGACATTTTCCTTATATCTTGCTTGTATACGGCTTTAAAATAAAATCCTAAGAATATGATTCGATGTGCCTCCTCGTTGAGTGACTTACACATGCTATACACAATATACCCTGCAGTTCTCTCATACTTTTACACTGCCAGTATTTTTATGGATTAATGGTAACTTACTTATATACACCTCTTGTATGTTTTAGTTTTGTCAAAAGAAAGGCCGTAGAAGTTGGACTTTCTTTTTCTTTTTCTGCTAGCTATAGGAACTGACCTGGACAATGGAAGAGTTTTGCACAAACTAGAATACATTTTAAGTGGGTAATCCATCCATTTTGGCTGCTTACTGGACTCAGGTCCCACCAATTTCAATAATTTTATCATAAATTATTACTTTGTACTGGAAAAATATATAATTAATTCCAGACCATATGGTTTTCCATTCAACTTAAATAATTTAGCATTAACCTGTATGCCTGTGAAACAGGTACATTATATTCTATGGTTAAAAAAAAAAAAGATTCTTAAATATAACTTGGTTTACCCTGCAGAAACCCAGCATCAAGTTATCCTTATCCAACGTATTACCCAAATGGATTTAATCTCTGGAAGGATGGGTTTAGGACTGAACCCTGTTGAGTCATTTAATTAGCTTTTAGGTACTCATGATACTTTAAATAAACTCAAAGACTTATTGAATAGTTTTAAAAGGCTGTGGAGCAAACTGTATTTTTATTGTGTGACACACACCTTTAGGGATATAGTGTATATAGTGAGTTCAACCCCGGGCTGAGGGACAGGACTGTCAAGGAGCAGTCAACACCAGCAGGTAGGGCGGCGGTCTGGGACACCTGGAGGGGACTGACCCCACGAAGAGCCTCAGTGAGAGAAATGAGACGCTCAGAGGAGAGCAGCAGGAAAACAGATCCCTCCTGAGAGTGGACTTGACATCTGTATATGGGCCATTCTACCGAATCCATTCAAAGTGCTGTCCCCCAACAAGAAAAACTATTTAACAAAACAATTAAGTATTCGGACATAGATATTTACTAATAATGTGTTATGGTCTATTTAAACCCAAGGCATTAAATTAGAAAGTGATAAGCTAAATATATACAAAATCATCATTTATAGCAGTGGTTCTCAACTGGTCTGGCTCCGGGACCCACTATCATCCCTGAATGACAAGCCGCGACCCAAATCGAGGAACATTCTCAACTTCTCCAATGTATTTAATGAAAAGATGGTGCAGTTTGAACCTGAGATAGTACAGGATATGTATGCTAACACAAAAACAAGTTTAATGACCAAAACGAGCAGCTGGTGGCAATGATAGAGAGGGAACTATTCCCTTTTACACTCAATTAGCTGCATTTTAATTAAAAAACTAAAACTGCATCTTCAGGACACGAGGTATTACAACATATATAACAATTCAGAATCTTCAGCTATTTTTAAACAGACTCAACAGCTTTCATGCACAAACAGTCCAACAACTAAGAAGAAGTTTCAAAAAGACTGAAATGACCTAACTTTAACTGAGAACACACACTCACCGAATCTATGACAAACACTTTACTGTGGAACACGTCACTGTGTTGAGGAGCAGCTTTTCCACTAACTCAAAATAAATTAAACAAAAGTGGAATTCAAAAGTATTCATATATACAACATTAACTTTTCTTGTGATTACCTCATCAGTAAATACTGAAAAACATTGTGCTTTACAGAAAATTAAGCAGCACTCAATTCTCCTCCCAAACCCAGAGTTTTTTCCTGTCATGCAGGCAGCGCCATCAGTTGTCAATGTTATATTCAGTAGGCTGTTTAATTTAATTATCCTAAAAACCCAGAGTCTCCCTCATATCAGAATGGTTTGACCCAACCTGGCCCACACTGCTGAAAACATGGAGGGACAAGTGCAAAACCAGTTGAAACCAGAGCCGGCAAAATAACGACACTCCGCTGCATAAAAAGTCCTTTCAAAATAAAACCACAGGATGAAAAAAAAAAAAAGAGATTCTTTTTTTTTTTTCAGGCAAAGGCCTGCGACCCACTGAAAACGGGTCCGCAACCCACTAGTGGGTCGCGACCCACCAGTTGAGAATCACTGATTTATAGGGTACTTTCGATTGGGAAGTAGCTGTCCCCAACCCTGACATCTAAATTTCAATCTCTGGAAATAAAACTTAAAACAATTTTTAGATTTTGTTCAATGGTGTAATTTCAAAGATCTTTATGATTAAGTTTAAACAGAAGTTGTAAGATTTAGATTTATTGTGGGTTTAATTTTTAAATTGAAAAACTATACCCAAAAAATCATGTCCCCAGTTTTCATGTCACTACCGAAACACAAGAGTTTTAGTCCATTGGCTCAGTCTGGTTTTTAGCCACACCCCTGCATTTTTGACCAGGCAGTGACACTGCATCCCTATCCCTCATGCCTGAATGGTTAGTAGCTAAATCCCATACTTTTGATATAAATGTGTTCCAAAGTCTGAAAATTGGCATGTAACCTTAAGAATTGTCACTACCGAACACATATTCTCTTCCAATTGAGAAAACTTTTTGGGGTTTTATGCAAAGTATTATGTTTGTATGTGTGTACACCTCTTCAAAGATGTGTATGCTAGCCATCCACTTGCTAGCATTCTTTAGTTATGCTCAAAATTAGCTATAATTGTCACTACCGAAACAGTCACTACCGAAACATATGGTAAAGTTTCGGTAGTGACATGATCATTTCGGTAGTGACAGAATTGAATGGTGAGTAGTTCAATCCCATCATTTTGAAATACATGTGTTGTGTGGACTAAATGGTAAACATGTAGATAATGCTGATTTCTATCTGAAATTGTTCAGGGGAGAAAGAACCATAACACACCAAAATGCCAAAAGGAAATAGAAAAAGTGGAGCAGAGAGACTGAGAGAATACAGACAAAGAGTGAGGGCTGACCCAGTGAAACACCAAGAATATTTAAGGAAGGAAAGAGAAAGAAATAAGAAACGAAAGGAAGAAGGAAAGTTGAAATGTATCAGCGATTTATCCAACAGGGAGCAAAGGAATGTCAGAATATCATGGAGGAAAAGACAGCAAAAGCACAGGGTGTTGGTGAAAAGACAGTTTTTACAACATGTTGTTTTGTAAAAAATAAAGTATATTGAGTTATCAACTAAATTGTTATGATACTGATTTGTTTAATGTATGTTCAATTTGATCAATCATCAACTCTGGAATCAATATGATCAGTATTATGCATTTTACAAAGAAATATTGTATTTCGATTTTGATGAATTGTATAAATTGAACTTAGAAATTTGGTAAAAATGTCATTTTTATTGATTTAATTGTGAAAACCTTCAAGAAATATTTTTAAAAATACTCTTGAGAGAAGGGAAGGAAACACAATCTTAACAGGTTAATAATAATACTTTGTTTCTATAGTTTATTACCATGTTTCGGTAGTGACAATTTTTGGCAGAGGAAAAACATTCCAACACATTCTGAAAATACAATATAAAAATTGACG
The DNA here is from genome assembly GCA_038501785.1 of Myoxocephalus aenaeus. NCBI lineage: Eukaryota > Metazoa > Chordata > Actinopteri > Perciformes > Cottidae > Myoxocephalus > Myoxocephalus aenaeus. The sequence continues at coordinate 660,777 of JBAMJR010000020.1, read as the reverse complement.
GTTCTTTTACTAGATACGTGTACTTTAGATATGGTACAATATATATACGGACAAAGTTTTGGGGAAAAAAAACATAATTTTTAAAAAACATTTCCAACCTGACTTTGAACCAATTCGGTAGAATGGCCCATATAGAGAAAGAGTACAATTTATTAAAACAGAAAGAGTACATAGCCGTTTATAATAAAGCGCTATGTAACGTGTGTTATTAGTGTTGTGATCATAGTGTGGTGATACTTTCAGCACTGACTATAAAATAGCTGTAGGGGGTGTTGCTGCCTAGTTTTCCTTGTTTGATAAAGTACATGAAGCTGATAGACATTAAGAGCAATAGGAAGACAACTAATACATATGGGTGAGATTGCTGGTTGATGTTGGTTTATTCTGGACTTCAAATGCTTTGCTTTAATGTGTACAAAAAAATGTAAAGTGTGTTTACGCAAGACAGGCGCTGACTGGTGTTTGTGTTTTTATCAGGTATGTTAGGTTGGTGCTGAATTCCTTGGGAATGGAGTAGTGCAAGGCCATTTGGTCAAGGGCTCCACATTTAACCTGGAAACACAAGACACAGTCAAGCCACAGACTTTATCAACTTGTGTATCTATACATCAGCCCTGCTTCTCTCAGGACTTGCTGTTTAGCCTCTAGTCGCCCATCGCTGTCTGAAGATGCTCTAGGGCTGCCCCGAGACACCTGATTTTAGCAACAATTTGGTTTGTTTACTCTCCCGTTTGTGCGGTACTGAAGTGCAGTGCATGTCACTGTCTGACCTCAGATAGGCAGAGAGCAGGACGGACATGTAGGGAGTGTGGGCACTGAGGGAGGTGTTGGTGGGGTCGATGCCGCTGCTAAAACTCAAGATGGCTGTCAAAATCTAAAGTCATCCGTGGCAGGTCATCGCTGAGTGGGAGGCAGAGAGGAGGATTGATAGCAAAGGGTAGTAAAATCAGTCTGAAACATGGCCATATGAGTTTTTACTCTATTGATCAGAGCAGTTTGCATCCTCATCCCAGCTTTCAGTCTGGCAAAGAGAAAGTTGTAGAATGAAAAAGTGACATGAAAGGATTGGGGAGAAAGACAGGAAGTTAAAAAAAAACACAAACCGTGTAAAGATTACAAGACCGTACAGGAGATGGTGTGGGGGCGAGGAAGTGTGTGTGTGTGTGTGTGTGTGTGTGTGTGTGTGTGTGTGTGTGTGTGTGTGTGTGTGTGTGTGTGTGTGTGTGTGTGTGTGTGAAACTATTGTACAAGGTTGTCACAGAAGAGCACCCTATGACGATGAAAACCCTGAATAGAAGCACACTTGAGAGATCTATATTGAGCATGCACACACACCATTTTGTTTGTTTGAGTTTCTCCTTTGCCAAGGACAGAGCTATTACACACAATTAGCATCCAGTGCACACTTAACTGACCTGAACACTGATGAGCAGGGTCTGGCTGACCCCACGTCTCCATGGCAACGACCTCCAGCAGAGCAGAGCCAGTGTCAGGCCACTTGTCTGGATCCCTCGGGGGTCAACAACACAGACCGAGTGCGGTGAATCGGGCAGATGGCATCTGCAACACAGTGGTTATGACAAACAGACTCTTGATCTCTAGGTCAAATGCATATTTAATTGCTAGAATTTATTGAATCTCTCAGGAAAACCTTTTTTTCCTTCTGTTTAAAGCCACTTCATAGGTACATGTACACCGCAGCAAACACTTATTGATGTAGAACTTTAAAATTAGCACTCAGATCCAAAGAGAGTCCTCCATCTCACACGCACACGCACACGCACACGCACACACACACACACACATACACACACAGACATGGAATCTATTGGTATCTAATTTGAAGATTAACAACAACTGAACATTTTATTTAAAACCTGATTAATGCCAAAAAGATCATTTACAGGACACTCACAGTTGAAATGCTTATTTCATTGGTAATGACTTTGATGACGGATTGATCAATAGCATAATTGGCAGGCAAATTGTTATTATCCCTTCCTTTTCCCTAATTTATCCTGAACTATTTTGCTACATGAGAGGATCCTGTTCACCATGAACTGTGACAGACTTCATGGAAACACAGAATATAATGACTATAATCACATTGTGTTACATAGAGAGAGACTGAAGGAAAGGCCGACGGCAAAAGAAAGATATTTTTGATTGGACAGTCTGACACCTTCCACGTCTAGGTAACAGGAGGTAAACATGATGAAATACGAGTGTAAGTGTATGACCCTCGAGAGTTACATCATTGTGGTTGTACAGGTTTAGGGTGGGTCTGCTTTGCTGCGTATCTTCCACCATCTCACTGGTGAAAGTAGTTTTCCCTGAGCTCTACAGTAAGAAAGTGGATAAATTAGTAAACACATGCTTAAAGACACACATATCTGTTCCATGCACACACACACACACACACACACACACACACACACACACACACACACACACACACACACACACACACACACACACACACACACACACACACACACACACCTATGCAGGAGTGAGGGTCACCGTGATGGATGCTATCCCTGAATGGCCGCGAGTATTAAAAGCCTGGCGACCTGGTAAAGACTATCCGTCATGTCAGTTTGTCACAGCTTGAAATTAATCATTCCTGTGCCTGTGATCATTTCCTGCATTAATTATTCTGACCATGTAGCTTAAATAGTCTGCTTGCTGTGTGTGTCTGCCAGCGCCACGTGTGAAAGAACATGTAGGGAGATGAAGAGGAGTTTGAGGTGTTTGTCAAACTGCGCCCCCTATTGGTCAAGTCATGCTAACTACATCCATTCAACATGCTACTGAGAAGATGAGAGAACGCTACATGAGGAACGCATCGTTTCTACTGCGGTTCTTTTCAGTGGTAAACGTACCACAAATATTTATTCAGATCATTTAGCAAAGCAGTGGAAATGATTGGAGGGAGAAAACCAGGCAGTGGCAGATAAACACGGGCTGTTCCAGCCTACGAAGAATGTTTGAGCACACTTCTTCACATGTGTTGGCTGATTGCAACCTACTCCTAATGGATGAAACAGATAACATGTTAGGACTGTTCTCAGTAGGTTACAAGGGAGACTCAGATACATGTAAATATATATTCACGAGCCAGATGCTGCTCAGTTGTTTTGGTTGGCCAAGTTGTTGCTCTGTGTGTTTACACAGGCGGCAAATTGATCATTTTCTTTGTCAGAACGATTTATGCAGTCAGAGAAATGCATTTGATTATAGTATAGCGATACATATTTCAACTGGTAGTTTACACAACCAGTAAATACATTCTGTATTTCAGCAATACTTTATAAAGGATGTGTTTCAAAAGTACATAGACAAAGACACAGAATCTGAATGCCTTTGCTTCCCTGTGTCTTAAAGAGCTGATACCAAAGTATCCTTGTATTTATCCATCCATCCATTAATTCTATTCATCTATTGTCTATAATCATTCATTCTTACTCAGCTCATAGCAACCCAGAATCTATCCCTGCATACATGTTGTGGAAGACAGGGAACACAGAAACACAACAGCAGGCAACTTGCAGTCTCCTGTCCACCTGACCTACATTCTACAGCAGCCCGAAGAGACAGACACAAACTACACAGAAATGCAGAAAAAACAAACACCATTCTTATCTCAACAACACAAATGACCTTATTTGTGTTACAGACTGTAACAACTTTCGCCTTGCACCAAAGAGTTATGTTGTCAAATTGTGAAATAAGAGACATCATGCAATGACTGAAATATATTGTGCAAAATGAAACCCTGTAGAATTAAAGCGCTACAGAATGACTTATAACCCAAAGCCCAGAACAATCACTGCTGTTATTGATGGCACTTTCGTGAATTAAAAAATAATTAAATATTGAAGAATTTACTTTTTTTCTTCCCATTACATCATGAGCCACAACATCAAATTGACTTGAATGCCCAATTTGTGAAGCACTCGAGCTTATTCCTGTTGGAATCACCCAATCAACAGCTTTCTTCCAGCTCATCAATGTGAAGGATATGCTGATTGCTAATCAACAGTTTCTCAAACGCATGCATTCACATGCATGCGTCTCTGTGACTCCCTTCGCTCGGCATCCTTTAGTCAGTGTCAGGAAAATCCCCTCCGATGCAGACACAGACGATTGCTATGGAAACCGACATCACCTTTCAGTAACTTGGCAGGGATGGAGGAGGTAGAGAGAGGAGGGGGCGCGTTCAAGCAGTTCAGATGAATAAGGCATTCTATTGTAGTTCCCTCTGCGTGTGTGTGTGCGTGTGCGTGTGTGTGCGTGTGCGTGTGCGTGTGTGTGTGTGTGTGTGTGCGCGCAAGTCTCAGGGTCTGTCGAAGAGTGCGTAAGTGTGATAAGAAGAAGAAGGTATAGCTCGAGCAGCAGGGAGGGAAGATAGAAAAGAGGAAATAAAACTTAATGAAGACACTTGCTGGGCTTGTGGGATACTGAGACTGAAGGCAGGAGGAGGATGAAGAGGTCGGGGACGAAGAAGTCGGGGACCCACATCTCACTTTCAGCTTCTTCTCCTCCTTTCATGGCTGACGGCGAGGGCCCTGAAGTTGTGCTGAGGTCAAATGATGCTAAAAATATCTAATTTGACTCGAACCACAGACCAGAGTCCCACCTGGATGCTGAGAGCAGACGAGTAGCGCTGCCGGCGTGCCGCTGATCGTTCCCAGACTCTAATTGGCTGTTCCAGCCTTTTCACCACGAGCGCCGAGACGCCAGAGGCCACGACTTTGGATCCACTTCATACACCATGAAGCGGGACACAAAGAAAGAAGGAGAAAAAAGAAAGTCAGAGACAAAATGAAAAAGTGAATTGGTAATTAAATGTACGAGCGGCACTGATACCCGGCAGAAGATATAGTATGCAAAGGAGGTTACAGTTAGCCAAGTTATGTCAGTGCAAGTGGCAACAGTAAAAGTCCTGTCAGTGCACGGCTCCCTGTGGCATCATTAAAAACCCCATCGTCTCTCCCTTCATTGCGATTCAACCGAACAGCCTAAAAAATTGATCAATTAACAACCTCTGCTCTCTTACTTCTTTTCTCTCACACATGCATCCAGGCACGCAGCCGGAGTGTGGGTGGCCAGTGTTGCCATGGAGCTAATATTGTACCGGCTCATTTCTGTGGTGATGGTGGAGAGGTTGTGTCCTGGACTCAGTGATCCTACCTGCACAGCCACCTGAACCATGATCAACAAGGTGTACACACAATTACACATAAAGAAAAGGCAAAAGGCTTCAAAAATATCTTTCAATGAATGAATTTCCTGCAACCAACTTCTTTTGGACAATATGAAAAGCACTTTACCAACGGTATCAATTCTTTCTCGGAATAATAAGCCCCTTTCATTAAACTGTCTGCCTTGAAATATTATGAGCAGTCTGCCCTAATGTTGGGTGCTGGCTAACCTTCTTATGTCCTGGCATAAACAATACATAACACATTTATTGATTTAATAAAATCAAAGGACTGCAGTACAGTTAGGGTGTGTTACATTTTAATGCCCAGGAAGCTGACAGCACACTAAAGTAGAATGGACCCAGGTAGACATTTAAGAGCCTGTAATCTGATCTGTTATACCAACAAACACACACATTCATATTTGTTATCCAATATCACTAATGGATGCCAACATTACTTCCATGATTGTGTAAGTGTTAGAGAACCCACTAATCCAGTCAAGTCTCTTAAGGACCGAACAGAAAAGGCAGAAAGCATTTAGCTATAAACTTCTCAGCCATTCCCAGCCAAGTAACTGTGAACATTACATTAAATGTCTACGTAGGTGTCTGTGAAAGAAGGAGTTGGAAACATGGAAGTAAATGATGGTGATGTGTGGGCCAATGCTGATATGGATGTTTATCATCAAGCAGTGTAACAAAAGAAAAAAAAGAGACCTCCCAGAGGAGGTACGGATTGAGGGAGGAGGCCCGGGCCTGGATGTGGGGAGGAGTTGATGAACCGGGAAATGTTGGGAGGGAAGACTGGTAAACTGGGCAGCATGATGGTAGGAGACTAATAACAAACATCTGGACACATGAGAGAGGAGAAGAAAGATGTATAACTATAGGAGGAAGTGGGGAAATTAGAAAAAGTTACTGTTCACTTACGGGACAACAGAAAAGAGAACCGTTAAAGGAGACGCAAATGGGCAAGTTGAGCTTCGGGGCACTTTGATTAAAACGATGGTCGATAAAGAGGTCCAAGAGAGCGTCCAAAGGGGCAAACAAATCCAAAAGAGCCGACTACAGACTAGAGAACACAGGCACATTTACAGAATCCAGTCTGGCACTGAATGAGTCCCATCTTGTCCTTTTTAACAGATGCTTGTTGTTATTGCACTATTCCCTTGTGTACTGTAACACATCAAATGTCCCAGAATAAAGCATTAAGTCATCTTAAACGTGGACACCCTGGGGATAAAATCTACTTCATTACCAAGGTGGGAATTAAAATTAAAAAAATAAATATAGACTACCAGTCACAGAGGTTTATATGGTAAATGTTTGACTTATGGAGTGTATATGTATGTATTTCTCTCGACTCAATATGTCATATTTGTTAATTTATGTTGTTTATGATGTTCTGTTTTTTACTTATTTGTTACTATTCATAATAAATATATAGACAATGTAAGGAAATGGTGGTCACTGTCATCACTTATATTGATCAACATGCATCTCATTAATAGATGACTTTATGAAAACAATTGTGCAACACGGGCATATCATTTGTTTTCATGAACGGCGAATGGTGCGTCATTATAAACGTTGCTGCCGCAAAGAATTGTGGGACGGGATTATCTTCTTTCATTTCGTAAAGGATGGTCCAGTGTTTCCTGTGCCAAAGAGGCTGAAAAAGGGAAGCATTGGAGCACCTTTCCTTCACATTTAGAGAATTGGAAAAGCTATTATCATGAACGCCACTTAGAAACTTCCGGGTCATTTCACTCCGAAGCGAAAAAGACTTTGCAGCCATGAACTCACAAAACATACAGGAACTCAGAAGGAGAAGAAGAGACAGGGCAGGAGTGACCCTGTTCCTTTACAGTGAGTGTGTGTACGTGCACTCACAAATCCTGTGTGTTGACGGTAAAGTGTATCCTCTCTGTGAAGCACAGTCTGGCCCACATTTATTTCTTCTTTCATCATCACCACGGCAACATCACTGTCACTCTCTGACCAGCTCACCAACCTGATTCCCCATTTCTACCTGAATGTACGGATACACACATTCATAAAAATAAAAAAAAACTACAAGCGCACTACAAATACAATCTTTGTATTTGCAATAATTGCAAATTCAAATAAATGCAATACACTCTAATCACTCTCACCACACATAAATACAGATCCATAAATACAGATCCATGCACGCACAGACCTGTATGTGATAGATCTGTCCCTCTGGTTGCCAGGGAAACACCAGGATATAAGGCATCAGAAGGAGTGGTTCATAGCTCTCCACTTCCTGGTGAACTGTGACTGGTGGGGTCATCGTAAGGTTTTTACTGTTTTAAAAAGGAAGCGAGAGTAAAAAACTGCGTATTTGGGTGCTGTCCCCCGCAACAACAATGAAGAGCATCTCCACTACACACTGTCTTGCTGCTAGCATCCAGAACACCACTCTACTGTCAGCACAAAGACCAGTTGGAGATAAGAGATCCTGTTGCGATGGAAACGGTCTCCCGCTGACAGAATCTGGTGACATTTGGCCGTTTTTTATGTTTACATTATAGTTGACTGCTGTACCACTGCTTCCTCTTCCATTGACAAAGCTGCAGGCCCACACACACACGTTCCAAAACACACACACAAGCAATCCTCGCCAATTCAGGAGTGTGAGGTTAGGTCTCCATTTTTAAGCATAATGCGGCTGCGTGAATCCACCATGCAGACAGAGCAGCAGGGCACATGGAGGTCAGCATCATCAATCAGGCCTGGAGAAAAAAACACGAAGAAAAAACACATCTTTGTGTCGACGTACTCTTTGTGTTCACATCGTCAAACCGTCTTCAGGGGAAAAGCACGTAGCACATTTTTTTGCCAGGTATTTCATTTGAGAGATAAGGGAGACGATTATAATTCTAATTATTAAGTAATTTTAATAAGTTGGGATGAAGGGTCAACCCTTCGGCAGGAAGAATGCGTTCCAATTACCGAAGGAATAATTGTTGTAGGTCACGAGAACCATAACATAGACCAAAATACAGACAGAGAAAGTTGAGCATTGGGATGAATACTTATGAATAGAGTGGCTGTGTCGTGGTTCACACTGAAGGCATCATTAGAGTTGTATATATATATATATATATATATATATATATATATATATATATATATATATATATATATATATATACACCATAGAACACTCTAAACCTGATGATCCTATTCAAAGCTATTTGTGATTTTCTAAATGGACTGCAGCGATAATGTTAGGTATTGTGTATTATAATAAATGGCTTGAAACTTGTTTGTGATTCTACTAATGCATCTTATTTACATTTCTTAAAATGCGTTGTTTCTGGTGTTACATTGTGGCCATTTATTGCTTTGGCTTTTTTTCAGTAAAATGTGTGAAAAAATGTTCTTGCAGTCATATTCTCATGGCTAAATTTGGCTGGAGTATGAGCAAAAAGCAATCCCATTTCCATTATCTCTGGGTCCTTTGCTATCCTCTGCTCAAACAGCAATCCTGAAAGACTAAATCGCTTTCCTGAAAAATGAAGAAGGACTGAGAGACAGGTGGAGAGAGAAAGAGATTTTTTTAAAGTAGGCGACGGACATAACCCTGGCCTTAAAATTATACAACACAATCATGAAAATTCACATAGCACAAGAGATAATGGCGCCACGGGAGCTCGTAGAGCACCAGCCAGTAAATAACAAAGATAACAAGCTCATCACATGTGCTGTGCCCCAGGCAGAGCACTGCCTCAGGCTGCCTGGCTTTCACACCTCTCTTACTGTTTTATTTTCACCCCGAGCTAAACATACAACATGATGCCTGCTTTATAAAAATATTTTAAAATCCATTTTCTCTGAAATTGTGTAAATGCTTTGACCGCCTTAATGCTCAAGTTAAATGCACTCACACACGGTAAGTCCTGAGAAGATTATAGTGTGGTCACCTTTGGGACGAACACACACTGGTGAGAACTAGTGGGAACGTGTTTAATTCAAATAGCTTTGACTCAACTATCACCAATCGGAAAGAAGACCTGAATATAAGGAATGTACTCAACATATAACAACTTGTTGTTCGGATCTCAATATATTGAATGAGACTCATTTTTTTAAATCATGACGTATGGCCAGTGAGCAGTTACAGAAAAATGATGTGTAACAAATTACAAATTACTTTTTCAAACTATTCTGAACTGCAATGTCTTCACTAGCCTGATGAAGAATGAAGACCAAGTCAATACATGTTCAAATGAACAAACTAAAAATTTAACCATTTCCATGGCCGTCTATTGTGAGCATTTTTCGCAACTTAAGAAATGACTTAATTGGAAATCAGTCCTGTATCGCCACACCAGTCAATCATAGTAAATGTAAGCACAAAATGGGTTTATTAAACATTACATTTAAAGTACACTTGATTATTCTTGTTGACTGTTAGTCGAGTAAAGTTTTTTGCAATATACTGTATGATACATGCCTTTGATTTGAATGCATCCACAGGAACAGCTGTTGCTCAAGGCAATATGTTTGCAAGTTGTCCGTCAGTATTATTCTCGTAATGCGATATCTTAGTAAGGCCTGGAGTATTTTTTTTGTAAAATTGGCACAAACGTCCGCTTTGACTCTGGGATGAACTGAATGGATTTTGGTGGTCAAAAGTAAAGGACATCACTGTGAGCGTCACACAGTCATCAGTGTTCAATGAACTAATGTTATGTAAATTGATCCCCAAATTTGACAAAGGTAAAACCAGAAATAAACGTACTGACCACCCAAATGTCCAACACATCTTCACTTACCCAGAGTCCCATGCTCTTATGATGCTGTTGCTAGGGGACACTGACAGAGCACAAGCTCTACCTGCTGGCTGCAGGTAGAGGATTGATGAACAGAGGGAGACTTAAACAAAGACAGAGGCTGGACACAATTGTCTCAGGACTGGATGACTTGATGGACGTTAACGTTACACAAACACAAAAAAAAAAACAAACACACACATATGCAAATGAAGGCAATCAGCCTTGTTGACTCACGTCAGCTCAAAGAAACACAGTTGTGTTTTCTACTGGTCACGGTGTACTCTGCCGACTCAAACATTACGTTTTCTAGCTAATGATGATTGTTGATCCTGTTCTCCATCTCTGATAAATAACAGTTTGACGAACCCCCCCAAAAGAAAAAAAATACAAAAAACGAATTAAAAGCCAACTTTAGAAAAGTAGCTACTTTATACTTATCGGTCGTTACGTTGTCGATGTCCTTGGGCTTTCTCCAAATATCGCGATAGGATGAGCAACTGAAAATCAGTGTCAGTGACGTAACCAGTCGATGGAGGAGTTCTAACCTGCGAACTACTGAATCCCAAGAATGTAAATCTCATTGACTGTATATATGAAGCTAAAGATCCATTCTATTCATACATTCACGATCCCATCGGAGTAAATATATGGCTCTCTTCATTTTTTCCCGTCACCATCAGAACATACCCAAACTTATTGTCCTCCAAGAACTAGTTGGTCACAATCACGGTGAGTTATTATCTTTTTACAGTGCGATCTAATAGAAAATGTGCCCATGATTGACTGAAAAAATGGTTACATAGCCTGTAGCAACTCTAAAATGAGTTTGTCACAGTATGTAGTGTTCAAATTGTAATTAATCGGAATGGAAATGCGTTACATTGAACAGCGTGAATTAGTTCGCAGCAACCTCATCGCACTGAAAAAAGAAAAGAAAAAGAAAACAACAGCAACACAGAAAACGTGGAAGCTGTAATGTTATAGATATATACTTTATTAATTCTCTCTGATAAAATAAAAATTACAAAATAAGTTCAACCTCAAACGGCACTTTCCTTGTTCAAAATTATTTAACGAATTGTTAATACATGTATCATAATTGTCATGACGAATGAGAAGAATACTATAGTTTAGTAATAGTAGATATCAGCTATAACTGTGTTTAATCATAATGGTAGAAAAGACTAAGCAATACAAAGCTAGATTTCGTTAACAGCATACTATACAATATTCCAAGCGTGTGTAATTCAGTATTCCGGCCACAGCGTGTCGCTATAAGACAGTTTTCGATATTGTCTCCAATGGGTAGGCTTGTCTCTTTCCCATCACACCATTATAATTCCTCTCAGATATACCTAACTATTTCTTTCTATGTTTTATTTATTTTATAAACAGTTGTTCCTTCATGGCCATCAATCCTTTATAAGGTTTATTTGTGTTCCCTCGTGTTCATCCATAGTCCACCTTGATCTGTTCTAAATCAGTGAAGAGCAGTCCATGTACAGCACTGTAACAAGTCCATACCCAGATTTTCACAGTTATTCCCTCAGAAATATTGTCGAGATATCTGCAACGCCTCCTGCTATCTTCTGTCCCCAGTGACAGCAGCGTTCCCTGCCTCTTATTAAAGTCCATTTAAGAGAGAGCACTTTGGTTGTCGAGGTGTGTGTATATCCGTGTGTCCTTGTGTGAAGGTGTCTGTTCCTGTGTCTGCATGGCAGTTTAAGTGATGGAGCAAGAAAGTGGGCTTGAGTGTATTTCTTTACACAGAATACATTCATGATAACAGTGCGTTGTATTGGGACTGCAAGCTTGAAAAAGAACGGCAGTGAGTAAGGTCTTCTTCCCTTCATAAAGGGTCCCACTGTGCACTTTGAAAACATATTAATCACACCAATTTCTAATCACATAGCGAAACAAATTGTTGGATTTTAAATTCAATTGAATTATCAATGTAAAAATCAACATTTTAGTAATTTTGAGTATAACTATTTATCAGAGAATTAAAGCAAAATAATAGATACGACAGCATCCCAGTCAATCTGACTCCACTGACTTTAGACAAGTAAAAGCATAAGCAGATCATTTGTTATTGATGGAGAATGTTTCAACTGGTATTTTTAACACTCACCAAATGTAGAGCATTATCTTTATGCAAAGCTCTGTATTGTGTTTCTTCAAAAATTAATCACCCAGATTAAAATGGCAGTTTAATATATTTGTTTTGTAATCTATTCTTTCTCCGAACAACCATTTCAGTATAATGCACTTGATACAACTATTTCTTTTTTCATAAGTAACATAAACAAAAATCAAATCAAATCAAACTGTTTAAAGTCTATTTTCAGTACAGCAAACCAACAAGTACACATCGGTTCAACCCAATCTGTAATTCAATAAATGCAGTAATAAAAAGGTCCTGTTGTAGTTGTGTTGGGTTATTTTATCGTCTTCTTCGTCACAAACAGACGTTATGACGACTCATGTTTCTCAGTGTCATACCAACTTATTCCAGCTTCATCTGTAATCTGTATCGTTCAGTGAACGGTTACGGTTCTCCAAACTGAGAAGTTAAAAAGTCACAACTATGCATTAGGTCACACCCACAAAAGATAAGTCGTTTGGATGAACATTTTTTACAGTGTGTCAACATTGCTTGGCAGTGCATTGAGTGCTTGGCAGTATAGGCTTTAGTATCATCTTGTGGGCTACTACACACACTTTCTTTGTGTGAGTGTAAATAGGGCCAGCATTGTAAAAGATTGTGTATTCATGTTTGTGCTGTGTTAACTTGTATTGCGTGGATGATGCGTCTATATAAGTTGTGTGTATCTGTGTGTGCAGTACATGCCACTAGTTTTTTTCTTTTTTTACATCTTGGTCATATTGATTGAACCTTCTGTTAAAGGGATGCTCGTTAACACACAATTAGCATTCAGATAGAAAATACATCATAAGGATAAAAAGTCATGGTCATTAATTCCTGATGAAGGGAGAGAGAGATCGGGAGAAAGGAGAGAGAGAGAGAGATCGGGAGAAAGGAGAGAGAGATTGGGAGAAAGGATAGAGAGAGAGAGAGAGAAAGAAAGAAAGAGAGAGAGAGAGAGAAAGAGATAGAATAAAAGGCCCTTTTCAGTAATTGGAGTGGTATCCATTTAGGAGCTCTGAGTTTATATAATTATTCCTCGTTATTTCTCCTCCTCTCTCCTTCCCCCTCCTCATCCTTTCTACCTCCATTTCTCACCCTCTTGACATTCTTCCTCCCCCTCACACCTTTTAGAGTCTCCATTTTTCTTCTCCTCCCCTTGTCAAGGAAAGCGCCCCAAAGTCCTTAACATGTCTCATCGTTCATACTGGCCCTCCATCTTAATCCTATTATTTCTCCTCATAGTCCCGTCTTCAACCCTCCCTCACGGCGTTGGTTTCAGAGGATCACCTCACGTTTCTCTCCTCCTCCCTCCCTATTTTCTTTCCATATTTGTCCTCTCCTGGTCCTCAGAGCTGTCTTCAGCAGCTAGAAGTGCAGGTGTTGGTGTTGGGACTAGCCTCCAGGCTCCCCTCTGGGCTCAGAGGTGGAGCCTCCAAGGCCAAAGTAGGAACCTGGGATGGGGGCGAGGCTGGAGGCGCGACCTGGACTGAGGGAACGGAAGCTGGTGCAGCGGTTAAAGACACAGCTGGGGCGATGGGGACCACAGCACCACTTCCAAAGCCTCCTCTCCCGTCCCTCGAATCCCTCTCTCTTAGCAAGTGGACTAGGGCGGTGTGCTGGGCGCTGAGGGTGGCGGAGAGGTGGGCGGGCAGGGTGTTGAAGCCGGCGGTGAGCTGCTCCACCCGCTGCTCCAGGGACAGCATCTGACGCTCCAAGTCCTCACTGCGGTCGTTGAGCTCTGACATGAGCTCATACATGACGCTCTGCATCTGTAGAGAGGAGAGGAGAGGAGAGGAGAGGAGAGGAGACTCAGTGCACACTTTCAAGACGGGGAAACAGATTGTTAATACGTAAACAGGACTATTATGATGGTTGCTTTATTACTGAATTGACTAAGAAGAGACAAGGAAAGGGGTTAGAGTATAAAGTAAAAGTGTGAAGAGGGGCAAGCCCGAGCCTGGGGAGTAAGACAGGAAGCAAACATGTCCAAGAGGGAGCGGAAGCTGGAATGAAGAGCAGGCTGGAGGGAAGTCTCTGTGTGGGCGTTATAACATTGTGAAGAAAGAGAGAGGAGAGCGAGAATGAAATGTCCCTGCTTTGCACATCCTGGCCTCCGTAACCATGGTAAACGCACATGTGGCCAATTGAGATGGAGTCATTGAGATGGCATAATTGCTAAATATTTGGTGCTAAAGGCATTGCTCCTAAAAAAGACACAAATACACACCCTCACTCGATCTGTTTCTCCCTCTTATTCACTCTCTCTCTCTTTTCTCACACACACACACACACACACACACACACACACACACACACACACACACACACACACACACACACACCCCTCCTCTCATTTCCTCCTCGCTCTCTCACACAATCATCCCTGTTTTAACACTTGTTCCTGTTGCTAGGAGACACAAAGCCATGAAAATGGGCAGGTCATCATCGAAACGAAGGAATGTTGTGAAATATTACGGAGGGCAAAGGCATGTTTGGTAAGAGTTACGAACATGTCTGTGAAGTGGATGTCCTACATACATGAAGAGGATGGAAGTTTATGTCCACTGTGTGTGTGTGTGTGTGTGTGTGTGTGTGTGTGTGTGTGTGTGTGTGTGTGTGTGTGTGTGTGTGTGTGTGTGTGTGACACTCACCTTTGAGAGGTCCACGAGTGTGTTGGCCTGATCACTGAGTTTCCTCTGCTCCATTTTGACACTGCGTAATCTGCAAACAGATACACACACATTAAATACACACTAAATTGAAATGCAGTAAATACACAGAGGTCAGTCCAGAGAGCTAATCCCTCCAGGCCCAGACAACAACCCTGGAGAGCGGTCACCTTGCCGAATTCAGCTTCATTTCTGCCTGCAGTGTGTCGCTGAAACGCTGTCATTTTGTAATGCAGGGGAAACTATTTCTCTGTTGTTACAACATGAATCAGAGATCATTAACGTTTTACATTAACTTTGTTCAAAGCTTTTTTGTCACAGTTGAGAGGGACATAACTGGTCCAACACGTCATTGTGAGCTGCTAAGAACATGTGTGACAGGTGTGGTCTGTGGCACACCTGCTCACATAATTATCTGTTGGATCAGTTATGTCCTTCTCAAACAAAAAAGCTTTGATCTTTGATAGAGTAATGTGGGTTTCTTAACCCTAAATTAAATGGATTTATGTTGTAATAAATATAATAATAATATTTCTACATTTATATAAATGCATGTACAATATATTTACACTTGAATAAACAATAATCAAATGCAAAGACAGTTATTTATATAGGGAGTAGTTTATACAGTAATGCTGATGTGGCACAGGGTGAAAATGAGTTTGACACGCCTGCTCTAGAGTAAGGTATTTTAAATATAAAAAAAAACCTGAAGGGAAATAAAGCCCACAGGGTAATAAACTAAATGGAATGAAATAAGATCAAATAAAATAAATCATCTTTCTTCAGTCCAATTAAAAATAGGACATGGCCGACTCTCAAAACACAATACAATAATTATTGAACTAAAGGTTTAATCTGGGTTTTCATAAAATAAACCCTGTGGCTTCCTCCAATATAATGAAGTGAGAATTGTATGAGGCTGCACCTCCAGATGAACACGACCCCTTGTTTGATGCTGACAGGATTGAACAGGAAAATGTCCTCACATTCACCCCAAAAATCACCCTGTTACTGTGTTCACTTCACAGAGTCGGCCTCTCAGCCGCAGTCCACACGCTTCAAGACGAGCCTTTCTATGTCACAATTAAAAGAGTCTTAGGTCTCTTGACTCTGGCTTCTGAAGGCAATTGTTTAATGTTTCAAGTCTAGACTCAACTGTTCCAGATCAAAGGAGCAAGCAGCTTTAAAGGGACGCTTAATTGTGCTGCTGGGCAGAGGATGTACACAATGTTTTGAGGAAGACAAGCTTTAACAAGATAACTACCCTTGTGGCCATTCAAATAACAATGCTCTGAAGAAGGGAATTTTAAAGCGTGTACAGTATGTATTTGTATCAACAACACTTGGAAGTATAGATGCTGATCAGAGTGTCTCTCATAGTACATCATGCACTGATTATCCAGTCACACAATTATGTTTGCCTGAAGTGAACCTGCCCTTTAGTAGATGATTCATTGTGTGTGTGTGTGTGTGTGTGTGTGTGTGTGTGTGTGTGCGTGTGTGCGCGTGTGTGGAGAGAGAGATTCAAGCACTTTATCTGATTATCAGCGTTGATTCAAGTTGTGGGTGGATAGAAAGTTCGGCTGAATTCAAAGGCTTATGTGCTTGTGTGTGTTTTTTTGAGTGTGTGCGTGCGTGTGTGTGTGTGTATGTGTGTGTGTGTGTGTGTGTGTGTGTGTGTGCGTGCATGTGTGTGTGTATGTGTGTGTGTGTGTGTGTGGGTGGTTGTGAGGTGTGGTCTTACTGATGTATAGCTTGGAGGAACTTCCGCTGGTGTTTGCGGACTCTGCAGTGGTCGATCTTTTTCATCAGCTTGGTGTGTTTGTAGATGAGCCAGGTTTCCCTCAGCACGTTAGCCGCTGCATTCTTTATCTGCTCGGAGACAATAAACACACAGTCACATTGTTAGCAACAGGTAGTCCTTGGCAACAGGTTTGAGAACAGACAACAGGGAACAGGGCTGGGCAAACCTGTTTCAAAGAGAAAGAGAACAGGGTTCGACCTCCTCTACCTTATTCTCTGTGGCCCTTGCCCAGTTTTCAGGAGCCCAGCCCCGTTTTCTCTGACTCCAGCCCTGTTTTCCGGGGCTCAGGCCTGTTTACTGGCTCTTGCCCTGGTTCATCTCTGGGACAGCTCGGTTCTCTGGGGCCCTGATCTTTCTTTCAGAGAGGTTTTCCCAACCACTCTCCTTTTCCCTCCATTCTCCATTGTCTCCCTACAAAGATTTAAAAAACAAAACTATACCATTTGTTTCTTCCTAGAGGCTGCCCTCATTCTCTCGTTCTCTCTCTACAGACACCGGTTTGCTTGCTAATGCTTTTCATGTGAGCATAAACAGCCTTCTCCTTAGGGAGATTTGGCAATGAGAACCAACAGGAGTCACACACACTTCTTTTCTCTCTTGGTCTGTCTTTAAGCCACATTATACGTTAGACTAACTCAAATGGGCGCCATTATCTCGGCTGGTTGGAAGTCATTTACAACCGTACCACCTCAGTTCATTAAAACCAGTGATATTTCATTTAATTATGACAGCAACTGAAAGAAACAATGGTGGCATGAGTAGCTGCTCTTAAACTAGCTGTCAGAGACCATCCTCATCCCTGGAGAATAGACATATTAGAGAAACAAGACATTTTTCTCCAGTTTACTGGTCATGAATAGGCTTCAGTTGTTTTAAATTAGTACTATATATATATATATATATATATATATATATATATATATATATATATATATATATAGGTGAGATTCCTGATTTAATTAAAGACTTGTAAAGTGTCAGTGTAGGCTTCAGGTCAATTTATGTGGACAAGGATCAGGGTTCAGTTACATTTATTTATATCCATATCTGCTCCACTGTGTTTCATGCACTGTACATCTTTATAGGTTGCTATGTAATTACAACACAGAGCTCTGAGACCCGGTTAAAAAAAGCGTGGCTGAATACCATAGAGAAGCGAGAGGGGAGAGAGAATCTGTAAGGACATGAATTGAATGAGAGACTTCAAAGAGATGAACAAAGAACAATTATACCCCCGTCTGAGGAGCACAAAAGACCCCGGCAGCTTGGCTAATCAGCACCTATCCACCGCAGTCAAGGACTCCTCACACACACACACACACACACACTCACACACTCACACACACACACACACACACACACACACACACACACACACACACACACACACACACACACACACACACACACACACACACACACACACAGAGAGAAACACACACCATTGGCCACAGATGAAGAGAGTAGGAGGACCTGGGCAAGCAGATGTGTTTTCAATGACAAGTCAAATCAAATCAAAAAGAGATGCTTCAATATACTATAGAAAATATATAAAACCCCTCCAGGAGATTGAGTTATAAATGTTACCAATCACTTTAAATGACAGCATTACAAACTTATTAATTCTCACATTTATACAGCTTGTTTACTGATTAGATACTAAAATGAAGTATGTATATCGCTATATATGTGAGTAAACCCAACAAAATAAATGAAAAAGATGATATAATATGTTTAGTTCACATGCTATGACCAATGTGATTTGGATGTAAAGCTATAGGGCTGGTGTATGAGGTGAAGCCTGGTATCCCATGTTTCTCTCTCTGAGCCTCATCTCCCTCTGTGTATCAATAGGATTACAGAACTCTCTTCCATTTAGCAAGGACGGGCCCTGACAGCTGCAGAGATCCTGAGGAGGCTTCATCCACATGAAGACATTTTGTTTGTGGGCCTACGGTGCTACACACCAACATCAATGCTAATATCTTAATAGTAGTGAGGCATTTATTTAGATAGTGTTGTCAAGATAATATTTTGAGCCACAACTGCACTGCTTTAGAGGATATTTGACAACCAAACGTTAGTGATAGTAAAAAATAAATGATTTCTTATCTCTAGTTTTTCTCATGGGCCAGGTTACTGAAGAGCCAATTTAATACCCATCTTATCTACAGGCCCATTGGTAAATTGATATGTCAAATCATATTTGTCAGTTGATTAATCACTGCAGGGTGAGAGAAATATGATGAATGATGGCATCTTGTGTCTGTCCGGCTTACTCGCTGTTGAGGTTTTCACACAAACTTCCAACATCTGCCCAGCAGTGTGAGCTGTAGCACTGCCTCAGGCCAATTAATTAGACAAAGCTTCACCCTTAATTTAAAATCCTGAGGACTGCTCCACATGCAAATGACTGATAATATCACACTGTTAGTATTTTGCAGTTAATCTGCCCCCCGTCTTTATTTATCTTTCTCTATCATACTGATTGTTAAAGTGGAAACTGAGGAAACTCCATTTGCCCAAAAAATTCAACATAAGCCGCTAAAAATACTCCACAAGAAACCAAACGACAGCAGCAGCAGCTATTCCCGGACCATATGGCATGTACTGGGGCAACCATGTTGGGGCCGTATGGCTGGTTAGGGTCAAAGATCTGTTCTTGCTCCCCTACATGGCACACCTTATGGCAGGTACATGAGAAATCTGTTAAGTCGAGAGGTTCCCACAACGCATGTTGGGTAGCTGATGTCATATTGTGGATTATAAATCAATCAGTACGAATAGAAATATTTTTTAATTATCATTACATACACAACCACATAGAAAATAAAAAATAAAACTAACCATTGAGCTCCAACACTTCTTTGTTGCTTAAATATTTTTCCCCCTCCATTTTCCAAAATGACGGAGACAGTTTTCTAACATGCGAGGAAAAGCAGAGGCACCTAACACGTACAACCCAGGAGAGCCTTGATGACCCATGTATGCAATTAGTAGCCTGGTTAGGTGTTGTGCTTGCTAGAGATACAATGGAGCAGAAAACATAAACAAACAGACCAATTACATTGGCAACAACCTCCTACCTCATCCATGTGCCACAGCAACATGTTGCATTACCTACTCGGACATGATGACACAGGGAAGAGACAAATCACACGCAGACAAGCAGACATGGTCAAACGATAAACAAATCAATCAAGTCATGACATGAAAGTAATAATTGGTTTCCACTTATAAGTGCATGTATTTTGTGTGTCTCCTGAATGTGGTCAGATCTAAGCAGGGCTCCAATAAAAAGAAGAGTTAAATTGGAGTTAGATTTGTGGTGTAAATGCCTCTACTGAGTGTCAAATTAATTTGTCGCTGTCACAATACATCCAAACCTATAATGATCCACTTTGCTCGTGTGTGAATTAAAAGGCTGTTGTAAAAAAAGTTATTTTTACTGCGTAGAGTGAAAGCTAGCTTAGTAGAAATCTTCGGGGGGTTAGATTGCTCCCATTTGGCTGATGGTGTAAACATTGGAAGGCATTGCAGCACCTCCTCTTTGGCCAGAGCCCAGAGTGCGCTCTGAATATTCAGAGAGGGCAAAGTCCTGAATATGCCACAGGGACTTCTAAAAGTGCTCTGATTTTAACCAATCGCCCAGAGTAGAATCAGAATACACATTTGGACTGCCAATTTATAGAAAGATGTAACATTTTCAACTCTGCATAGCGACTTAAAAAGCTTGAAATATAAGTACTGACCTCAGAAACAGCCATCTTAACAGAGTCAATTGGCTTATGGCCTCAACGAATGACATTTAATTGACATTGTAGTGCTATCAAAAAGAAGGACAAAGTACTCCACTCTCTCTGACTTAGCGCCTGCAGTAAGTGTGGCCTGGTTTTTCAGTGCCGAGAGTGCTGTGTGAATGTGCAGGGGGATGTTCTGACCAGATGGACTTTCAGCAGTGCTCTGAATTAACCAATATTTCAGCATGGAGCCACAGCGCACTGCTGCGACCAGAGGGTCAGCCTTTTAAACACATCTCGAACACTCTGCATCAAGGGGAAAAGTTCTGATTTCAAACATGAGCACTTGCAACCTCAAACACATGGTCGACTTGAGGGAGAACTGTTCAGATCAAAAGGGAAAGGGACACTTCACTCAGCACTGCATGGAAATGAACCCTGTGCTTTGAATGTTGAATGATGTTTATAAAGCCCATCATTCTCTTTGATAAGTTTATTAGGTCCTCTGAACCCAATCTGCACCGCATAAGATTTCAAGTTTTCAGCCTTTTCAGGTGCATCTAAAAACCTGATCTGAGGATGAAAGACGAAAACACGCAAATGGAAGAAAGTGAGAAATGAAAAGTATGTTGAAGTATGTGTCACAACACCACACTCATTTCAACTAAAAATGATCCGTGCGGTAAATAGATGTCTCAGGAAGTACGTTTTCTGCCGGTTTTAGGACTCTGTACGACTACAACCAACACTTTTTCTTACACAACACACGTGTAAAAATAAAGACAACAACCTCAAACACAAACGTTACGACATCAGCATCCACTGACTAAGAGCGACATTGATTGGCATTTACTTGATATTGTTAGTAATCCTTCAAAGTGAAGGAAACACTATTTCATGGATGTAGAACATCAGGGGGTGTGCTTTTTTTGTCTATTTGTGTGTGTGTGTGTGTGTGTGTGTGTGTGTGTGTGTGCATATACAATGATGGAAGGGTGTAAAGTCTATTGTTGCATTATTCATCATAAAGCGTGAGCAATTTTATTCTCATGTTACGATGATATGGTGGAGAATAGCCCCAGTCATGTAAATCAATGTGCAAACAACAGCTTCAATGATTGCTCTTTCAGTAATAGAGGTCAGAAGACAATTACCACCGCATAAACCGAAAACCCTTTGAAGGAAATGTCACCAAGGAGCGTGCTGCATTGTGTTGAATAAAACTGCTGTATGGCGCCTCCCTTACTTGATGACTGGCTTTAATAAGAGAGTGGTTTACTTGATTCCCTTAAAATGTATGATCTCCTCATTGGAGTGATCCAAATCAGTTTAAGCTATATTTATGCAATAAGTATCATTGCAATTACTTCTAAAAGTTACAAAAAGCACAATTGTTCAATTCAAAATATGTTCTTAGGAGGGGAATTAGTGTTAGGCTGGTCTTTCATAAATATACAGTCACAATAACCAGCTAGTAACATAACTGCAACCAACCTGAGTCAGTTTTACTGTAACACCGTGACACCATGAGCTGCTAGTTAGACAAGTTAGAAAGTTGACGATCTATTCAACCTTTCTGTCGATATTTGATCCACACTGAAATCATTGATAACCCGACTGCGTTCAGTCACCCAGATACCCTGCTGCCATAATGTACCCTACATATTTGATATGGGAGCTATTTTTAAAACTTGGAACTTTCAACTGTATGAAAAATTGAAAAGGACCACAGGAAGGAGGGAGTGAGAAGATGGAGGGGATAAGGCAGCGAGGAGGCAAGGACAAAGGGAAGGAGAGGGCAAAGGAAGGAGAGGAGAGGAGAGAAGGTGACAGAAAGAGAGAGAGAGAGAGAAAGGGATTTACTGTAAGAGAGACAAATGTCAGAGGAAAGGGGAGGTGGTCGGGTGGAGGCATGGCCACGTGGGAGGAAAAAGATTGTCGATGGGAAGATAGAAAGAGACGGTAAGTGAGGGAGCAGAACAGAGGAAGCGAGAAAGAGATGACCTTTTATTGCCTTCACTCAAATAACATAACACACATAAGATAGTGTGATGTAGTGGGGAAGGAGCGGCAGTGAAAGGACAAGCCGTTTCGCCTGGTTCTCAAACGCCTTGTTTTCAACCCCTGAAGGAATCTGAATACAGTATAAATTCACCAAGAGGACGTTTAGAAATACAAACTAATTATATAAACACAGTTCTGTTGGAGTCCCCATCTCGGGGCGTGCAGAGAATGTCTGCTTTCTTTAAATTATAGCTCTTTATATTTTCTGCAAAACACACTCATTCACACCACACAAGCCTACACACCCTCTTGGTTAGTTGCGTGTCCATCATGAAGTTGTGTACGTGTTTCTCGGCCTTGGTCAGCTCCAGCTTCCTGGCTACCACGGCAACCACCAGAGCCGTACAGCCCGCACCCTGAGAGAGCGGAGAAAGGGAGGAGGAGGAGAAACAGAGCACTGAGTCAGTCAGTTAGGAGGAGGAATTGGCTTTTGGCCGGGGAATTAGCTCAGATGATTGAAGGGAGTGAGGACAAATATGAGGAAGGGAACCGCATGACAGAAGGAGAAGTGAATTGGAGAGGGGGGAGGATTAAGAGGGATAGCTCTGCTCCACATCCACATTTCCTCATGTCGAGCGGCACGCCAAGTCTATTTTCACTTCCAATCCATCTGGTGTGAGATCCCCTCTATATCGCCTCTATATTGAGTGGAAAAATATTCCCTTTATAGAAGAAAAACACATCAAAGATTGACACCACCTAATTTCTTTTAATTGGATCGTGCCAATCGGAATTACATGCTGTCAGTCTTTTCCTGTCACCGAAGGCTGGAGGCCGGCAGGAAGTGTAAAAGTATGCAACACAGACTGGTTTGTCTGTATTCCAGCTTAACCCACATGGGACATACTGTATGGCAAATTCATTTGGGAGAGTGACAGCAGTCGCTCAACCAGAAAGACATGCTTGAGAGGAGCAGAGGAGCCGAAACACGGGGCGGAAGACAGACTTAATTAACTTTCAGATTAGACACTTTTCAACGGGGCTGTTGAGTGCTCACAGGTTCCTCTGGAGGGGCAAAATAGATAAAGAGAGTGAAGAGCTATGAGTAAATATAAATGGGGTGCAGGAAGGAAACATGGAGAGAGAGTTGAATTTAGGAGGCTCGGGTGTGTGAACAGAATAGAAGAACGATGGAAAGAAGGCAATGTTAATGAGGTCACTTATCGCCTGATAAGTAACACATTAAGATTAAGACTATCAAATGTAGGGTGAGAGAGAATTAAAAAAAATATGAAGAGAGAACAAATAGTGAGTTAGAGAGCGAAAGCAAAGGGAGCATGCAACGTTCTCAAGCGTGGAAGAAATAGCCAAGACTCCATCGTGCACACTCTTGAATGATAACACAGGTTTACCAAAAATAACTGTGGCTGGGTTCAGTAAAATGTAATGCGCAAATGTGCATTAGTGCCCACGTCTATACACTCATCCACTCTATTTGTGTTTATTCAAAAACTATGAATAAAATATGATCAGGGCCGATGGAAAGCCCTTCGAGTGTTCATACATGTCTCTGCTTTAGGGAAAAGAGCCCTCGACCAATTGCTTCAGTAAAGTATGTTCAAATGCAGGCGCGCACAAATCCAACTTTGTTTACGCGTGTGCGTTTTTCCTCATCGGTCACAAACAGTGGGGTGTTGATTGGTTTGTCATTGCAGGCTGTATGTGTGTATGTGTGTGCATGTGCTCGAGAGTTTGTTTGTGTATACGCCGGCATCCATTTGATTTCAGCAGGGCTCCCTGTGCAATCTCCAGAGTGACACGGCCGATGATGGCTGTGCTGCTGTGATTTGTTTCATACGCCCGGGTTTCCCTCGCTTCCTCCACGACAGCGCAGCAATCTGCGTAGCTGTCAGAAAAGAGGGGATCACCCATCTGTGCGCCTGTGTAACATCCACACACACTACAGGTAAAACTATATTTAAGCTTCATGCGGTGGAAAGTAGTTTCGGGGTTAGCAGGAACACACAGAGAAAAGTGTGAAAGATATTTAACACAATGAATGTGACATTTAATTTGCTCAATTAGAGAGCGCAGTAGAGCACTTAGTGGCAGACAGAAGCACAAAGTAGATTTGAAATGTCAGCTACTCTGCATCTCTTCAACCTGAAGACTCTTCCAGAACTACAGTAAATGCAGCAAACAAACCCAAACACACAATCATACGCTATCACTTTACTTTAACCCCTAACCACATTTGGAATTTATAAGCAGTATATGAACAGCTGATAAATGGCTTATAACACACTATAATGGAGCTGTAAGCAGATATAAGGCCATTTATTAACATATATAACTGTGCCTATGAAGACATATTATATAATTATAACTGTTTTACTATATTGTCATTCATTATCTGTTTATACACCAGTGGCCACCTTTACTTTAAAATACATGAATACATTCAACACTATCTGCTTACAACTACATTATAATGTGTTAGAAACCATTTATCAAATATGTCTATGCCGTCTATAAATGCTAAACGGGGGGTATATGTATGAATGAAATACAAACATTGTGATTTAGACAACACACACCTTTTTGCTGTATATAAGAACAACAACATGTTGTGGCAGTTTACCCCCATCCACCCACCCTCAACGACACACACACACAGACACACACAGACACACACACACACACACACACACACACACACACACACACACACACACACACACACACACACACACACACACACACACACACACCTGCCCTGCCCCCCCTCCCCTCCCAGGTAGCCTCGGGGCAGCGGTATATTCCAACTCTATTGACCTTTGTGTGTTGGTCACAGTAATGACAAAGTGAATTTCCCCAATAGAAACTTACAATAATTCTCAAGCAAGAATATAAATAATCATATCCTGTTCTCTGCCCTCGACCTTTTACCCTTTTTTTAAATTTAAATTTTCACTGCCCATGACCTGCTGACCCTGGTCTCCCTCACCTTCTACCTGCATCCTCATTCCCTCTCTGATGGTCATCGAAAATACACCCCTTTTGAAGAGAGAAGTGAGAGTGTGTTTGTGTGACAGGAGAGGAGAGTGTGAGTCACACTAAGAGTGTGCGTCAAGCTCTGTGTCAGTGTTGTGTGGAGGATGCAGCCTGGAACAGTGGGCTTGGGATGTTCCGCATCCACCCCCTGGTTTGTGTCCTTGTGAGTGTGTGTGTTACATTACAGTAAGAGCTGTACTCCAAAACACCGTTTAGATGATTCATCCAGGAAATGGGGGTCTGTCAGTGTGTCTTTGAGTATGAATGTGTTTATTCACACATGTAATGGACTACACAGTAAAGAAAGTGAGATGGCAAATACAGGGAGGCTGGACAGATACGGTGAGGAATATACACAGAAATGATCGATGTGACTATGATCCAGACAATGCTGGACTGCAAGAGACTAAAAGTGAAATCATTTTCAAAATTACACCTTAATCACATTAAGTGAAGTAACTTGTTGTGTAAAATATTGACAGACTTTTGATTTTGAGAGCTCTCTTTGATTTTTCTTCAACAATCATCCAGAAGTCGTTAAACTGCATAAAGACCCTTCTTCATTGGCTTCAACCATGTTTGCTGCTTGACTTCATGCACACTTTAACATAACAACAGGACTGCGCATGCAAGTCTGGAAATGGAATACAGAAGATTGATGCAGTGATGGTATTGGTAATAAAATGATATTTCAGCCACTTCTTACCATGTAACTTGACCGGAGAACTGTTTAGGGGTGCTTTAAAAAAAGTAAAGTAGCGTTCTTTTGTATGAG
Source organism: Myoxocephalus aenaeus (assembly GCA_038501785.1). Classification (NCBI taxonomy): domain Eukaryota; kingdom Metazoa; phylum Chordata; class Actinopteri; order Perciformes; family Cottidae; genus Myoxocephalus; species Myoxocephalus aenaeus. The sequence goes on along the minus strand of JBAMJR010000020.1, from coordinate 634,562 downwards.
CACATTGCCTTTATGTTTTATTCATTTTAACAAGCCCAGCTTCGCTACTGGCATCATCAAAGATTATGCACAATGATTCCCACATTTAAAAAAACCATAACAAGGAAAAAAAGCCCAACTATTGCATTATCTCGGTAATAAAAGATGACATTTCAAATGTCTCACGCAGACTTCTTCATCTTTTTGTAGGAATGCTATTTTGAGAAACACATTGATAATGTAGTGCTTAATGCATTGCATGAGTCTTTAATTCAGAAAAGTAATATTGCTCCACAATTAGGTTAAAAAAATGCATCTTCCCCAACTCAAGTGAGCACCCACTGTGAAGTGATTTTCATCTATTTAGCTGCACATAGTCTTCTATTACTCACTGTCCTCTCCCCTTTGGCAACATAAATCATGTGCCGCACGTGTCCCATGAGAGAAATATCACCAGGGAACATATTATCATATTCTGAGCCCTATTTTTTCTTTCTTGGCCTTCTAAAGAATCTGCAAGAGTAAATCTTATTAGCACATTTACACTGACATTTGAATTTACTTGACATTTAGCTTTAGAGCTATTACAAAATTAGAATTTGCTTGCATTTTAAAGGATAATTATTTCCATGAACTATTCAGAACAGGGTATGTCAAAGTGATGCCATAGAACAAGTAAGTAGTTTCAACGTTAATACATGAGTTGAGCAATTGGAAAGAAGGAGAAAAACTTGGGAAAGAAGGAGAAAAGACCAGAAAGGAGGGAAGAACACCTGACAAGTGATGCAAATAGAGGAGCAGTCGGCAGCTTATACAGTGATACTAACAGATGGACGGTAGATAGAAATAAACACATGGCTTCAGGGAAGAAGAGACGGACAGAGAGGGTAAGAGAGAGGGAAAAATAGAAAGAGAGAGACGGAACTAGAGAGCGCCATAGTGGTACAAAGAGAAAAATGAGAGCGAGGGAGAGTGGGAGGACATGGCACACTGAAAGGTGGGACCTTCATTATGCAATGAGGACAGACAGGGGAATAGCATGCACACACACAACCCCCTAGCAAGCTCTTGTTTGCACGCCCGCACACCCAAAACACACAGAAGCACAGATGCAGGCTAATTCAAGGAGGATTGCCCAAATTACACAAATGGCAGAATTTCTCTCGCAAATGACAGCATGCTCTCTAATCTGCTGACCTTTGAACGAGGCAAGGACAGCGCCGAGGGGAAGGGTGGCGAGAGAGAAGGGAAGAGAGGGAGGAAATGTACTCACCATGATTCCTGTGAGCAGACAGACTCCTTTGCCACAGTAGGTGTGAGGAACCATGTCTCCATAGCCGATGGACAAGAAAGTGATGGAGATGAGCCACATGGCTCCCAGAAAGTTACTGGTCACATCCTGGGCATCGTGATACCTAAAGGGAACACCGTCCGTATCCAGAGGATAAAGTCAGTCAATAGTACAATATAAAAAATAAAAAAACAACACAACAACATCACTGGCCCACTGGTCCTGTCTGCAAATGTGGGCGTCAAACCTCAAACACGTGAGCTTTTTTTGTTGCCAGAAACCGAACATAACACATAAACAGCAGCTCTCGCCGCCTGACGGCGCCCTGTGCACAACCCTGTTGCCATAGCAACCGAATGTGGTGCAGATCTGAAACAAAGTTGATTTCACAAAAAACTAAAAACGTACATTTTAGCCTTGGATGTTTGAGGTAGGGACACTTGCTCCGAGCGCTCTATTTTCCTAAAGAGGGACACTCTCTAAATTCACAAATTTGCTCCATGTTTGAAGCAGTTTAATTGAGTTTTATATGATTTTTTTCTTTGATAATTTGGTTTGGAGAGGAGAGGAAATGCCAATTCAACTTGGATGTAGACCAAACAAAGGCTTCCCAGCAGCTGGGCAATGATGCATCTAATCAAGCTCATTAACCAATCGACATTTTTTCATATTTCCTTGATTATCTCCAAAAGCGTTTGAATTCATAAAAGGGATAGTCACTTTTTGCTTTACACTTGACTTTATATCAATAATATTACATCATTCATAAAATCTGATTATGTAAGCGCACAATTTGATTTCCAGTTGGAATTAGTGTTCCTTAATAACAAGACAATGATGTCAGTAGCTATTTCATATTCGAGCATCTGCCTTCTAGATTATAATAATGTCAAAAAAGAACTTTCAGAAATGCTTTGCAAGATTTTAGTTCCACCCCTTGTTTAGCATTAATAACCAGTGAATAAACAATTAATAAACGGTGAACAACACATCATCATATAGTTGTGTATGTTTTTCAGTATTCATGTAGTCGACAACTGTTATTCCATCTGTGATGTAATTTGTAACATATACATGTAACTAAATTAATTATGTATTATATGTACACAGCAGTTGTAATTATGCAATATGTTGTATTTGTGAATCATATTTATTCATGAAATGTATTCATGAAGTATTTATTCATTTATAAATACCTTTTCACTATGAAAACTGAGCAGACATCCATTAATGAAGATGCATCTGAGAGGCCTGAAAGAAATGTTGTGAATGGACCTCGAATTATAGCAATGTTCAGACTTTTTTTTTTTTTTGCCAAGACTTGGATAAGAATATTGATACCATTCTTATATCTTATATTTGTTAGATAAAAAGCCACATAATTAAGAATGGAAACAGTTCGCCTGGCTCTGTCAAAGGGGAACAAAATCCTCTCATCAACACTGTTTCCGGTCTTTATGCTAAACTAAGCTAAGCTAAGCGGCTGCTGGCGTTAGTGGTAACCATCTTATCATCTAGTGCTTTTATTCCCCAAAATGTCAAACTATTCCTTTTTGATTTTTTTACTATGTCCAAGGTCATGAATGAACCTTCAAGCTCAATATGTTCTAACACATTCATAAACAGTTTCAAACTGGCCTGTGAATGATTTTCTTATATTTGTATAAACTGTTTAAAATGTTAATGTCATAACATACTGTAAGGATGTTCATGTCCGTGTGTTTATCATATCATATACTGTATTGTGATTAGCTATGTTATCAATCATACATTCATATATTTATATACCAGTTATTAACAGTTATAGTTGTTGACAAATTATCAAATAGAAATGTCTTTATAGCTGTGTGCTAAAAATGGTAGTGTTGCCTACTGCTTATAAATGCCGAACACAGATGCTAAAATAAAGAGTTGTCTTTCAGGACACAATTATATTGTGGATGGAGATAAACTGGACATACGAAGTAACAAGTCCGTCACCTGGATCCAATTAGGTGTACAACTGGCGAGAAAGCCTCATAAACTGAAGTCTAAAGATGGATCATGTTGCACACATGTCCCAGATTATATTTCCTGCCAATTGAATTCAATTGCTCAGTTGAATTCCTCATCACAATCACAGTCCGTCGGTCTGCCACTCGGTCTCATGCGCACACACACGATGAATAAACACAACACATCCAAATGAACCGGCTTCGCCACTGACCTCTCGCACACTCGTACGGTCCAGGCAGCGATGATCCACAGAGAGATGCTGAAGACCAGCAGCACCGTCCCGGGGCAGATAGTCATGAGGGTTTTCATTACAAAGCGTGTGTTAAAATGCACCTGCAATACACACACAAGGACCCAAACTCAGTATAGCACAGCTGATAAATGACAATGTAATACACATTTTCTTTCATGGGTCAGTATTGCGTAGCTCCGAATCCTCATCCCGTTCACCGTTTCCCACCCAGACTTGGTGTTTTACTAATTAGTTTTCTGAGAAGCATTTGATAGCGGCAGCTCTTTGAGAATCTCCGCTGTAATTGGTGTCAAGATCGGGGCTCGCCCTCTGACTCGGGTCAAGCTATACACTGTCTTTGAGTAATTGGCCTATTTCAGTGTAGTTTTTATCTGTGGCTCATTTGTCATCAACTTCTGGCAGATGGATGATCTGAGAGCAACGGGTTGAGGCCTGGAAGGGTTAAGCAGCTGATAAATGAGTTGCAATGTTAGAGCTGCACTTCAGCGGCAGCTTCACCTCCTCCACAGCGCTGTAACCTGCGGGTCAGAATAGTGCCATCACAGATACACTCACAAGCTGCTAAATTACCTATTAACATCTACTCCATCTCTCCCGCCGTCCTCCTCTCCTCCGTCTTGCACATTGCATATTTCCGACACACGCTACATCTCTTCTTCCGGATTTTACAATAATGGGTTTATCGTTCAGTCATTACAAACGTGGCAACAATCATTTATTGCATTGCACACATTTCTCCGCACTCGTGTCACAATCTCATTCGACTAGTTTTCATGCTCCATTTGAACCGTACGCAATAGCTTGTTCTCATTTCATGCTCCCATCTCACATTGTATTATGAAAGATCCACCACACCTTAAATCTAAGTCTCCATCTACAGTGACAACAATGGAGACGAAGGGCATTTGAACTGGTTGAAGAAAAGAAAGAGAGCGACGAGAAGGACGGACCTGATAGTTAGAGAGATAGAGGCCAAGAATGAAAGGGACAAGGTGGACACCGATTTAATTCTGCGGAGAGCGCACTTCACCTTAATACCTTTACAACCCCCTCGCCTCTATCTCGCAAAAGCTTTGACAACCACACTTTAAATGCACTGGGCACACGCACACACCTGCAAGCACAAAACCCGCCTGACCTTATTTAGGGCCCCTATACTCCTGGAGGAGGCGTCTGTGAAGAGTTTGCTGTGCAGGAGCATCACTCTGGCGATGAGGTAGAGACGCAGGAACATGGGCACGCTCAACACCATGTCCAGGTCAGCCTCGGTCTGCGACGGCGCGTACGAGAAGGCGAGCCGCGCATTCCACTGAAACTTAAAGTCCCCTGGCACTGGATGCACCGCAGACACCAGCAGCTCCAGAGAGATCAGCAGAACCCTCTCCAGGGTCATGGCGATGCGCCAGTCGTCCGCTCCGTTATCGATGACAAACAGCTGGGAGGACAGGAAGGACATGAGGGGAGTTAAAAGAGGGAGGGAGTTACACTTAATGCGCCACCGTGCAAACTTTTCATCATGATCCTCTGCTGGCACAGTCCACTCGTCAGTACAGCTGACTGATCTTTTGATTAAGGGAACAAGCAGCAATTTAGAGTGAATGTCTCTTTGCTGAGATGTAAAACACCATCCATCTAATCAGCAATCCATTCAGTCTCTACACATTGATTTGGCTCCTTTTCATGTAACCTACAACTTATACTGAAATAAAACCAAAGTCATCTGAAGCGGCAAAAACAAGCTCTTAATGATAACAATCACAATATTTAAAAAAACAAACAAAAACAAGATCACTATATTTCTTCCAGTGTCATTGAGCATGTGCTTAACATCGTTACTTTAATTGCAGTTTTCCGTCCTTGTCTGTTGATGTTTTGTATTCGTAATTGCTGTGGTTACTCTTGGTATTGTTGCCAAGGCTGTGATAAGGGCACGGTTTCATTACAGGGGAGATCCTCCTTACGGCGCTGACAGGAACTGGGGGGATGGTGGCGGGTGGTTGATGAGGAGAGGCGGTGGAAATAGATGGATGAAGAGCAGAGGAAATGAGGAGATAAAGATAGGAAGTCAGTCAATTTCAGGAAGTGACAGTAGTTTTGCCAGGGTAGTAGCATAATGATGAGTTCAACCTGTTTCTTGCATACAGAAATTGTTTTACGGATTTTCTAGAAACTCATATCTGTATAAGACATGATGCCTCTTAAAAATGAACTTGATTGCACAATATTCTTGACTGTTTGGTTTACATTGGAAACAGGATTGGATTTAAATTTAGCAGTGAAATTGCTATTATAAAAATATTTTTTATAATTTTTTAGGCCTCAATTATAAATAAAATATGTCAGTGGACAAGGTTAGAGAGAGAGAGAGAGAGAGAGAGAGAGAGAGAAGCACAGCATCCTAAAAGTAAAGGCCGGGGCACAGTGAGAGAAATGAGGAACTCCCCTGCTGTAAATCAGCAGAGTTTACCAGATGCTGCTGCCTCGAGAAGCAGCCGGTGCTAACGATTGCTCTTTACCACATGAATCATCTCGAGGGCTTTTAGCCCACACAAACGTTTATTTTGGAAAACAAAAACCTACGATCACAGGTCAAACGTTAGAACAAGCGGGCATGACAGCCAGCCGCTCTGTGTCATAGCCACTCGTCACTGTCGGAGGGAAGGCGGACTGAAGCTTTGCCACTTCCTCAACCATCTTTGGATACACACACTGCACGTTTCATCTATTATCTTTATAGCTCAGCAGGACTTAAGTGTTTCCCTTGTTCAGCTGTTGTAACACATGTAATAAACACGTGTGCACACACTTGTGTAGCCTACGCACACGCCTGAGTCATTGTGTAAGCCGTCATTTGAACCGAGGGTCAAACGCTGCCTGTATTCTTTAATGATTTCAGTGAGCGCGCATGTGTGTGTGCGTGTGTGTACTGTACTTGTGTGTATTTGTGTGTATGCCTGAGTGAGTTTGCGAAAGAGTGTGCAGACCCAGCCTCGTCATGGTGACTGTTGCCAAGGCGACAACATCAAAGAGCAGCCAAGCTTAATTAGGATCCCCAGCGAGAGAGAGAGAGCGAGAGAGAGAGAGAGAGAGAGAGAGAGAGAGTCAAAAAGAGAGAAACGTGGTGAGAGAGACGAGGCAAGAAGAAAGAAAAAGGAGATATGGGAGAGGTGTGTGACAGTCACGGAAGAGGTACAGAGAGGAAGGCACAGACAGGTTGTCTAACACTTGCAAATGTTCGTGTGTGTGTGTGTGTGTGTGTGTGTGTGTGTGTGTGTGTGTGTGTGTGTGTGTGTGTGTGTGTGTGTGTGTGTGCTTGCGTGTGTACGTGCGTGTGTGTGCGTGTAGTCACATTTTAGGGACATAAACTAGTCGCACAGTCAGATTGCAGGGACTCATGTCCTATTTGGGGACAAAATGCTGGTTCCCATGAGGTAAGCCACTGAATTGAAGGGTTATGTTTGATGTATAAATTTAGGTTTAGGATATTAGTTATGGTAACTCTCCAGGAAATCAATGCAAGTCAACGCAGTGTCCTCCTAAGTGACGAAAATAAGTTTGTGCGTGTGCTTGTTTGAGCCAGAGAGTAGGACACCAAACATGTGTGTGAAAACATGTATATTCATTCACGCTTTAGAACATTTATTTGTGTCTGCAAGTCATTATTCATCCAGCCCCGTCTCTCTTTTTCTCCGTCTACCTCCCTGTTCTTCCTCCCTCACTCCCCATCGTCCTCTCTCTGAATGACATGTCTCCAAATCAAAACAGAGGTGATCCAGTTCCTTGCCACTGAAGGAAATGAGCGGCTCTCCCTTCCTCCTCCTGTCCTCCCTCGCGCTCCTGCTGTTGGTCTTTTCCTGGCTAAATCGCCATGAGGAAGGGATGAATAATTAAATTCCATTAGGAAAGTCATCTGTCAATGGGAGTGAGTGAGTGCCACTGGCCCTACATGACTAGGAAAGAGGGAGGGAAAGAGGGTGGAGGAGATGAGAAGAGGAAAAGTAGGTAGGGATTGCCGATGTTCAGTATGTATGTATGTATGTATGTATGTATGTGTGTGTGTGTGTGCGTGTGTGTGTGTGTGCGTGTGTGTGTGTGAGGGAGTTCAAACACAAACTGTCAACTTTTTCATGAGAGAAAATGGAAGAAGGTCAGGGAACAGCAAAGTTAAATACACTGGGACAAAAAGAACAAGCCCACAGGGAAAATGTAAAAGACCATGTAAAATCTTCTGTTATTTTCTTAATTTTAACAAAACGTGGCATCACAGGGCAGAGGGCAAGGGACAAGGAAAGGCAACAGAAAGCGGACAAGACAGAAGGAGGGAAGATCCAGGAATAGGAAAGACAAACAAAAAGCAGGCCGCTGGGAGAGTATGAAGGCAAAAAAGAAAAAGTATAAATGTGTAAAAATGACAGCGCCAAAGATTTCCCAGGTGTGAGGTCTAAGAGGAGACTCTCCACCTCAAGTGTCCCCTACTTCTGCATCTGCAACCTGCCGGGTGGACTTGTCACCCCCCTATCTTTCCCTAACAGCCGTCCTGCCTTCCTTCCATCCATCCATCCACCCATGCCTCGACCCCTTCCAGTGCCTGCGGCCATCGTACCTTGGTAATCGCGTTAAGTCCCTGATTGCAGAAGCCTCTCATAACGGAACCAGACACAGTGCTGGCCAGTCTCTGCCAAGCGAGCAAGCACACACACACACACACACACACACACACACACACACACACACACACACACACACACACACACACACACACACACACACACACACACACACACACAAGCACATATTCACACAGCCAGATATATGCAAATATGCAGAGAGGGTGACACGCTTTCCTTGACTGTAATTACAGCTTTGAGGGAACACCCTGGAGACTGTTTCTACACAGACAACAGAGGAAAGGATGGAGAGAGGGTGCCGTGGAAGTGAAAAGGAAGTGTTGGAAAGTGTGAGAGATAAGGGAAGGTTCATTGTTGCCTATGCTATGTTGCCTAGTTTGCAACTAGAAAGTCTAAAAATAGCAACTGGGAGAGAGTGAAGAAAGGATTCCACCAGTGGTGTCTTGAGACCAGGAATCTCCTTCAGTGCAAATATGAAAAACAAACTGTTATTAAAAATGGCCGGAGGCTAGTAAGACACAAATGGCATCTGATAACATTTCTTTGAAATGAGCTTCTCTCATGTCTACAGTCTAAGGAGGATGCTGTGGTTTATACCTCACTCTCATTTTCTATTCCATTACAGTTCCCAGGGCGGATGTTCATTGTGCAGAGTCTGCAGAACATGACATCATGAAATGTCCGTCCAAGTACTCGACATCTTGGGACTGCAGGTTCCCTTTAAAAGAGACAACAATCCTTTTTAGAAAGCTAGTGCTCACTTTATTTTCCTAATACCATCTGCCTGCCTTGAGTGTCTGTGAGTGCCAAGCTGGTGTCTTCTTGATGAATGAACTGCATCTAAAATCCTCTAAAAGTAACTGAATAACAAAGTTCACCAATGCTTAAAGTGCACTCATGGACTGGAGAAATATCCCTTTCTCACACTCTGAGATTTTCTATTTGATTAGTTTAAACAACAATTCAATTTTTGCCTTTCAAGTCTGAATTTCTTGCAGGTTTATGAGCTCAAATGAATCTTGTCATTCAGTTTCTTGTTGTGTGCGTGCGTGTGCGTGCGTGCGTGTGCGTGTGCGTGTGTGCACGTGCGTGTGTGTGTGTGTGTGTGTGTAGAAATAAAGAGAAGGCAACTGGTGATAGCAGATTAGTGAGTCACACAATAGACAAGAACATCAAGTGCATGCATGTACTTCCTGCAGATAGTTTTTTAAGCAAACATTTAGCTTGGTTTTGGCCCCATTTATAATGTATCTGTCTGATTAGCCACAGGGCCACTTGGAAACTGTGGTTCACCATTACAGCTGTCTTTAGAATGTTTCTCTTGGTTCATCATAAACCAGTGATATTTCAATCCTCAGACTCCATTATTTCTGACCGATCTCGTTCACTCGGGGACAATGTTAACTCAAACTAATGGTGTGTGGTTGCACAGATTGGACAGTCAATCACAGCTCTCTCAGAATGCCTCCTGAGTTCATGTTGGGGATAACAATCTCTGCTCAAACTCTAATAATATCTGTACGATAATTGTCTTCATCTTTCATCTGTTGTCTAAACAACACAGTAACAAAGAATCAGTGAAGCAATCTTTCAAAGACGCAAACTAAAAGTAAGGTTAAAACGCAAAAGGTAAAAAATTAAATGAACACATTATCAAGTGGGGTGATGAAACCACGATTACAAAATGACACGGACTGCAGAGTTACGGAGCTATGGTGGTGAAGCGCCGATCGTTTTGGATCTATTTCAATCATATTCAGAGCTCGTTTCAATGAGCAGACCAGGGTCCAGTGAGCCGGGGAAACACGTTTTCTCCTTAAAATGACTGTAAGATGTTAACTTTTTCTTCCCTATATTATGCTTCCAAGAACATTGTCAAATAGATTCCTGAGGTACAAAATGATTTATCACAGTCCAGCAGGAATATGGTATTGTTACCATGGTAACACTGTTAAAGTTACTACAATCATGACTGCCATGATAATGGAAAATACCACAATAATTAATGTACACCATAATGTATCTTGTCTGGTTAACGTTTCTGTCTCAAAACCCATGTGAATATTTAAGGACAAAATCTGATATATCTAAAAGAGTACTCCACTGGTTTACCATCAAAATCAGAGATAATATTTTTTCCCATGCATATATTCAAATCTGGCACCCGCATTACCCACAATGCAACGTGAAAGGAGACAGTTCAGAGGTTTGGGTGTGTTATGCTAATAGCGGTTAATGTGTCCTTGAGTCTCACACAGAGGTGAGGAGCTGGTCAGGGAGGTCTGGTAAACTCACTTTTAAATCCACAGCCCCGGATCAATTTTGTTTTATTTCAGACTCAACCAATGTTGACTCAAGTGACATCACCAGAGGCAGACTTCCTGCAGCTCCCTCTGGGGCCACAACATGCTTTATACTGTTTCACACTTGTGAACATTTGTTGATGTGTGTTGCCCTTTAAGGACAACATGAGTTCAGTTAAACCCGTGCAACTCCTTGTTCTCTGAACAAATCTGAATATAACCACTCATAAGAAAACATCTTAAGCTGCTTAATGCAACACACATCTGATCCTGTAGATGTGAAGGAACACACTGTTCTGTTAAGAACTGAAATTATTAATTCTAGACTGCTTTCAAATGAAATGTCAAAACTTTTCCACCGAGCTAGCAGGGTCTGATGGCCACTCGCAGTCCAATCTTGTGCTTTTATGCAAATTGCCCAGCAGAGCTGGAAATACCAGCCGACACACCAATAAGCACCTGAACAAGCACTTGGGAGTTGTAAATTTTTTTAGGTAAGAGAAACTACATTCTTTTTTTTTGCTTTCAGCTTCGTCCTCTAGTATCAGCATTTCACCAATTTGCATGTCTTGCTGTACTAATGGAATTGGATTATTATGATCCCTGTTATATGAACGTATGGAATACCGATTGTCACAGTTCAGCTCCACACCCTCCTCACTCTATTTGTCAGTCACTCCCTCCTCGTCAGTCTAACTCCCTTCACCTGTTCACTCACCTGCCCCTGATCATTAATCAAGCCCCCATATAGACTCCTGCCTCCCAGACACACCGTGCCAGCTTGTTCTTCAGTTTTCCATGCCAGACGCTCCAGCACTCGCTCACGGACTGATCTCCTGTTACCAACCCTGCCTGTCCCTGTTTAACCCGCTAGCCTGACTCCCGGTGGACCTACCAGCCTTTTTGATCCTGACTCTAACTCTGCCTGCTGTTTCCGGAAGTTTTAAATAAAAAGGTCAAAGATCCCTGGATTCTTGTGCGTTGCATTGATACTGATGATCAAAATGTAGATTTATTAAATAGTTGGAAGAATATATTTCTAACATCAATGAAGAAAATTCCTATTATGAAATGCTAACGTATCTATAATTCATGTATCATAATTGTATTGAATGGAATTGTAAATACATGTTGACGTATCCCCACTTTTTTATTTCTTTAACAGACCCATCTGTGCCACAACACTGATGCAATCTGATAAATTGGTAATATATGATGAGATAGTATTTCAGTGATGTCTTTTTGTTACAGCTGCAAGTTTAAGGAGGATTCTTGAGATTAGCTTGCTCAAAGAAGTATGTGAGAACAACAGAGAGAACATGACATGCTTTATCACATTCGGTAAGAACCAGAAGCCAAAATGTTGGAACATGACTGATAACTGAACATTTAACATTTGGGTATTTCAACAGCAAATATGTTATGGTCAAAGAAATTAGAGGATTTAATGTGCTCACTTGTTCTCCACCTATTTTTGACTCACCTGACCAAGTACATCACACAACTGCAATGTTCTCACTTCAGTCGTGTCATTTTTCACTAACAAAACCATTTAAATTAGACACACTTTTGCTTTATGTTTATGTCGGTTAGAGCATTTAGTTTATACTGAGCACTATTTTCTCTCTTCAACAACAAGATAATTACTGTCAAGAATGAACAAGAACTATTTTCTTTGATGGCAGTGAATAAGGGTGTAATCTGTGATGATTAACAATTAATTCCCTACAGGCTAGATTGTTTGAGCAGAAATGGCTTGAGTTGTCCCCTGACAGATTAGAAGAGACAAGGAAGATGAAGAGAGAGGAGGAAGAGGAGAGATGGAAGAGGGGAAACATTAAAGGAAAAAACTAAAACAAAAAACAGACAGCGAGGGTTTTTAGGCGGAGAGCAAAGCAGGCGAGTGTTTAAATACAACAGGAAAAGGGTACAGGTGAGAAGCTGAATGCTGAGTAACGAGTCGGGATGAAAGGATGTGAAACTCAACAACAAAATTGAATTGGGGCCTGGTAGAGGAGAAAGGAGACAGATCTAATCGGATAATGACAAAGAAGTAGCAGGAGAAAGAAAGGAAAAAGAGAAGCAGAAAGCTTCAACAGAAAGTACTGTGAGATAAAAAAAAAACATGAGAAATGGAGAGCTGTGTGTGTGTGTGAGAGAGAAAGGTGGTATAAATGCCAGCTAAACCCGATACCATCAATCTGATCTCTAGCGTCCTCTGCGCAAATGCAGCCTATACGTGTGTGTGTGTGCACACGTGTGTATATGTTTGTGTGTGCGTGCATGTAATATCCTGTTACATGCTGGGCAAAATGCTACAGCAGAGTGTGTCATAATCTGAGACTGAGATCTTTATTGAACAATGCCTTTCATTTCGCACAGCATTACTTCTCCTGGTGTGTGTTTGTGTTTGAAGCATCCAACAATAAAAAGCAGAGACAAACTTTTATGCATATTGCCTAAGCAAACAGGCTTGGCGCCAGCAGGCAGGTACTGAATGATAAAATGCAAATGCATTTCATGAAACATTCGTATGGTATAGGTGTCGGCTATATAAGAAAGCATGCACTCAAGGATGCTGCACACTATCAACCACTGCTTACAACGCAGAAGACCCAATGACTCGTGCAACACTGCCTTTTGTAGCTTTGCTAACTAGCAAGCTACATGGAAACGTAGGTTGTGTTCAAGCCCCAAGAAAGAGTGCAGGGCTTTGAAGCAAACATTATATAGTGGCCATTGTGATGCAATGGGGGCCAAAAAGAGTTTCTCATATAGACTTACATTGGGAAAGAAACATCAGTAACTCAGCGGATAATCTTTTGAGGTGAATACCTGTACAAACACTTGACTGGCCCATATTTAAAGCATTAGGTCTTTAGGTTGTAAAATGTACCAATAGCTGAATCCAGAGTTATTTTTATATTCCTCTGTTCCTGTGAATAAGCCCGAGAACCGGGCTGGACCGAGGCCTGGGAGGCGGGGTTAAAGGAGACGCTAGTGCGCTCGCTCTATGGGCTGCATGTTTACGCAATAGCAGAACGTTTAGCAGCAGACTCCAAATGGATGAAAATTGTTCCATAACGGCTGGATATGTAAATAAGAAACGGTTTGCTAACAAATTATCAACTTTGTACTGCTGCCACAAAGTAGCCAAATAAAAGGGAGATTCAGCAACATTTTAAAGGATAACCCCAGTATATTATCTCAGTTTTTTTTTTCATTCCCTTTGGTAATCATAATATCGTATTAAATAAATAGATATTTAGAAAAAAAAACTAAGATGTATTAAACTTTCTAATTCAACTTCCAAACAAACCTTAGTTCTGTGCACACAGTTTTCCCATTGTGCATTGGGGAATTAGCAACATTCCAGGTGTGCTCAACTATGGTGTTACATAAAGTGGTTGAAACCTGTTTGTCTGACTGCAATGTCAGTGTGTTCCCAGAATTCAGCAGAGTACAATGTTATCATAACCCATAGAAAAGACGGCCAAAACGACAAAAATAATACTCAAGCAGTAATAAACCAGGATTGTCCTTTTCAGCTGTGAGCTGCTGTGGGGTAAAAATACTTATAAATTATCATCGTCCTCAGTTTAAAATCAAAATGATATTGGGTTCAATCCCAACATCACCTCCCCCACCTTGTCTCCCCTAACTCCTAACCTCTCGCCTCATTTAATCGATTTCTCAATGTTATTAACTGAAGATCTTCTTTTTTTTTTCACCTCTCTCTGTCTGCCTTATAGTATACATTATTTCTTATCCTGACGGTGTTAGTGTGCCTGTCACGTGTGGCTGCCACCGTGTGCGTGGGAGGATGACTGCCTCTGGATGTGATTGTAACATCAAACTTGTGAGCAGAAACCAGGGCTCTTTTATCAATGAATGTTTAACAATATACACAAACACTCGTATAATCTTGAATCTTATTACACAGCGGCTGCCCATTACAGACTGATTGCCAGTCTATCAGCCCCTGTTTATGTCAGTGAATAAGCAACGGCCATCTAGTTATTGACCCACGGAGAGCCTAAACCTCAGCGCAGAATGCATCTCCATCACAGCTCCAACTGTAATAGACATTTCCAGCAACATCCAATCTTTGATGTAATAAAAAAAGGCACAGCATTAAACTAATATGTGGTGAGATGGATGAGTGTTGCTCAGTGGTTTAAGCTGGTGGGAGTAATAGCTGGTGTGGGGGCACTCATTGGGCCTGACTCCAACAAGGCTCCCATAAATAGTCAATGTGCATCGATTGCAAATGGCTTCAGATGAAAACCCTGGCTAAATGACCGTGGTACCATTATATTAGTGAAATGACAAACAGATATCAAGAAGCATGAAAGCCTTTCTGATTGATTGTTTCAGCCGTACAAGAGGTTGCCACTATGTGAGTTTGTGTGCGTTATGTGTGTGTGTTTTTATGTTTCTGTGTCGCTTCATCTGCTGAATGACAGGGTTGTTATTGGCCCAGTGTGTATTTAACATTCAGTATATCTACTCGATGCTAGGCCATGTAGACTGTTTTGTCAATCCCACTAAGACCCTCATTAAAGTCATTAATTGGCTGGAGCCAACACACACCTGGGTCCCTCTGTCCATCTTAGGAGCCTGAGGGACGGCAACATAATGTACACTGTGGACAGAGCTCAGATGTGCCTCTGCTTAAATATCAGAAGAGAAATACTCAAAAAAAAGGTGAAAGTATGAAAGAAGCAGTCACTATTTTGGGAAACATACTTTCTTGCCAAGATTTAGATGAGAAGATTGATTGATTCCACTCTCGCATAAAAGCAGCTAGCCTGGCTCTCTCCAAAGGTATTGTATGGTGCTTTCCAATATCAATACTACCATACCATTTAGTATGCCAGAAAAAAGTTTAGTATGTCTCGATGAATAGTTTTGTATACTATACCAGGATGTTCTACTGCGTCAAATTGCATTTTGCAGTATGCAAGACAGAATGATTTCCTGGCTTTTCTGACACACATTCCTCGATACGTCGATACATCACATCCACTGAGGGAGCAGACAGATGAACCCTGATGACAGTTCACTGACTATCTACGGTCTATCAGCAGGCTACATGGCACATCCACTTTACAACAAGACCCACCGTGTGTGAGAACTTCTTGGAATAACGTACTTATTTCAACCCAAAACAATGTTGTTTACCTATCCAAGTAGTTTTTCTGCCTAAACCTACCTAAACTGTGACCGTTTCGAGAGTGGCGTCCTGTTGTACTGTGCACCCGCAGGTAGACCTACTTGGAGCCTCCAGATACAGTATATGAGCAAGAGCTTCAAAGTTCAAGATGCAATGTTATGAAAGATGTCCCAATTATATGCATACTGCATGCAACAGTACGTACTTTGTAAGGGCAGTTGCAGTGCGTACTGAAAGTAAAAAGAAAAGATTTAAACAAGGAAGATATAAAATGTGTTAATTAGTGAGCTTCACAGGTGCTGACAAGTAGATTTAGTCAGAATAGCGGTTTACCCCTGCTTTTAGTCATACTCACAGAGACACGAGTGTAGTATCGATTCTCAAAGTCTCAGCAAAGCAAGCCGGTGAGTTAGTTTGTGTCAGTGTGTAAAGGCCTACAGATTTGTCTGTGTGGATTTATGTGCATGTGTCTTACCTGAACTTCCCGAGCATGGTAGGCTATGATGAGGCCCAGCAGAATGACTGTGGACAGGCTGATCAGACACTTCAGGGCCAGAGAATACATCGAGCTCTGTAGAGAGAAAATTGACAAACAGATTCTTAGGACCATGCAGCTCAAACATAATATTAATGTAAGGTCGATTTTGTAATTATGTACAAAGACAGAATGTGTGTGCGAAAGATCGCACACACATTCTGTCACAAGTCAGGTTTAACATGGAGCGAGTCCCAGATGTCAATACCATAGCAGCACTGCCTCAGCATAGACAATAAGAACTAACATTTACAAAACAGACTTCAAAACACTGACAGAAGTAGAATGGAAGTATTCCACCCTTCAACATCACTGCTGCCGAGCTTTAAATCCTTAACTTGTCTGGTTTCATAGGGCTTATAATCAATGCACTGGGGAACTTCCGGTCAATACAACTCATAGCACTTGGCTTCTCTCACCTGCTCACCACACACACTGAGAGCACAGCAAAACCTTATCATACGCACATTTACAGAAGAAACATAACTACACACACTTAATACTACATATAGAAATACAGATAATATAGCAGGAGGAAACTGATTGGATTGTTTTGTTAGCTGTTCTCCAGTGAGTTTGTGTGTTCATTTCAGACTATATTTTCATTGGTAAAAGCATGTTTGGTTGTTTGTCAACCAAATGGGAATATGAAAGAAAATGAAGCCTGAGTAACTAAAACATGATGTTAAAAGCTGTGATAATAAGAAAGCGTGCATGTTAGCTATCTTAACAAAGCTTATTTTGTTGGCAAGTGGCCATGGCCTACATTAAATAATGCCTTCTGATACACATTGGTACACCAACAAAAATGAGTAAATGTTATGCCGCTTCATCTTCTGCTATTCATTGCTTTCACCTCATCCATAATTGGCATGCATCAGGCAACCTTGTCAACCATGCTGGTAGCTTGGCTCTGGCTCCCTAGGGATGGTCTGTCTCTCAGCGGGTCTGTATGTTGGTCCACCACTTTGGACTGTAATATCTCAACAACTATTGGATTGATTGCCATGGAATTTAGTACAGGTATTCATGCTCCCCAGAGAATGAATTGTAAAAAAAAAAAAATGCATCTCCAACTTTAATCTAATGCAATTATCAAAATGACATTTCTGTTTATCCAATATGGCCTATAACCAATTACTTTTCAAAACTAACATTATACCTGCCAGCATCAACATGCAAGCATTATCCTTGGGATTGTGCCAGCATGCTGATGTTGTTGTGCTTAAGTAGCTTACTGTAAGTAGAGCTGCTAGCATGGCTGCAGATCATGATAGCATGGTTTTGATAAATATACAACACTCTTTATCCTATATAACACCAAAACAACCACAAAGGATTTACAACAAGTCATTTTGTTAGACAGCAGGTCACTGTAGATATTAGCTCACGTTCATCAAACAGGAGTAACAAGTAATCTGTCGGGGACTATCTTCAGCAGTGGATGAATATGCCTTTGGCACTGTGGTTAGTATCTACAGCAGAATGTGTATGAAGGAACCCAGTGCAACAGTGTGGCTCATCGGTGTGTAGGTTAAACATTTTAGGCTCTATGGCACAGAGAAACAAGATATATCAGGCTTTAGTAACACAGCCAATGCTTGTTAATGCCACTGCTGGCGTATGAGGCAACAGGGATTGGACCTAAATGCAGACAGTAGAGGAGGCAGCAGGATGAATATTGGAGAAGCACAAGTATGGATGGGCTTACAGGTATCAACAGTTCAAGTGAGGCAGTAGATCTGACAGGCAGACAGGCAACAAGTAGCAGGAAACTGCATTGCAACAATAGGCTAGTTTGAGATGAGCCAGTTCTGCGCAGAATCGATCGGCGGCGATCGGCGTGCAATGCATGCCGGTTAGATTTGTGTCCGACTTGGTCCCGACTTGTTCTGACGTCATGCACACGTGGTCAACGATACTCTCACGAGATCAAGGCGGCCGTCGATTTCAGAGTCAGCCGCCACAGTAGCTACCCAACAACTGCGTGGCCCAGTGCATGATGGGAAACGCCTGGCTGTCGCCACATCAGAGAGCTGATTGGCTCTTAGATCTGACAGCAAACACCACGTGTTGTAGAAAATCCTTATTTTATGTGTAGTTATAATCAGACCTGCAAACTCATGAGGGGTGAAAAAGGTGACACCAGCGGGGCGGGGCGGGGGAGGAGGGGGGGGGGGGGGGGGGGGGGGGCGAGTCAGTGCCGAACAGCGTCACTCGTCGAGAAGATGACAAACTATGATCATTATGGGTTTCATTTCTTCTTTTGGCAATACCCAAGTGTACAAAAAAAAAAAAATATATATATACACACACTACCGTTCAAAAGTTTGGGGTCACCCAGACACATTTTCAGTTTCTTTGCAATTTCCTGCATGGAATAGCCTTCATCTCTAAGAACAAGAACAGACTGGCGAGTTTCACATGAAAGTTCTCTTTTTCTGGCTATTTTGAGAGTATAATGGAACCCACAAATGTGATGCTCCAGATACTCAACTAGCTCAAAGGAAGGCCAGTTTTATAGCTCCTCTCACCAGCATAACTGTTTTACGCTGTGCTAACATAATTGCACAAGGGTTTTCTAATCATCCATTAGTCTTCTATGCGATGAGCAAACACAATGTACCATTAGAACACTGGAGTGATAGTTGCTGGAAATGGGCCTCTATACACCTATGTAGCTATTTCATTATAAACCAGACGTTTCCACCTAGAATAGTCATTTACCACATTAACAATGTATAGAGTATTTCTGATTCATTTAATGTTATCTTCATTGAAAAAAAAAGAGTGCTTTTCTTTGAAAAATAAGGAAATTTCTAAGTGACCCCAAACTTTTGAACAGTAGTGCGTGTGTGTATGTATGTATGTATGTATATATATATATATATATATATATATATATATATATATATATATATATATATATATATATATATATATATATAATGTATTTTGTAGACTTAATACTTACAATACTGCTGTACTATACTGAATATTGTTTTGCTACTACTACATTTCACTTCATAATATTACACTTATATGCCATAATATGTATAATGTACCAGCCTTTTTATTTTAACCATATTATGTCATACTGTTATACCACTTTACTTTCAGGAGACGTCACTGTTAGTCTAGAACACTGGAATAATCTTTCCACCAGGTAAACCTGAACATGCACACCTCTCTCGAGTGTGACAGCGATTATAACCGCATAACTACAACTAATATATATATATATATATAGCCACCCTACGGAGGAAACTCATTTCGGCCACTTGTTTTTTAATTAAAATCTCCATTGTCCTCTCCTTATATGTAGTCAGGTGTCGGTAGGTAGAACCGCCAGCGCCGCTGACTCGCCGCTCTCCTGGCTGACGTCACACGCTGCCACGGACTCTCCGCTGCCAGTAATCTCACTCGCTGTCTCTCCAACAACGTTAGCTAACGTGATAGCTTGCTATAAAAAAAACTGGTGGGAGGGAAATGAAGCCGCTGTAGACATCTTAACGCTGATTGGCCAAGACTCGACACAAAGATCTTCTATTTGCGAAGAGCACAACTCTTCTTTTTTTTTCTCGTGTCTCACTCTGATCTCAGAAACGCTGGGCGAGTTGACCCCCCCCCCTACCAAAAACAAAAACTCTTCGGATCTACACGATTCGCGTGGATGACATATTTTCATTTCAAAACGGCGAATTTCGCCGAAAGGTGACAAGTTTGCAGGTATGTATAATACTTAACGCTGGATTGTTGACTATTAGTCTCATGTTTGATCTAAAAACATATCTTGTGTGGTTGTTAATACAAAATCGTATTTATATAACACATATCAAAACCAGTAGTAATGTATTTCACAGGCAGACATAAAAAAGACCAAAGGATGCAGCTACACACACATTTCTACATAAATATATATTTACAAACACATATGAATAAATCCAAACGTGATCTGTAAACTACAAGTAGACAAAAGCGGAACTAACCGGAAGTCCTTTTTTCTGTGACTTCCTGTGTATACTTTGAAGGCAGCCTAAAACTGTCCGACTTGTTTATTGACAACGCCTCCTGCTGCGGCCGCCTGCTCTCGTCTGGATTCCAGGCGAGGCGCAGCTCTAACGAACGAGCCTAATGACAAACTGACAATGAACTAAGCAACAGGTATTTGGATCATGTCATAGGGAATAGAAAACAGCTGGGTGATTGGGCAATGCAGCTGAGGAGGTGGGGAGCCTAGGAAAGCCAGGCAGCGCAGATGAGGGAATTGGGAGCAGGTGTGGGTGTCATGTTAGACTTGAGGGAAAGGAGTATTCATGACAAAAACGGTTTTAATAAATACATTGACGTGCGTCTTAATCGCATCAATTTTTAAATGTCCCGGTGGGTAAAGGTCTTTAGTTTGACACATTTTTTTAAGCTTAAAAATAGCTGCATTCAGTGCTTTAATTTCTAAAAAGCCACACTTGAAATGATTCATGTGTCTACATTAGATTAAGGACTAGCTTTTGAACTGCAGAATATAATACACAAAAACCCCAAAGTGCATTCATTCTCGAGATCACCAAGACCGTGTGACAAAATGAACAGCCTGCTGTCCTCTTCAAGAGGAGAGTTGAGCAACCTGAAGACTGCAGCATCTCAGATCTGATATTTCAGCTGATAAGTATTCATCGCCAAACACACTGCACCCTGAGTTTAGACATATATTACTCAGCCTTTCCTTCATGACATTACTAAGCAGAATCTACATTGCATTTTAGGTTCATGAATATATATTGCAAGTCAGCCTACTGGAAAATAGAGTGTGTTAGTTTGCTACTGTGTCTACAGAGGGTCTCTGCAGATTCTCCATAGCCTTAATGGCATTAATGGAAGGCATTAAGTGAGTGTTGTTCATTTATTGCTCATATCAATGTGGTTATGAGTCACTACTATGGACAGAAACATGTATCACTACAAACTTATTTCTGTTTCAATTGCTCCACTTGTATAATTGCATTGAAAGCTGAGTTTGACTCCCGTGGCTAAATTCTAGTTGCTACAACTGCGGACCGAGGATCAAATATAGTTTCTGGGCAACTGAATTAAATTTCATAATATTACATACAGTTTCAAGTTTATTGGAAATCAGTTCCAAACCACTAATTTTAAATTCAAATTGTGCAATTCAGCTTTCAATGCAATTATTCCAATTAAACAGAAATACATTATGCAATAATTCAGTTTCCAGTAACACAGATTTCTGCCTATACACTGCGTTGCATTGGGAAAATATCATTTAGCTTCGGCTCTCCACTCTTTTGGTCTCACTCTTGCTCACAGTCTTTCCCTGTCTTGGTCCGTTTCTCCTCCGCTAACATCTCATTTGTACTCACTGAAGCAAACTAGGTGCAAAGGAAGCCAACATTGTTGTGCTAATGAGAAAAATGCAGACTTGTATTTCAGCAGCGTATCTGTTTGAACACAGTCACACTGGTGAGCTGAAATGTGATTTGCTTGGAGTTTTTTTCTCTCTCTCTCTCTGAAATGTGAGTTGGCCGCTCAGTTTTTTTTTCTCAGTCCTGCACATCACACTGTGAAGAGTACTTTTTTCCGCCTGTTTCCACTTCTCTACCGATACAGTGAATGACTCGACTGTGACGGAGACATATGCTCGCACATGCTTGCCTTTTGTTCATTTCGTTTCTTTTCATGACCACTGAGCATTTTGAATTCTAATTGGCTGGCAGGGGTCCATTAGTTTCTAGTAACTAGAAATGCAGTTGCAGTTAAGCACCTGTATTAAACTGTAGTTTAACACGGCAACAGTGAGGCTTATGGTTTGTTAATACTTCAACAGACATGTGGAAAGCTGCTGCCTTGCATGTGTACAGCAGATGCACACACGCTTATTTACGTTCTACAATCTATGGCACCAGAAAACAACATGCATTGGGTTTTTAAAAGATTTGAAATGATTTCTGTGACCAGTGAAAGTTCTACATTTTGGGGCGAAATATATGTCACTGCACATGTACGTGCTTGCTTTCTTGCCAAGAGTTAGACAAGTAAATCGATACGGAGAGCAGAGTACTTTCCCGAAATCTGATTTGATAAATAACTTTTTTTAGTTCAATCAGCACACGGGGGCACACACACACACACACACACAGTCTAGTATCTAGATTTGGGTTTTCCCCAATAGTCCCCCACCTTCACCTGACAGATGTGAGAGCAAATACACGTTGCTTACCAACACATTACTCAAGTAGTGATAAGTTTCTCACTACATGTGTTGGTAACGCCTTTGAAGGTGTGTGTGTGTGTGTGTGTGTGTGTGTGTGAGAGAGCGTGTTGTAATGAGTTAGCCTTGGGGGTCCCTCCCTGTCAAAGCGATGCCTTCTTGCAATCAGTCTCCAGGGAAACAGGCAGTAGACAGAAGCCATGTCACCTTAGCAGGATGGACACACACACACACACACACACACACACACACACACACACACACACACACACCTTTACAGCCCTACACACTCAATTAAATCCAGACAAAAGGAGAGGTGAATACACACACACACACACACACACACACACACCACACACACACACACACACACACTCTAGCAGGTGCATCCATGAGTACTAATTTGACAGAGCCCAATAACTCAAATCTATAGAAGTGTACACACAGATGAGATGATGTATACGGACGTGGATGTTTGCGTTACTCGTTCTAACACACCCATGTCTACCAACACACTCACGCATACAGAGAGAGGTAGCCTAGCCTTGTTACGCTGAATGAAATGAGCATATTTGTACCTGTTAGTAGCAAAACCTGTGGGATTTACCGTCCCTTAGACGCCTGTGATGTAAAAGATGAGGGGAGAGTGGAAGAGAGGAGGGGGCGAGCGGTGCAGAAGTGCTGAGATGGCTGATCGCTCCTTCAGAGAATATGGTGGCAGTTGGTGAGTTGAATTCCCTGATGATCTTCATGTACTGTCTGAGAAACAGCATGCGGACATTGTAAATGCCTCCCAGAGAAAGGTCTGGAAAGGTCCCCAATATATGTATGTAAGAAATGTCATAGAAAAGGGAGCGAGGTAGCGGAAGGGGAATGTGGGAGATGTTGTAAGCCTGCTGAGATGGCAATTCCCCCCTTGGAGGAAATGGAAACATATTTAAGACTCACCAGGGGAGAAACATTAACACCCCCCGTAAGTGTGAAGAAGGAAGGAAGAAAAGTGAGAATGGAAGTGAGAACTGCTGCCAATCTGTGAAATTGTCGATGCTTGTGGTGAGGAGTAAGTGGGCACACGCTCACACATGATACCCCGTCCCTCTGCTTGTCTCACACACACACACACACACACACACACACACACACACACACACACACACACACACACACACACACACACACACACACACACACACACACACACACACACAATGCCTATCCTGTAAGTTGAGGTGTCAAGTGTGTGCATTGACAGTGTGACAGGTGAAGTTGCCAACAGCTGTGCGTTCCCTCAGAATAGCTATGTTCCATTGCAGGCCAGAGACGTAGCCTAGAGCCGGGGCCCTGAGGAGCCATGGCCATGAGGAGCCACATGGGCCTTTGTGAAATTATCTATTGATTCGACGGGTCCCAGGTGTCCAAAGGCCTCACTTATTCTCAGATAGAGACACATGTCAGACACACTCCATCCCCAATAAACCGTTCTTAATAAAATCAATAAGCTCAAACAAGTGTTTTACAGAGGAAGTGTCCTCATACTGCTGTTAACATTTGAAGTGTCAAGGTCCTGGGAGACACTGATCATGAATATAGTTAAACATACAATGTGATGCTTGGCACTCTGAAGATGTAAAGTATATAGAAACACATAACATGCATGTCTCTAGATACGTTATGGTCTTGGATGCTTTTGGTAGGAAAACTCACAATTCCGCTAGGCTAATATAATTATTTCACATCATGAATTAGCAATCATCCTAAATTCTCTCCTCATAATCTATCGCGGCTCAACAGTGATTGGACATTTAGAGTACAATAATGTACTGCCACTACCTGGAGCGCTGAATATCAATGTTGGAAGAAGATCCTTTATTTGAGCAGAAATCACCACAAAAATACTTCTTCACAAGCAAAAGCTTACTTAATGTACAAAAGTATTATCAGCAAAATGTCCTTAAAGTATCAAAGTAGAAGTGTTGATCAAGCCTCTATGAATGATACATTATTATGTATTATATCAGTAGATATTAGTTAATAGGATGCATCAATGTGTAAGTATTGTGACTGGTTGAGGTGGAGCTTTAACTACTATAAATCCTGTTGGGCATTTAATCAATCACAGTTTCATTATGTATTACCAACTTCATTAGGTTTTTCATGTAAAATCTTGAATCTGAAAAGTAATTGGTTACTATAGCAGCCCAAAAAAAGTTCAATATTTACATGTGAAATGGAGTGAAGTGGAAGTCTAAATGAGCTCCAATTGCTCCCCGTTGCTGTGCATAGAGCAAAAATGTAAGTCGCTTTGGATAAAAGCGTCAGCTAAATGTAATGTAATGTAAAGCACAAATCCTCAAAATTGAGTGCATTAAGTGAGTAAATGGCTGAGTTATTTTCCAACGCTGCTGAATATACAGACATAAGAGCAGTTTTTATCTGCATCAAAACGTATCTGGCTGATCTCAAAAGTGACCGTGATTATGGACTTGGAATCAGACAAAATATGAACTGGAAGTAGAAGCTATAATACAATGAAAGGAACATTTAAATTTACAATATGTGCTGATAGGGTTTGAAATCTGTATCTGCAAATTAATAGACATATGTTCACTCAATATACCCACATCACACACACACACACACACACACACACACACACACACACACACACACACACACACACACACACACACACACACACACGCGCTGGTTTGGTAAAACATATACACATTAGGTTTTTATATATATTAGGGCTGGACAAAGTTGAAAAAAAAGTTAACTGATTAATTGCATAATTTTTCTGAGATTAATTGCATTATGCGCCAAATTCAATAATGAAGTAAAAACTAGTGTATTGCGCGCTTTTATTTTAAAGTAATGTTATCAGAACAATATAACAGGCACTCTGGAGCAACAGCAAGTTAAATAAAACATATATGCTAGGGAAGAAAAAAAAATTGTATTTTATTTTTTTAATGCTTCTATATGACTGGTCATTCAATTAAATATTGTATTTATTTTCAGATGTCATAGACTATTTTATTATAATGTAAAACAGCTTAATATCATGCTGAAGAAGAAACATTTGTCTTTTTATCAGGGAACAACATAAACAGTTGTTCAGTAGTAAGGGTCCCTGTGAGGGACAAGCCACTCCTTCTTTTGCCATGTTCAGTTTGTTGCTTACCTTTTAAAGATGTATGTTAAAAACCAGCAATTGATTAACTTCATACAAAAGCAATCAGTGCTTTTGATCTTGTTGAGTTCAGTTTTTCTTACTCAGTGAGAAAAGTCCAGTCTGTGTTTGCTTAAACAAGTGCATGAAGTCTGGTTGAATGAGTTGGAGATGGACAGCTGACAGGTATCTCAGCGGCGGCTTTGCGCATGCGCAATTAATGCTCTGTGAGGCGGAGGGGACAGAAACTGCAGAACAAGACGTGCTTTCCCGTCACTCTGTTGGCAACAAGCCGGTCGCTGAGGCTGTGGCGTGCATCTTATTTATTTATTTTTCTTTTTTTGATTGACCTCACGCGGGCCGGACTGGGAGAGCCGTAAGATGCCCAGGTCTGAACTGCGCCGTCTGGGAGAGATTTAAAGTGCAGCACCTGCGTGCGGCAGTGATAAGCCCCTCCCAATGCAAAAAATAAATAAAAACGAGTTAACGCATGATCAAATATTTAACGCTGTTAATAGTTTGCTGCAGCATGCCCAGTCCTAATAAATAAATATATATATATATATATATATATATATATATATATATATATATATATATATATAAGATGCACACAATATGGTACCTCTGAAAGACAGTATGCAGTTGTGTACGGTAGACAGTGCATGTGTGGGTGAGTGATTATCAATAGTCAATACGAGTAATCATTCAAGTCCTCCCCCCTAGACTGGTTTAAAGCACTGCATGAACCTCTCCACTTTCCTCTCTGCCGTCCTCCCATCCATCTCCCTTTCCGTTCTCTTTCATCCTCACAATCTCGATATCCATTTTTCACAACAACCAGCGGGCTTCTTTCCACCTCAATTATCTAAATGAGGGCATGAACTGTCTGATAGAACTCCAATATCAGTTGGAGTCGACCCAAATATGCAAACCATAAAAAAGAAAGAAATATATGACTTGGCATTCTGCATTTAGAAATGAATTTTGATGAGGTTTTGCAGAGGCATTCTTAACTCTCAACCCCGATAGGAGACAATGAGGTGCGAAGATATTAACATACTATTCTTTCTCAACTCCAACTTGCTGGTCTGAACTAGATTCCTTAATAAACATTGATTAACCAATAGAGCGAGACCACTGGCACGCACTGTGTTTGCCCTGCTTGAATTCACAGCTGTCAATCAATTCTCATTGATGGACAGACAGCGCTGCCCGATTCAGATGAGGAGTGTATTGGTTGTAGCTTAAGAACCTAAAGCATGCTTTTCATTATCGCCTTTTCCTTTTTTTTCTCTTCTTCTACAGCCTTTCATTTCTCGCCCAGCCGCTTCTCTCTTCCGATCACACTCCCCCAGTTTGACGCCCACTGGAAGAGCAGTGGAGCAGAGGGAGAGAGAAAGTGGGGAGAATAATGAAAGAAAGAAAGAAATAATTTAAAAAAGCAGGATAAAGAGACAGGCATAGAATTGAAAAAGAAAAGAAAGAGTGTAAAAAGTCTGCAGTCTCCTTCAGGGAGGAGAATACGTCGACATAAAAGAAGGAAAAAGACAAGGAAGGCATGAGAGAAAGAAATTCCAACCATGAATTTTCATTAATAAAAATGAGTGGGAAACAGAGGTCAAGAGAAAAAATGAAGACACAGCCGGGAAAACGGAACAGGCTGATTTTCTCTTGCGATGACAATAACCGAGATCGAGCAGGGGGGTATTTTTCGTACCTGGTTTACTGAGTTAGCCAGATAATTTTCAGGATAAGATGACATAGGTCAGGCTTTTCGGTTCTTCGAAGCAAGTTTAGATAAATCACCGTAGCAACACATCGAAATCCCTTAACCTGCTCCACAGCAGGTTTAGTGAAATTCACTGGATAAGTTGGCCACTCCCACCGGACAAAAAAGGCAGCTCACTTCCTCATTGATGAAGGAGCGATATTACCGTACTTTTCGGGTTATAAGCCGCTACTACCTTCGGTCAGTGTCCCCGACAGCTCCCCGCTGTAGCCAGCTGGGGCTCCTGCTAGCACTCCGTCACTTCCCCGCTAACTTCCGCTAGCTCCCTGAAAACCACCGAAGGTAGCGGGACCAGGCTCGACACCCGACTTGGGCAGAGGGGACGCGGGCAGTAGCAGCAGCAGCGGGCAGTAGCAGCAGCAGTGGCCGGTAGCAGCAGAAGCGCTAGCTAGCAGTGCTAACTAGCAGCGCTACTAGCTTGCTACAGCGGGGACACTGATCAGCCGTAGGAGCGGCTTGTAACCCGAAAAGTACGGTAGTTATATTAGTTTTATAGGGAGAGAGTTCTTCCAGATCGCCAAGATCCGTTCTCACATCCTCATGACTTCCTGTATGCGCGCTATAGATTCTGCCGAGACCTCCTCGAGCCGTACATTAAACACCACAGCGCAGCAGAGCATCGCCCGTCTCACATACTGTATGCAGACTGGATCACATACTGTATGCAGACTGGATCACAGCCTTGAGCTTTTTTGCAACTGGTACATGTTTGTACAGTGTCTGCGATGTAGAGAACATCGGGAAAGCCGCTGCAGGCTTTGCTGTTCGCAACGTTTATTTAGCGCTTAAGAAACTTATGAATGTGTTAAAGCACTCGTAATTACACTCACCTAAAGGATTATTAGGAACACCATACTAATACTGTGTTTGACCCCCTTTCGCCTTCAGAACTGCCTTAATTCTACGTGGCATTGATTCAACAAGGTGCTGAAAGCATTCTTTAGAAATGTTGGCCCATATTGATAGGATAGCATCTTGCAGTTGATGGAGATTTGTGGGATGCACATCCAGGGCACGAAGCTCCCGTTCCACCACATCCCAAAGATGCTCTATTGGGTTGAGATCTGGTGACTGTGGGGGCCATTTTAGTACAGTGAACTCATGTTCAAGAAACCAATTTGAAATGATTCGAGCTTTGTGACATGGTGCATTATCCTGCTGGAAGTAGCCATCAGAGGATGGGTACATGGTGGCCATAAAGGGATGGACATGGTCAGAAACAATGCTCAGGTAGGCCGTGGCATTTAAACGATGCCCAATTGGCACTAAGGGGCCTAAAGTGTGCCAAGAAAACATCCCCCACACCATTACACCACCACCACCAGCCTGCACAGTGGTAACAAGGCATGATGGATCCATGTTCTCATTCTGTTTACGCCAAATTCTGACTCTACCATCTGAATGTCTCAACAGAAATCGAGACTCATCAGACCAGGCAACATTTTTCCAGTCTTCAACTGTCCAATTTTGGTGAGCTCTTGCAAATTGTAGCCTCTTTTTCCTATTTGTAGTGGAGATGAGTGGTACCCGGTGGGTCTTCTGCTGTTGCAGCCCATCCGCCTCAAGGTTGTGCGTGTTGTGGCTTCACAAATGCTTTGCTGCATACCTCGGTTGTAACGAGTGGTTATTTCAGTCAAAGTTGCTCTTCTATCAGCTTGAAATCAGTCGGCCCATTCTCCTCTGACCTCTAGCATCAACAAGGCATTTTTGCCCACAGGACTGCTGGATGTTTTTCCCTTTTCACACCATTCTTTGTAAACCCTAGAAATGGTTGTGCGTAAAAATCCCAGTAACTGAGCAGATTGTGAAATACTCAGACCGGCCCGTCTGGCACCAACAACCATGCCACGCTCGAAATTGCTTAAATCACCTTTCTTTCCCATTCTGACATTCAGTTTGGAGTTCAGGAGATTGTCTTGACCAGGACCACACCCCTAAATGCATTGAAGCAACTGCCATGTGATTGGTTGATTAGATAATTGCATTAATGAGAAATTGAACAGGTGTTCCTAATAATCCTTTAGGTGAGTGTATATGACAGTGTTATTAGTACACCATACATATCATTATTGTAGAAAATGATTACGGTACTGATCCGCCCATACACATATTCAAACTCCTAGTTATATGGTAATCTACACATA
The DNA here is from genome assembly GCA_038501785.1 of Myoxocephalus aenaeus. Taxonomy (NCBI): domain Eukaryota; kingdom Metazoa; phylum Chordata; class Actinopteri; order Perciformes; family Cottidae; genus Myoxocephalus; species Myoxocephalus aenaeus. The sequence goes on along the minus strand of JBAMJR010000020.1, from coordinate 605,068 downwards.
CATGTACATACACATATATGATACATACGCGCATACAGTACATACATCCTCATAAGTATATATTCATTTGTATACTGCCACCAGATACATTTAAATAAATATAATCTGATTGATTTGGGGGATGAGGCACTTAAAATTAGCCAATACATTTTCCCAACACTTACGCATTTAACTTGATATTTTGCGATGCTTATGTGACTCTAGCCCGACCAGCGGAGGCGGCGTTAAGCTGCATTCACAAACAGGAAGTATTGCGAATATTCGCTCACTTTGGATGTAAACGCACCATTAGACTTTGCCATGATTATGGACTTAAATTCATCATATGTAGTCGTGACCATCTCCTGCTCCTCCACGGAGAGAAGAGACGCTCTTTCTCAGAGTTTATTTAAAATTGTAGCGTTTGATGATCATCGAATCTGTGTTCGACTCCTCCCCTTTCTGAAGAGGAGCGTGCACGCGCATTTCTCCAGATGAATGACGTCTGGTTCGAATGAACGAGACCGTTTGAGGGCGGGTCAACCTTTGAAGAACCGGGAAAGCCTGATGTCAATCATCTCGCTAATTTAAGCTGGATAATAGGACATTTGATCGACTTAGCTGAACCACGTACGAAAAATACCCCCCAGGTGTCAACTGGAGACTACAAACAGAGAAGGAGGGAGATAGAGGTGAGAGACACACCCAGCTGGCCTATTCTCATAGGCTACCTGTAAACCTGTGACCTCACATGATCCCACACACTCCTGCACATGATCAGTGAGCATGACAAGCTGCAGGTGGAAGTCATGTTTCCACCTTATTAGCTAAAGAAAACCAAACCTCTGTGACGTGTCGGACAGAAAGAATGGATGGAACGAGGGCAGAAGTATGTCTGCATCAGGAAGGTGAGCTCATGGCTTACTGAGATAATGTGGTGCACACACACACACACAAACACAAACACACACACAAAACAAAAGAGACAACTGCAGCCAGGGGCTGATTCATCTTATTACACCTCCCATTACACACACAAATGAGATCCTGGTCTCCTACTGATAATCTGCCCCCCATGTCCTTTGCGTCGCTGTATTACATCATCCAGAAGCAGCCTGTCACGCCTGGTCATAACCGTACACAAGCAAACAACATGGGTATGGTGCTGTTCAGACTTATTGGAGTGGTACCATTGTGAATGGAGGGATTAACTGGGGAAAGATGACTCTAATTATCGGGCCGATTACGTGTCCAAAACATTGAAAATTGGGTCTTCTTGGCTTGAATAATTTCAAGTCCCTTTTACAGGCTAAAATATCACCGAAAAGGCAAATATGACCCAAAATAAGCCAACGTTAACCAAGGAGATTCCAGATAAGCTCCAGTGCACGACGCTACAACCACAAAGACAGCGTGGTGTGAGATTTGTGGACTTTGTTTACGTACTTTACATAAAAGGCACAATCTACCAATGTATCATTGCACTGACATATTAAACACAGACTGGTTCAAATCTTAGCATCAGAGGTTGAGAGATTGCGACTTTCAGTGGGAGTCTAACTCGCTACTCTTTCGTTACACCCTACCTGCCTGATGAAGACCATGTCTTTCAAAACACACACCCTCAGTTTGTAACCAAAGCTGATTAAAAACCAAATGACATCACTATGACATCATTAGGGTGACCACAGAACACATTATATAACTGTGGTGATAATGGCCATGACTGGTAAAGGGATCTTCATGTGTAAAATCAGTGGAGCGCCCCTTTAAGTATCACGGTCCGTCCCCTCACCTTGGTGTACACGCCCCACGACAGCTCCGTCTCAATCACCATGACGACGATGCCAAACATCCCGAAGATGAGGGCATAGTCGCTCAGCCTCTTCCTCTTCTCGAACAGTGCCCTGCGATGCCCCAGCTTATAGCCAATGTTTTGGTTCTTCCGTTTGGAGGCCTTGGAAGTGCTGCCCCTGGCCCCGGACCCCGCTGCCCCGACCCCCGCCTGCCGGCTGCCCCTCACCGACTGCACCCGCCTGTTCTCCACCAGCGCGTGGTTCTGGTGATAGATGGACATCTGGTTGGAAGTGGAGTCGGTGATGTCATAGCCTGCACTGGGGTACGGCGAGTCTTCTTTGGAGGAAATCACAATCTCCGGAGGGGTCTGAATTAGGGGTTGATTGGCAGAGGACTGGGCCACCAGGGAGGTGGGCGGGGCTTCGCGCTGTCGGTCATGCCCCCCGGTTGCCGTTGCCCCGGCAACAGCTGAAACGCCACCCTCTTTGGTTTCGCTGCTGCTGTCTGATTCGATGAGGTTTCTGCGCGAGGCGCTGAGGCGGCTCAGGGGCTTCATGACCCCGCCCGTGTACTTACAGGAGCTCATGGCAATCTCCGTGAAGGGGTTACTGTCCCTACGGTGAACCAGAGGGCTGGCCTGTCTGTGTTTGCAGCCCCTCTCTCTCTCCCGGTCCCTGTCCCGCTCCATGGAGGGCGAATGGGAGGAGTAAAAGAGGGCGTTGTATACCGGGGAGTTGTCCCCGGTCAGGCTGTGCTGTGAGCCCAGGCAGGAGGAGAGCGGGGTGCTGGTGGGGTGCAGGGCGTTGGGGATGAGTGGGGGTAGAGGCTGGCCTCCGGAGGATGACAGGGGCAACTTGGGGAGTGATGCTGGAGGCAAATTGGGCGTGGCAGGGGACGGGGACGGGGTGCTGCCATTTAGACGATCGAGGCTTGATCCTCCCATGTGGTTGGAGTGGTTTGATCCTGGCTGGTTGCCTGTGGTGGAGGGATGGGATATACTACCCAGGGGAAGGAGGAAGCGCTGGTCCTCATCCTCACTCCCTCCGAGCAGAGCCAAGCTCAGAGAGGGGGGAGGCTCCATGGCAGATGTGGCCACGCACCGGTCTACAGACAAACACAAAACAAGAAGAACTGTAAAGAAGGAAATGGGGAAAAATAGAGAACACAGACCATTTATCATGACTAGCAACGCAGACAGGACAGACGGAGAGCGAGTGGCTGGAGGGAGGACTGTGATTGATAACGGTTCAAACAAATGAGGGTAAACACTGAACTCAAAAAGCTGAAGATGTGTCACAAAGAAGGGCAGCAGAGTGTGATGAAAAAATATCTATATGCTGTATTTTTAATACATTTCTGTATGTACCTGATGGTTGAATACTGATGTGTGTTCAGATCAATAATTAATGTGCAAGTAGACTGATAAACATGGGTTTTCAGGTTCATGAAGGTATTCAGGATCATGCCAGCTAATCAAGGCTCTAAGGGGATAATGACCTGTTGACAGAATGTTCAAAGTACAAGCCGCGTGTAAGATCTTCAAAAAATATGCTGATGTGGTACATCACATGGTCGATCTAACGGGAACCAATCAGGGATGAGATGGATCGTGAGGGGGTGGTCATCTGAAATTGTATATTACTGACTGTTGGAACAATGATATGTCGTGAGACCCTGACAGGCATTGATGATTCATGGCTGTTGAGATTTTCTCCCTGCTTGCGCAAGCATGAATAAACGAACGGAGACATTTTGTTTCGTCCAAGGAAACTATGCTTGTTTGTTTTTAATATTTGATTGGAACCTTTGAACTCTCCTCCCGAACAAATAGAATTATTTCCACTACAAGAGTGAAGAAAAGTGGCCATAATTGGGGAATATGTTATTCCTTGAGTCACATTTGAGTCAGCCGGTCTCAGTGCCTCTCTCGGCGTTTCCCAGTGTCCTCTCGCATCCCTCAATGGTTTAATCTATGCCATTACATGTCATCTGTGTTACACTGATGTTAGCCAGAAGGACGGTGCAGATCCTCAGGCTTTCTATCGCAATGAGATCAAGCTGAGAGACTACATAATAATTCCACATCAGTCAGTTTCGATAGCAGGACGTACTGTGACTGCGTGTTTGCCTCAGTTAGCCATAAGTTGGCTGCATTTTGATTGATCCAAAACAATAACCTACTTCCAGTATGATATAACCAGACACCTTCACGGCCCTCCTCCCTGTCCGTCTCTACCTACCTCCTACCTCCTACCTCTTCTCCCTCGGTCCCTGTCCCCCAGGTTAGTTGTGTTGAATCACTGGCTGGATGAAAATAGACCACAACACTTTTTCTTTTTCATGTTGTCACGGCCATCCCGTCATCTTTTTGCTTCGCCTCCTTTCATATGAAGTCCCTCCACAGGTCCCTCGCTCGTCTCGCTAAATTGTGCGTCGCTCCCCACAGATGTTGCCTCCGTCTCCGCTCCACTTGATGGGATCAGTTTCTTTCTTTCTCGATCAGCGGGGATCTCTCGACGGTGCCCATTTCGATTTCGTCAGTGACGATCGACTCGAGATGAAGAGGAATACTCCATAGGGACGGGATTAAATCGGTCAACCTGTGGCTGCACGTCAAAGATGTGCAGCGGCAGAAAAACCGGTATTAAAAAAAAAGAAAACGCAAAAGCTGGACGTTAAGTAACATTCACCAGACGAGCGGGGAAGTCTGTGATTTAATATGTAGCTCCACCGACTTCTGCTCAATCTACAGCTCACTGTCTCCGCGGATCTGTCTCTCACTCTCTCCTCCAACTTATCTCCCTCTTTCTCCGCCTCCAGACTGCCGCTCCTTCTCATTGGACGGAATCAGAGCAGCGAAATACGCGCTGAAAGCAGGTGGCAGGGTTTGTAAGATGTGGGCGCCTCACAAATGTCTAATGTATTGTACCTGGGCTATTTGGGGGGCATTTATAAAAAAAAAAAATGTACCGTCGCGTTAGAAAATATGTGATCAATATGGTATTTGCAACTACTGCTTCTGTAATAAAGACCATATGGTCTATTGGGTCGCATATGTTGTGCAATGACACTAGTTAAAAACACAGAAATTCAGAGAATACATTTTCACATTTATAGCACAATGAGCACATTTGTGTGAATATGTTTGGAAAACAAACATATATCTTGCTATTGCAAAAAACAAGAACAACAACAACAACACATGACATAGAAGGGTGTGGACAGAAGCGCCTTCAGCTGTGAAAGACCTGCCCATTTCCTGTTTTATGATTGATAAATACAGGAACCACTT